>CM058041.1:22639621-23239621 GCA_030169165.1 Centaurea solstitialis
TGTAGTTTCAAAGACGTCTTTTAAGTGTTAATTATTAGGGATGGCAATGGGACGGGTATTAGTAATCCCAGTCCCATACCTTATTACAAAATCATGTCCCATACCCGCTCCCGTCCCGTCGGTTATCCCATTAGCAAATAACCATCGGGGTTGCGGGTGTTTCCGCAGGTATTGGGTATCCCATTTATATTTTTTATTGATTAAAATTTAGTAAACAAATTTTCATTTATTAGAATTATATGTGAAGCAGTTTCATCTTCGAGGTCAGTTTCGGCCAAGATAAAGATCGAGTTTATAGAAACTTGAAACTACAAAGTTGTAGTCACATCTTTTGGCTTTCCATAACATTTTGAATTGTGTTAATCGAAACATGAACAAGTGAGATATGCTTGAAACGCCAATGTCTCGCAAAGCTGCCAAATTGTAAAACATAAATATATATTTTCTATACTAATAAAATCGGTCCATCATTTCTATTATTCTATATATTAATAAAATTGTAATGTGTATTATATTAATAATAAAGTTTATGAATTATTAAATATATATAGTTCGGGGTCGGGTAAATGGGATCGGATATGGGATCGGGTAAATGGGTGGGTATTGAGTAAAACCATAACCATCCCAAACCTGCGAAATTTTTTTGAAAAAATCCCATACCCGGTCCCATAACCATTTACCCGGCCCAATCCCGTCCTAAAAGTTTCGGATTCGGGGATTCCCATCGGGTTCGGGTATTTCTGCCATCCCTATTAATTATCTATAATGCTAGCTCCTTAAAGTAAATTATGTTTTTTGTTTTGTGGTTTGTGGTTTGTTGTAAATCTGTATTTTTTGTCAAGGTTTAATTTTTATTATTATTTTCATCTTTATGATATAAACTCCATTACTTTCTTTGTTCTTATGGTTTACAATTCCTTTTATTTTAGTCTCTCATATTTTAAAGTAGTAATTTGTCTTATATACTAAAATAGAAATGAATTATAAACCTTAGGGATGAAAACTGTAGTTTCTAAAACATAAGAATGAAATTAGCTATTTTTAACAAACCATAAGGATGAAAAATTGAAATATACCCTACTTATTTCTTAACTTGGGCTTAAGGAATTTTCAGATATATTATTAGTCAAATAAATAGCCTTTTCCTTGAACTATGTCTCAATTCAAACTTTGTATTTTTTTTTTCTTTGGAACCCGATGAACGTAACACCTCAAATTATGAATTTGTAGTAGCTAGTGCAAGTGTAGGACTACACTGGCATCAAATGAACACATTCAATTTAAACTAGGGGTGAGCATCGGAACCGGGTACCCGCTTTTGGAACCGGAACCGCTATGGAACCGCCGGTTCTGGAACCGGAACCGGTGTGAGTGGTTCCGGTTCCGGTTCCTAAAATACGGAACCGGTCGGGACCGGTTCCGGTTCCGGTTCTCATTTTTGTGGAACCGCTAACCGCCGGGTACCCGCCGGAACCGGTTAGGCTATATATATGTATATATTTATATATTAATAAATGTAATTATATATATATGATTATTATGTTTAATAGACTAAATTTAAAATTATTGTTTTACCTTTTACGTTACGCATAAACTTACGACCACTTTTTCACTCGACTTAATTATTCTATTTTTTCGATATTTTTATATTGTATTTAACATTTCAAGTTGTGTTTTTTGTTATTTTCATTTTCAAAAATTGTCGTAATTATTTATATAGTTTTTATCGGATAAGTTTTCATCGTTTTACTATTTATTTCGTTACGTTGTGACTATGTAATAACTAATAATTTCTTTTTTATAACATAAAATATTAAAAAAAACATTTAAAAAATTAGACACCGGGTACCCGGTTTCGGAACCAGAACTGGCGGTTCCGGGACCGGTTCCCAAATATGAAGAACCGGTGCAACCGGTTCCGGTTCCGGTTCCTTCATTCTAGGAACCGCCGGTTCCGGTTCCATGAATTTTGGCTGGGTACCCGGTTTTGCTCACCCCTAATTTAAACATGGAATAACCTTTAAGCCATGAAAAACGTTTTGAACGATGAAAGATACAAATCGTATATGTTGATTTTCATAGGGGAACCAATAGGCAATGCATCTTCATCCATATTCTCTTGAGATTAGAAGCAAATCCTCACAAAATATTCTTAAAATGAAGTGTCAAAAAGGAAAATCAATAAGTTTCAGTGGTGATTCGATGTAGAACTCTAGTATTTATTTATTTATTTTTGCCAGCAAAATTAAGAAGCAAAATACTTATTCAACAAAGCTAGCGAGGCGCTAGCAAGTACAAGCCACAAACCAAGGTATCAGGGGAGTTCACCCACCGTCCCAAAAAGTTACACTACCCAGCTTAGGTCTAGACTGGATTCAAAAAAAAGCTAAATACTTGATTAGATTTGCAATTTTCTTACCACTTTTCATCTTCCCCGTAAGACGTTTCTCATTTTGTTGCTTCCAAATAGTTCATCAGTAGGCCAAAAGAACTGGTTAGAGCATCTCTTTCACAAGCATGCCTGCTTAATAGCGTTGCACTAAGTCCCATACTGCTTGAATCGATCCCTTCTCTGTAGGCCACGCACTACAATAGATACATGACTTTCAATACCGTATATTAGCCAAGTTTATAAATTTAGTACGATACTTCTCATCGACTTTAATGGATACTAACTAATAAATTAACAACAATCTAATTGATTCAATTGATACACGTGTTTTTGTAAAAAAATAAATTAACGGTCGTTACCCTTGGAGGGTGGTCAATAGAAATGTGACAATGATATCATTTTAATTTATTCCCACGAGGTTGCTATTTTACATCACTAAGAGACAAAACATTAAATACTATTTCATTATTCTTTATTTACTATTATATGCCAAACTTTTATTCTTAAAATTTACAAATATTCATGTTGTTAAATTATATAGTAATATAGTTAAAAATTAAACTAATGATGAAAATAAAAATAAAAGTATTTATTATAAAAATGATGTGATTTTAATAAATACAATATGGTTATTATATATCATTATATGTAGGGTGATGTTAACTGGTTTGTCTTTATCAGTACTCTCCACAAGCCATAAACTTGTATTGTATTTGTATATATTGCAATGTAAACACTATTATTTTGAATATAAATTTAGTGCTTAATTTGTCAATTTGTTTAGGTTGTCTCTTTATTGCCCAACTGGGCTTTTTCTTTGCTTTTGAACCCATGATGTTCTTCCTTTTTCTTCTAAAATCATCTGACTTGATGCTTTTTTACCCAAACCCCACTTTTAATTAAATTTTTTACTTTCATGGGTTTAATTTCTTGTTTATATAACCCCTGAATTTTCTCATCTTTTTGGTTTTGGAAGTTTTCCCTTCAGCATTCAGCCAGTTCTGGTTACCTCTCTCTCTCTCTCTCTCTCTCCTCTCTCTCTCTCTCTCTCTCTCTCTCTCTCTCTCTCTCTCTCTCTCTCCTCTCTCTCTCTCTCTCTCTCTCTCTCTCTCTCTCTCTTCTTATCTATATATATATATATATATATATATATTCTTTCTATGTGTGTCTGTGTTTTGAGTGTGATCTGTGTGTTTTTTTTTTCTTTGATATATTCATGGGGGTGTTTACAATTTAGCTTTATTTTCATGTTTATGTGTGTGTAAATTGAGTGTGTTTGTGGGTGTGTATGTGTATATATATGATGTGGTGCTATCATTTGTTCTTTAATAAGGCAGTGGAAAGTTGGTAGCCTGAGTTGAGATGAAATGGTTGTTCATCAAAATTAACAGCTAGAAATGAGTCAACTTTTGATTCTTTAAAGTCAAAGAAGTAATCATCTAACTTCAAAACTAATAAAAAAAATATTTACTTCTTCTACAAAGAAAGAACTGGGTATAATTTACCTCAAAAAACATTTGAAAGAAAGAATTTCCACAAAAAAAAAGGTTCAAAATTTGAAGTCAATTATTCTAAATTTTTGAAAAAAACTAGGTTTTTGACTTCAAAAGTCTAAGAATGGATATGGGAATGAAGGATGTGCTTTTGAGTTTATCTTCTCTTCCTGGAAATCTATATGTATATATATGTTCCATTTTGATATTATTTTGAAGTATATATATACATATATATAGTATATGTATGGGTGGATTCAAACGAGAACAATATCTATTTTAAAAAACACGAGAAATAACAAAATCGTATACGATTCATTTATGAAATCATATATGATTCACGCGACGTTGCAAGGCGCAGCCAAAGTCGCACGTGTGGTTATTTAGTTCTTAATGCAAAATCACATGTGATTTTATTGGTTTCTGTATTCTTTTAAATAGATATCATTCTTGTTTAATCCTTCATCTATACATGTACCATATATATGTATATGGTGTTCCGAGAATCAATAGCTTTTTCAAGTTCATGATACTCGAGAATCAATAATTTTTTCGTTCTAACGTGATTAGAAATTATGGCAACATCAACACAATTTGCCACTTCGAGAAGGATGGGCATATACGATCCGCTCCACCATATTAGCATGTGGGACGATACGTTTGGATGCGATATTAATCCCAACACGGCCCCCTCTACGATCTCTCAAGCTGACACAAGGCTAGCCAAGGTATTTAATCACGTATTATCTCGTACAAACAATGATGTTTAAAAAAGAGCTTTCGAAAACAAAGTTAAGATCTGTGTATATTTTACTCTCCAAAAGTCTACATCTAGTATATATGAAATGTTTTACGATATATTGGATTTGTTTATTTTGATTTTAACAATATATGAAATATTTTACAAAAATTAAATAATTCATTAATATGTGAAATATTTCTCTTTCTTAAGCATTAAGATAACTTTAGTTATCTTGGAAAACATATATCTTTTTTTATCTAAAAACCAATCATGTTACCATGCAATATTTATTAATTTGTAATTTAACATATAGTTTTTTTATTCTTTAGACCGAGTACACTTCTCAGGAGTCCATGGGACCTTCATCGGACAATCAAGCAGCAAAAAACATGTCTGATAAGGTGATACATGATTCCTTCATTTGAATCTGTTGCTCTCATATATGTGTATATATATACATATATGCTAATTTTGTATATATAGTTGCAAAGACGATTAGCACAAAACCGAGAAGCCGCACGTAAAAGTCGATTGCGGAAAAAGGTACGCCGATAACACTCACTTTGTGTGTTATATTTGGATCTTTCCCTCAATAGATCTACTTGTCTATCTCCACATAGTACAACACAATTGAGCTTATAGAACGCCTAAAATAAAAAGGCATCCTAATAAACTGTTTTATAGAACCAAGTTTATAAGATCAAACAAAAAAACGTTCTATCTAAAATCGCTACAATACATTTATAGAATTTTTTTAACGCCATAAAAAAATTAGCACATATTCAAAATAAAGTCTCGTATTCGCTAATTTTATAGAACGCTTTTGAGAATTGTCCTATAAACCCATCTTTATAGAACGTTTTTTAGAAGTGTTCTATAAACCCATTTTTTTAGAGACACTTGTGTTTATAGGACACTTTTTTGAATAATGTTCTATAAAATAGTTAATAGTCGATTTATTTAAGAAAATGTTTTACAAAACTTGTTACGACATCCAAAAACGTCCTATAAACTTTTTGTGACATTTTTAGATGAACGTATAAACTTTGATCCTATAAAACACTCTATTATGACGCTTTTCTATTTTAGGTGTCTTATGAACTCAATTTTGTTGTAGTGATGGTGGATTTTGTGTCCTATGAAATGCAAATAAGATTTACATATACTCAATGTATATATAGGCCTATGTTCAACAACTCGAAACGGGTCGTTTGAAGTTAGCACAATTGGAGCAGGAACTCGAGAGAGCTCGACAGCAGGTGAACCAAAACTTTGCTCGAAAATGCTTTTATATGTCACGTTTGTTTCAAATTCATTTTCTCGTGGCCAAGTTCACAAAATCGAGACTATGATTATCGCGGATGACATATGTTGGTGGTTGATGATTGATTGCAGCGTGCATTTGGTGGTTTATTGAACACAAGCAATGGTCTATTATCCGGCAATGTCAACTCGGGTATGCGACTATATTCGATGAATTAATAATCATGAATATAGCTTTTATTCATAATGAATAAATACAATGACATGAAGAAACCAGAATAAAATTGGATTTATAGGCATTCATCAATTTCTTAACATCCTAGCAGACTGTCTTATAATATTTATGTTTAATTTATTGGAAAAAAATAATGAAAGCATTGTAATAAGTTTATAATTAAGACGCTTTTGGCTATCGTAAAAGTTTTAGCGGCACTTTTAATACAAAGCGTCACATTGGCCATTTTATATGACACTATTAAGAAAGTGTCCTATAAACCTTCTATTTACATGAAAATTTGTTTTTATAAGACATCTTATTGAATAGTGTCCTACAAACTAGCTAATTTGATTTTATTTTGTTTGTATAAAAATGTCCCAAAAATCATGTATGATGCTAAAAAAACGTCCTATAAACTTGAACGCTTTACTTTTTGGTGACTATAAATTAAGTCTTCTAAAAGGGTGTTGTTATCTAGTCCCCTATGGGTCTTTTCTCACTCACATAAAAGTAGACCCCCTACGGTGGATCTCACTTGTGCACACACATAACCTACCCATTTCCTTCATACTTCATACGGGGTCCATTTTATATAATTCCCCTATTGTATATTACTATATTCAATGTATATCACAGATGAATATAAATATATTCATATATGAACAAACACAAAAACATGAATATAGTGTACATTCACACATGAATATAGTGTATGTTCATATATGAATAAACCCATCAACTCACTGTTTGTTTCAAGTTAAAAAAAATGGTTGAAACGCTTATGTGCAGGTATCGCTGCATTTGAGATGGCGTACGAGATGTGGGTTGCCGAGCAGCAAAAGAAGGATAACGAACTCAAGGACATGTTGCAAACTCCCGTGAGCGAATTAGAGCTTCGAATATTCGTGGACAGTAGCTTGAACCATTACTGTGAGCTCTTCCAAATGAAAGCCAATGCTGCAAAATCAGATGTGTTCTATTTGATGCATGGGTTATGGAGAACACCCGTCGAAAGGTTCTTTCAGTGGCTTGGAGGACCACGGCCATCGGAGCTCCTATACGTAAGATCTAGTTACTCATTTCGACCCAAAAAGAGTTTACGTTTAAGTAAAGAAAGATACATTTCCAAACCAAATACTTTTGTTTCTACAATACCCTTTTTTGTATACACTACAACAAAATTGACTTTATAGGACACTAAATAAATAAAGTCTCCTAATAGACCATGTCATAGGACTTAATTTATAGGACCAAAAAATAAAACGTCTATAAACTCAATTTTGTTGTAATGATAATGATAATTTGACAAATTGTTTTTGTTTTTGATCTTGGGCAGATACTAATGCCACAATTAGAACCTTTAACGAATCCCCAAATCGTGAGTGTCTCGACTTTGAGACACTCTTGTAAGCAAGCTGAGGATGCGCTGACTCTAGGAATGGAAAAGCTTCAACAAACCCTCGCTCAGGGCATCACGATTGACATAACCGGAGCCGGAAGTTACAATGTGCAAATGACTTCTGCAATGGAGAGGCTTGAAGGAATCGAAAATTTCTTGAACCAGGTAAGTAACACCAACTGTTTGATTCTTGTGAGAGCACGTAAAGCCCCAATAAATTACTTTTTAAAAGGGCCCTTTTAAAGATAGAATGGAGGTTACAACATATATCGAAAAAGATGGTCCAAGTCTAGCTGACCCGAGACTTTGACATGTCTTCTCAAATGGAGGCTACATGGTAAATGAGCATCGGCTAAAGTTAGAGCATTCTTTTCGATTTGTTGGAACCTATATTCTCTCCTCAACGGTTGTTTTGAAGAGTAATATCTTAATGTGGGTTCCACAACGTTCTCACACTTCTTTTAAGGATCAATTATTAATCATTTGAGTCTTAAAGTGGCATTGGTCACCTTTACATTCAATAAGAATAGTCAAATAAAACTCAGGTATATTGGATCCTGCAATTATATGTAAAAGTGTTGCAATACGTTGATACAATATTTTTGGACTACTTAAAAGTTTGTTGATACATTTTTGAAATAAAATATCATATTTAGTTTTTCTTTCACATTAGAAGTATCCTATTAAAATATCATTTCATAGGAAACTTCTTTTTCTAAGACAATATATAAAATAATGTCATAAAAAACTAATAAAGCGTTTTATTTCAAAAGTACCTGAAAAATAAAAATGGTTATGTAGGACCTCCAAAAGCCTACTATCAAGTTATTGTAACATTTTTCCATAGAATGCATAATTTTTTGGACTTAGAAAACCATTTAGTTGTAGTAATTATAGAGGCGGAACAAGTAAGAACCTTTGTTTCGAATTTATGAAACAGGCGGATCACCTACGACAACAGGTGTTACAGCAAATGTCTCGAATCCTAACAACACATCAAGCTGCAAAAGGGTTGATTGCATTAGGGGAGTACTTCCAACGTCTTCGTGCATTAAACTCGCTTTGGGCAGCTCGTTTTCGCGAACCAACGAGCTAGAACTAAACCAAACTTACGTTCATAAACCAGTCGTTGTGAGCATATGAGTGACAACCAAGTTGATGTAGCTGTCACCTGTAGGCGCTAGCCTATGGTCAAGCTAGCTTTGGAATCCGCTTTTCACAAAGTTTTCGGTGGTACGAGAGCCATTACGAGTAGATTATTTGCTTTATATGATTCGATCTACTACTTGATTCAATCTATTACTCGTTTTACTGCTATATAGGATCCAAGTATAGAAGTTCTTATATATGGTTGCTTGAAGATGTAAATAAAAAATTTATGATGTGCATATATATATATGCAAGAGGTTGTGTTTTTCTTGTTCGTTTCCATTTCCTATGTCTAATATTAACGGCATATGTTAAAAAGACTAGTTTACCCTATATAAGTTTGATATCCAAATTTTTTGTTACCTAAAATAGTTAGGACATTTATGTTTAAATAGATACTTTTCAAGTAGTGTATAATAATTATAAAGGTTGATATGAACATTGTTCTAAAAATAAAAATTTAGTAAAACACCCAAACATATCATATATGTAACTTACGTAACAAACTTAGATGGAACATTTTATTGTTTGATCCTTCAAACATAGATCCAATGAAGGATTGTCAGGATCAATTAACAAGAACAGAAAACTAAATCAAAGTAGTTTGCGGAATAACACTTTGAATGAATTAATTAACAATGAATTGCAAAACAGATTGAATATTAATCACAAGTTTAATGATTACAACCAAAGTCCAATCTGATTTGAACAAGCTCAAACCAGACGTGCAACTCTTCTCAATTGCAGGGATTCAAGAATAATCTTGAGGTTTCTAATTCTAAACAAAAACTTATGAACTCGTATCTTAACATCTAAGACCTATCAGCTATATATACAAGTTACAAGATTACAATAAGGAAAGTAAATCTAAACAAGATAATCTCTATAAAATCTCCAAGATAATCGTATCTTGTCCATATCTTCCAATCTGCACAATCCTTCCCTTATCGCAACTCTCCAGCAGTGGTAACACAAAAGCAGTGTTAATCTTCAATTAGCAGTGGTAACTTTGTGTTAGCAGTGGTAACTTGAACTTCAATATCCATGTTGCTCAGCAGTGGTAACCCAAAATTAAGTCTTCAGCTGTAATCCTCCAAAGCTAGCAGTGGTAATCTTCAACAGTTTCTTCAGCAGTGGTGTCTCAGACCCAACAATCTCCCCCTAACTTAACTTCTCAAACATGAGGAGCTAAGTTCTTGAGTCTGATATTCAAATAAGTCTTTATCTTCTTCATCAACAACCTTGCAGGTTTAGTAGGCTCTCCATGTGTAGTCAACTTAGCATTGACCATGCCTTGCAGCCTTTGTACATCAAACACATCAGTATCACATTCCTCCATGTAATACTCCTTGTCATCATCATTGACACTTAGACTGTACACCTTGCACTTCTCATACCATCTCCACTCTTTCACTGCTTCACAACTTTTACTCCTCAAGTCTAAAAGTCTGAAAGGTTCAAACAACCAATACAAATATTCCAGTGCAGCTTTCATCTTTTTAGTCTTCTTAGAGTTTGCACTTTCATCCACAGCTACATCAATCACTTTGCATCTCACATCATACATCTCCTTTAGATGATCCCTTGTACAAGCTTCTAAAATCTTTACCCAATCAGAATCATTGAGTTCAGAACCATCATCCATCCTTATCACATACTTCAAGTCTTTATCAACACCCCATCCTATAACTTTCTTAGGTCTTTGCTCAATCATCTTTACATCAAAATACCTCTCATTCACTTCTAATAATTGCTCCTTCAGCTTTTCCACCAACTCCTTATCAAGATCAGATAGCTCTCCCTTTTTCTCCTTTACCTCCAACATGCTATTGATCATGATGGGTTCAAAGTCATACCTCTTATCAACTAGGAAATAGCTCATTTTGCCCTTCTCAAAAGTAATTGAGAACACCCTATTATCATAGGTGCTCCATGAAACAACTTTCCCTTCACCAACACTATCATCCATGTCTCTTTTGCTGTTCTTCTTCAATTCAGCCTTTGTCTTTGAGAAACCAAACATAATCTTCAGATCTTCAACTTCCTTAGTGCATCCAATCTCATACATTCTTTTGAGATCAGCCCTGGACAGCTTTCTGAAGATTCCAAGTTGTGACATCCGTCAATTTTTGACGTTCAGGTTAGCTACCTGTTTATTTTTGCTCAGTAGCATTCCCGTAAGTGGAAAAAGTAGAAATTAAGTTGCCTGAATAATTTAGGTAAGTTGCGTGAAAAAGTTAGGCAAAAATCCTAAAAGTCCCGGAAAATGCCCGAAACAGCCCATACCGGCCCGGAAACGTCCGAAAATCCTATAATGCCAAATTTTGAAAACGAAATGTACAAAATAAAGAATTTTGTTAAAACATGAATAAACTGTTCCATATAGTCCAAAAGTGCTTTCGAAAAAGTCGGTTCCTACCGAAAACGCGAAAAACCCGATACTGTATTTAAAAATACAGTGTAGGAATTAAATAAATACAACAAAAAAAAATAAAAGAAAATTTGAGGAGAGGTGGGACCCACAAGGGGCCGGCCACCCCCCCCCCCCCCTACCCTCTCTCTTTCTCCTCTTTTCCCATAAAATCATAATCATCATCCTCTTTTCTCTCATTTCTTTCAAATTTCTCTCTCTCTCTCTAAAAACCATTCTCTCCATCTTCTCTCTAAAAATCAGCCTTCATCTCCATAGTTCAAACAGATTTTTGAAGATTAAAACCTCATTTCAAGATTTAAGTATCATCATCTCAAAGGTAAGAGCATAGTGTATGTGTTAAACCTCATTTTTGAGCATTTTTAGCTTCATTTTCGTATTTTCTTGAGGTTTTAACCTACTTCTATGGTTTCTTAATCCTCTTGTTGTTTGGGAAGGAGATTTAGCCTTAGAAATGTTTGAAAACAATCTAAGAAGGTGAAAATCCATGACTTCCCCATAAGAACACAAGATAGGAGTTGAAAATCGTTTATGTGATGTTGTTGACCATCATTCTTGGGCTAAACTTTGCTAATAGTTCATGCATGAGTCTTGATGGTACTAAAACATGTTTAGTTTATTTTTCACTTGTATAATCTGAGTTGGGGGTAAAATAGCAAGAAAAACCCCAAAAGTTTATGATTTTATGTGTTTTAGTGGTAAAAATGGTGTTGGATTCTTGACAGATTCTGTCAATGTATTTGCATGTAGTTTGCACGACCCAAAAAGGGTTTTCTCGAACTCATTTCTTCATGAAATTTTTATGGATTGATATTTAAAGTGTTAGGGTTCAAACCCCACTGGATTTGTACAAAAACACCAAGATTGGAACCCAAACCATCATTAAACATTTTCGTGTGCAACAGCACTTGGTCAGGAATTTGAGTCATCTTCATGCATGTATAACTCTTTGATAAATCATCCAAAATGCAAACTTTTTAATGCTAAACTCAAGTACTCTGAGTTAGCTTTCTATAGAATCCAAAATCACATCATTTGGTGGACTTATGAGGCTTCAACCAATGAGAATAAGATAGTGGTGTAGGTTGTCCCCTTGTGGCAGATTACACATGCACTACTTTAAGAGGTCATATCTCCCTCAAAAACCACCCAAATGATATGAATCTTGTCCCAAAAGCTTGGTATATGTGTTGGCTAGAAAATCTCTTTTGAAATTCGTAATTTGATGGTGTTATGAATTATTTATGAATAAAACATCACTGAAAGGTAATTCTGAAAAATGAAGGGTGACCACTGATTTTGCAAAAATGTTTAAAAATAGTAAAAGAACTCTAAAAATAGTGAAATTTGGTGAAATTGTTCCTAACATCCCCTAATTCATAGGGTAAAAATTTAAGGATTTATCATTTGGTGGACCTAAGTTCAAAGTGGCAATTTTTACATCTTAAAATTTTGGACAGATTCTGAAAATTTACAAAATCCAATTTTATGAACTTTCAACTTTCCAAAATATTTGGAGGTCTCCAAAATGTGATAAAATGAATTTTTACTATATTGGACTACATAAACAACATAATGGCATTATATGGATATCGGTACGATTTTGATAGGGACCGTTGAACTTAGAACTTACGTTAAAATTACGTGTTTGATAGGGCGAACATAGTTCGGAGCCGGGATTAGACCACGCACCCTCACTCACTAAACCGCATTAATCGCTCGAGGTGAGTATTCACAGCCCCACTTTTACCGTTTTTACGAGTTTTTGGGGTGAAAAGCATGCTTATGAATGAATGTGTTTATTTGTGAAAATGTTGCGGAATGAATTGAATTGAAATGAATTTTGAGTACCAAAGAGAATTGAAATAAAATGTGTTAATGAAATGAAATGAAATGAAATGAAATGTTATGTGATTATTGAAATGAAATGAATTGAAATGTGTTTCGAGTGTCGAAATGAATTGAAATGAAATGAATTTGAGTTTTGAAACAAAATGAAATGAAATGTATTGTTAGTATCGAAATAAAATGAAATGAAATGTTTTGTGAGCTAAATTTTGATATGTTGAAGCATGATATCGTGAGCACAAAATGAAAATGTCCCCTGCACTACTATTAACCCATACAAATTGGGCCTATGATACACGTGGATAGCGCTATTTGGATTGACAAACCCACCTAGAACTGACGAGTGATAGGTGCACTGTATTGAAAAAGATTCACCCCGGCTGGAATTAGTTTCCCCCGGTAAGGCTGAATAGGGGCGTAGCAATGTCACAAAATGAAGGATTGTAGTAACTCACTGATATATATCATGTAATTAACACATCACCCGGGAAATTTACTCACTACTTGATACTAAACTATTTATTAGGTGAATGATCTGATTCACCAAACTGCTATTTTTGGGGTGAATGAACTGATTCACCAAACCTTTTTATAAAAATTGAGTGAATGAACTAATTCACTAAATTGTTTATTGGGTGAATGAACTGCCTCACCAAACTGATTACAAAAATGTTGCGAGTAAATGTTTATTTAAAATTGGTATTGTACATAACTGTTTTGTACTTATAAAAACCTGTGAACTCACCAACTCTCGTAGTTGACACTTGTTTTAACATGCTTTTTAGGAAATCCGAAGGTTTGATTTTGGCCTTTATGAAATTTTGTGATCACCAATCATGTTTTGTCGTTTATTTGCGTTTTGTAAAAGAATTGTAATTTTTGAATTATGGTTGGATTGTAAACTTTGTAAACGCTATTTAAACTTTTATTATGAATGATTGGTGTTATGTATCTCCTATCGCTATGAAATCCAGACTGTCGCACCTCGTGTTTCCGCTTTAGCGGGGTGTTACAGAATTGGTATCAGAGCCATAGGTTATAGAGAACACCGGTTTTTCATAAAAACCAAGTACTATAACCAACCTTTTTCGAAAAGAAGTTAAAACTTTTAAATTATAAGATTTCAAGGTATAGGAGAATTTAAAAACTTGTATGATTAGAATAGGTGCTATCCTGGTATATCATAGAAATGCGGAGCCTGATCACCTACGCATAGCCATGATATAAGTAGGATAAGACTTATAAATTGATCATACTGCTAGAGTTTAAAAGTTGAAACTTTCTAAAAAAAAAATTTCCTGAAAAACGTAAATTTGTGTGAGTTTGCATATGACATGTACAAAATTTCTTATTTCAGAAAAATTTTATTTCCCGTAAATTAACTAAATTCTTTTATCGCAGTATCATGTCACAAGAGACAGACCCTTCCGAGTACCGATCCCACGGGTCCCCTGAGCACCCCGGTAGCGAGAACGGTGATTCCCGATCTCGGACCGCCGTGCCAGAGCGGGATCCCTACAGCGATGATGACGCCGACTCTCATCGACCTGTCCCTGCTGTCCGGACCGGACTCCGGATCCGTACCATCGCTCGGAAGAGCGTGCCTCTGCCTCTCCGGATAACTCTCCGCGCCCCCGCTGGGGACGGGGCGGGCCATCCCGGGTAAGGGGCCATGGTGGATCCTCATCCTCGTCGTCCTCGTCCTCATCGTCAGGATCTCCGCCGCCTTACCGACCATCGTCGCCGATAGCTCGAGTCGCCCGACCACCGCCCAACGCCCGACCACCGCCCGTCGCCCGATCACCGCCGATAGCACCGATTCCTAGGCACCCACACATGGCTCGTGCCCCTGTCCTTTGCCTGAGAGGCATGACCCCGACCGAGCGCCAGGAGGTCGAACGTTTAGCTCGGGGCCAGGGTATTCATGAGCACCTTCTGGACCACCACGACCACATGATAGACTCCCTCCTTGACGTAGCTGGAGCTGACAGCCAGTAGCTGTCCAGGATAGTGACTCTCCTCAGCCACACCATGGCATCACTCCATCACCTGTATACGGTGGTGTATTTGGTGGTGACCGTGGTGGTGCTCCTGCTTATGTGGGCCGTTTGGAGGGTTAGGACCTAGGAGGTGGACTCGGTGACAGATCTTTTGATGAAAAACTCTTCTTTTGAGGCAGTATGCCTAGACTTGAACGATTTATGATTTATTATGGATGATTGTATGGATATTATCGTATTCTGAACTTATTTTGATGATATTATGACTCGTATCATGCTTAAATGAATGGAAGCTTTATGATTTTATCTATGCTTTACTTATGCGTTAGAAAATAACTATACAATTGACATGCTTATTGTGGTTGCCTGAAATGTCTAAAAACGCTAGGTTAAAATGATAGCGTGAGTTATTATGGCACTTAAATTGTGAAAAATAAGTAGAATTGTAATTACACTTAGAATACGGAAAGTGTCATTAAAACTTTTGGGCATGGTATTGTTTTAGAAACATGCCACCAAGAAGAGAGGACCCGAACTTGGCAAGGCTCGTATCGGAGCAAGTGATGGCTTCGTTACCCGGCATTGTCAGCCAAGTGGCTGCTGGGTTGAACACCAATCAAAACAACAATCAAGGGACCATGGAACGGGATTGTACATATAAATCCTTCCGAAGTTGCAACCCCAAAGAGTTTCATGGAACAGAGGGAGCTGTTGGATTGTTAGCATGGATTGAAGGTATGGAATCAGTCCTTCATATAAGCAAGTGCCTTGAAAGGAACAAGGTCGAATATGCTGCCTGTTTGCTCCAAGGGCGAGCTTTGACTTGGTGGAACACCCAAGTACAAGTCCGTGGCCGTGACGCAACCGGTCAGATTACCTGGGAGGATTTCAAAAAGATGCCGAAGGAGGAGTTCTGTCCAAGAAGCGAACTCCAAAAGTTGGAAGCTGAATTATGGCGCCACGAGATGAAAGGAAACGACATCACCACATACACTACCCGATTTCACGAGTTGGCTAAGTTAGTACCCCATTTGGTGACACCGGAGCAAAACCGAGTCGATAGATATGTTTGGGGATTATCTCCCGAAATCAGAGGAAATGTAACTGCCGCAGACCCAAAGACCCTGCAGGAGGCAGTAAATTTGGCAACCCGACTCACCAACAACGCCATCCGATCGGGATCATTCTCAAGTGACAAGTTCAAAGGAAAGAGAAAAGTGGAGGAATCCACCAAGCCACCGTTCAAAGGAAGGTCAGGTAAGGATAGAAGAGTGACTAGGAGCTACGGAGTACAGACTCAAGTAGCAGAAAAGGAGAAGGGGACGTATCAGAGGTGCGGCAAGTGCGGGAACCTTCATGCTGGGAGATGTGTTGTCTGTTCCAGATGTGGCAGGGGAGGCCATACTGACAAGGATTGTAGAAAGAGAGCCTGTTTTGAATGTGGAAGCTTTAATCACTACCGAAATGCTTGTCCCAAGTTGAATCAGAGACCTTACGCAAATCAGGCGCAGCCGGCAAACCAAGGGAACCAAGGAAACCGAGGAGGACTAGCTCAAGGAAGAGCGTTTGTTATTGGGACAGAGGAAGCAAGGCAAAACCCAGACGTGGTTACAGGTACGTTTCTTCTCAACAACTATCCTGCTACTGTGCTTTTTGATTCTAGAGCAGATAGAAGTTATGTGTCGTTAGAATTTAGGCCTAAGATAAATAAAAAGTCGCAAAACTTGAAAGAGGAACACTTAATTGAGTATTCTAACGGGGAGTCAGTTAAGGCCAGCAAAGTAGTTAAGAAATACATCCTAGGTTTAGCAGGAAAGGATTTTAGTATAGACCTAATCCCGATCAAGATAGGGAGTTTTGACATAATCGTTGGTATGGACTGGATGTCCAAGCATCGAGCAACAATATGTTGTGCTGAGAAGATAGTCGCGTTAGCATTACCTGATGGAGGATTACTCGAAGTGTATGGAGAAAAGCCAAAGAGAGACATTAAGATCGTGTCATATATGAAGATGCAAGGTCATCTGCGGAAGGAATGCGTAGCGTTCATGGCGCACGTCATAGATACAAAGGCAAAGGAGAAGCAAATTCAGGATATTCCAGTAGTACGTGAATTTCCTGAGGTATTCCCGGAAGAGTTACCTGGATTGCCTCCGCAACGACAAGTAGAATTCCACATCGACTTAGTTCCAGGAGCAGGACCTATAGCAAAGTCGCCGTATCGATTAGCGCCATCCGAGATGCAGGAGCTGTCTAGCCAACTTCAAGAGTTGTTAGACAAGGGTTTTATCCGACCCAGTTCTTCACCCTGGGGAGCCCCTGTGTTGTTCGTCAAGAAGAAGGATGGATCTTTCCGCATGTGCATCGACTATAGGGAGCTGAACAAGATCACCATCAAGAACCGATACCCTCTTCCGCGCATCGACGACCTTTTCGATCAACTGCAAGGAGCAACGTACTTCTCCAAGATCGATCTTCGATCTGGTTACCATCAAATGCGAGTGCGTGAGGAAGACATCGCAAAGACAGCGTTTAGAACTCGTTATGGTCATTATGAGTTCTTAGTCATGCCTTTTGGGTTGACGAACGCTCCAGCAGTGTTCATGGATCTAATGAACCGAGTATGTCGACCATACTTAGATAAGTTCGTAATTGTCTTCATAGACGACATTCTAATCTACTCAAGGAGCAAGGAGGACCACGAGCATCATTTGAGGCTGATATTGGAACTGCTGAAAGCCGAACAGTTATACGCCAAATTCTCGAAGTGCGAGTTTTGGATCCGAGAAGTTCACTTCCTAGGACATGTGGTGAATAAAGAAGGAATTCACGTCGATCCAGCCAAGGTTGAGGCCGTAAAGAAATGGGAAGCCCCGAAGACACCGACAGAAATTCGACAATTTCTCGGTTTGGCAGGCTATTACCGACGATTCATCGCAAACTTCTCCAAGATTGCGCAGCCGCTGACAACTTTAACGCAAAAGGACAAGAAGTTCGTCTGGGGAGAAAAACAAGAAGAAGCGTTTCAAACGCTAAAGCAAAAGTTGTGTAATGCACCCATTCTGGCGTTACCCGAAGGAACGGATAACTTTGTGGTGTATTGCGATGCTTCGCATCAAGGCTTGGGATGTGTCCTGATGCAGAACGAGAAGGTCATTGCCTATGCGTCCAGACAACTGAAGGCTCATGAGAAGAACTACACCACCCACGACTTGGAGCTTGGAGCAGTGGTGTTTGCCCTTAAGATATGGAGACATTATCTCTACGGCACCAAATGCACTATCTATACGGACCATAAGAGTCTCCAGCATATTCTTGATCAGAAAATGCTGAATATGAGACAAAGGAGATGGGTTGAATTGCTCAGCGACTACGACTGCGAGATTAAGTATCATCCAGGGAAAGCGAATGTCGTAGCTGATGCGTTAAGCCGAAAGGAGCGGGTAAAGCCCACAAGGTCACGAGCAATGGGAATGGTAGTGCAGACCAGTTTAAAAAGTCAAATAGTGGAAGCTCAAAAGGAAGCTCTGAAGGCTGACAACCTAAAGAAAGAAACTCTCCACAAGTTGGAAAAGGAGTTTGAGGAGAAATCGGATGGAGTCCGATATTTCAAAGACAGGATTTGGGTTCCAAAGGTGGATCAGTTAAGGGCACTGATCATGGATGAAGCTCATCAGTCGAAGTATTCGATACATCCAGGATCCGATAAAATGTACAAAGGACTGAAGGAGCATTACTGGTGGCCCGGTATGAAAAGAGATATCGCCACTTACGTGAGTAAATGCTTGACTTGCGCGAAAGTTAAAGCAGAGCACCAGAAACCGTCCGGACTTCTTCAGCAACCGGAAATCCCGGAGTGGAAATGGGAGCAGATATCGATGGATTTCGTGACTAAGCTACCCAAGACTAAAAAGGGTCATGATACGATTTGGGTAATCGTTGACAGACTCACGAAATCAGCGCATTTCTTGCCAATAAAGGAGACTTATAGCATCGATAAGCTTGCGCAGCTGTATGTCGGTGAGATTGTCATGCGACATGGAGTCCCGATATCGATCATCTCTGATAGGGATAGTAGATTTACCTCGCGATTTTGGCAATCGCTTCAAGCAACTTTGGGCACTCGTGTGGATCTAAGCACGGCTTACCATCCTCAGACCGATGGACAGACTGAGAGAACCATCCAAACATTAGAGGATATGCTACGTGCTTGTGTGTTAGAATTTGGAGGTAGTTGGGACGATCATCTACCCTTAGTCGAGTTCTCCTACAACAACAGCTATCATGCCAGCATTCAGTGTGCGCCATACGAGGCACTGTATGGACGCAAGTGTAGGTCCCCACTTAATTGGTTGGAAGTGGGAGAGAACCGATTGTTTAGGCCTGATGTCGTGCAGGAGACCACCGACAAAATCAAAATGGTTCAAGAAAAGCTGAAAGTGGCCAGGGATCGCCAGAAAAGCTATGCCGATAATCGGCGAAAGCCGTTGGAATTCCAAGTGGGTGATAAAGTGCTGCTAAAGGTATCACCATGGAAAGGGCTAATAAGGTTCGGAAAGAAAGGGAAACTGAACCCTCGTTTTGTTGGACCATTCAAGGTCGTAGAGAGGATCGGACCCGTTGCCTATAGGTTGGACTTACCTATAGAGCTGAGCTCTATTCATGACACGTTCCACGTGTCCAACCTGAAGAAATGTCTGTCAGAGGAGACAGTAGTTCTGCCCTTGGATGAGATTCAAATTGATGGGCAACTGCGTGCCTCAGAGGAACCAATCGAAATTCTTGATCGAGAAATCAAGCAACTCTGGCGCAGCAGGATACCGATAGTCAAAGTGAGATGGAACTCTAGGCATGGACCAGAGTTTACTTGGGAGCGGGAAGCATTCATGAAAAGCAAGTACCCGCATCTCTTCACAGAAAACCCCGGCAGTAGCAGCAAGAATTAAATTTCGGGACGAAATTTCTTTCAACCGGGGGTAACTGTGACATCCGTCAATTTTTGACGTTCAGGTTAGCTACCTGTTTATTTTTGCTCAGTAGCATTCCCGTAAGTGGAAAAAGTAGAAATTAAGTTGCCTGAATAATTTAGGTAAGTTGCGTGAAAAAGTTAGGCAAAAATCCTAAAAGTCCCGGAAAATGCCCGAAACAGCCCATACCGGCCCGGAAACGTCCGAAAATCCTATAATGCCAAATTTTGAAAACGAAATGTACAAAATAAAGAATTTTGTTAAAACATGAATAAACTGTTCCATATAGTCCAAAAGTGCTTTCGAAAAAGTCGGTTCCTACCGAAAACGCGAAAAACCCGATACTGTATTTAAAAATACAGTGTAGGAATTAAATAAATACAACAAAAAAAAATAAAAGAAAATTTGAGGAGAGGTGGGACCCACAAGGGGCCGGCCACCCCCCCCCCCCCCCACCCTCTCTCTTTCTCCTCTTTTCCCATAAAATCATAATCATCATCCTTTTTTCTCTCATTTCTTTCAAATTTCTCTCTCTCTCTCTAAAAACCATTCTCTCCATCTTCTCTCTAAAAATCAGCCTTCATCTCCATAGTTCAAACAGATTTTTGAAGATTAAAACCTCATTTCAAGATTTAAGTATCATCATCTCAAAGGTAAGAGCATAGTGTATGTGTTAAACCTCATTTTTGAGCATTTTTAGCTTCATTTTCGTATTTTCTTGAGGTTTTAACCTACTTCTATGGTTTCTTAATCCTCTTGTTGTTTGGGAAGGAGATTTAGCCTTAGAAATGTTTGAAAACAATCTAAGAAGGTGAAAATCCATGACTTCCCCATAAGAACACAAGATAGGAGTTGAAAATCGTTTATGTGATGTTGTTGACCATCATTCTTGGGCTAAACTTTGCTAATAGTTCATGCATGAGTCTTGATGGTACTAAAACATGTTTAGTTTATTTTTCACTTGTATAATCTGAGTTGGGGGTAAAATAGCAAGAAAAACCCCAAAAGTTTATGATTTTATGTGTTTTAGTGGTAAAAATGGTGTTGGATTCTTGACAGATTCTGTCAATGTATTTGCATGTAGTTTGCACGACCCAAAAAGGGTTTTCTCGAACTCATTTCTTCATGAAATTTTTATGGATTGATATTTAAAGTGTTAGGGTTCAAACCCCACTGGATTTGTACAAAAACACCAAGATTTGAACCCAAACCATCATTAAACATTTTCGTGTGCAACAGCACTTGGTCAGGAATTTGAGTCATCTTCATGCATGTATAACTCTTTGATAAATCATCCAAAATGCAAACTTTTTAATGCTAAACTCAAGTACTCTGAGTTAGCTTTCTATAGAATCCAAAATCACATCATTTGGTGGACTTATGAGGCTTCAACCAATGAGAATAAGATAGTGGTGTAGGCTGTCCCCTTGTGGCAGATTACACATGCACTACTTTAAGAGGTCATATCTCCCTCAAAAACCACCCAAATGATATGAATCTTGTCCCAAAAGCTTGGTATATGTGTTGGCTAGAAAATCTCTTTTGAAATTCGTAATTTGATGGTGTTATGAATTATTTATGAATAAAACATCACTGAAAGGTAATTCTGAAAAATGAAGGGTGACCACTGATTTTGCAAAAATGTTTAAAAATAGTAAAAGAACTCTAAAAATAGTGAAATTTGGTGAAATTGTTCCTAACATCCCCTAATTCATAGGGTAAAAATTTAAGGATTTATCATTTGGTGGACCTAAGTTCAAAGTGGCAATTTTTACATCTTAAAATTTTGGACAGATTCTGAAAATTTACAAAATCCAATTTTATGAACTTTCAACTTTCCAAAATATTTGGAGGTCTCCAAAATGTGATAAAATGAATTTTTACTATATTGGACTACATAAACAACATAATGGCATTATATGGATATCGGTACGATTTTGATAGGGACCGTTGAACTTAGAACTTACGTTAAAATTACGTGTTTGATAGGGCGAACATAGTTCGGAGCCGGGATTAGACCACGCACCCTCACTCACTAAACCGCATTAATCGCTCGAGGTGAGTATTCACAGCCCCACTTTTACCGTTTTTACGAGTTTTTGGGGTGAAAAGCATGCTTATGAATGAATGTGTTTATTTGTGAAAATGTTGCGGAATGAATTGAATTGAAATGAATTTTGAGTACCAAAGAGAATTGAAATAAAATGTGTTAATGAAATGAAATGAAATGAAATGAAATGTTATGTGATTATTGAAATGAAATGAATTGAAATGTGTTTCGAGTGTCGAAATGAATTGAAATGAAATGAATTTGAGTTTTGAAACAAAATGAAATGAAATGTATTGTTAGTATCGAAATAAAATGAAATGAAATGTTTTGTGAGCTAAATTTTGATATGTTGAAGCATGATATCGTGAGCACAAAATGAAAATGTCCCCTGCACTACTATTAACCCATACAAATTGGGCCTATGATACACGTGGATAGCGCTATTTGGATTGACAAACCCACCTAGAACTGACGAGTGATAGGTGCACTGTATTGAAAAAGATTCACCCCGGCTGGAATTAGTTTCCCCCGGTAAGGCTGAATAGGGGCGTAGCAATGTCACAAAATGAAGGATTGTAGTAACTCACTGATATATATCATGTAATTAACACATCACCCGGGAAATTTACTCACTACTTGATACTAAACTATTTATTAGGTGAATGATCTGATTCACCAAACTGCTATTTTTGGGGTGAATGAACTGATTCACCAAACCTTTTTATAAAAATTGAGTGAATGAACTAATTCACTAAATTGTTTATTGGGTGAATGAACTGCCTCACCAAACTGATTACAAAAATGTTGCGAGTAAATGTTTATTTAAAATTGGTATTGTACATAACTGTTTTGTACTTATAAAAACCTGTGAACTCACCAACTCTCGTAGTTGACACTTGTTTTAACATGCTTTTTAGGAAATCCGAAGGTTTGATTTTGGCCTTTATGAAATTTTGTGATCACCAATCATGTTTTGTCGTTTATTTGCGTTTTGTAAAAGAATTGTAATTTTTGAATTATGGTTGGATTGTAAACTTTGTAAACGCTATTTAAACTTTTATTATGAATTATTGGTGTTATGTATCTCCTATCGCTATGAAATCCAGACTGTCGCACCTCGTGTTTCCGCTTTAGCGGGGTGTTACACAAGTATGCTTGCAAAAATTTTAAACTGACCATTACCTCTAAATACTTTGAATGCATCAACATCCATATGTTCAAAGTATATCCACATGGTGATATCTGAGATTTCTTCAATCTCCTTGGCCTTCTTTCCCTTCTTGGCTATAGACTTCTTTCTTTTTGGTTTAGGTGATTGTACCTCTAACCCTTGTTCAGCAATTTCAGCTTCCTGTTGAACTTCAGCTTCCTTCTCAACCTCTTTTTCTTTTTCATCAGCCTCAACCTCCTTTTCATTCATATTCTCTTCAGCACCAGCAACAGTAGTATCAGCATTACCTTCAGCAGTGATAATCTGATCTGTTACCTGATCTCTCTTCCTCTTTCTTTGTACCAGAGGCACATCCTCTGTTTCCACTTGTTGTTCCTCCATAGCTTCTAGGTGCATCACCTCCCTAGTGGCATTGTATTGACTCTCTATTTTCTCCAAATCCCACTTAGCAAAATACTGGACTGGCTTTGAAAGAGCACCAGCCAAGTATCTTACCATAATTCTTCTTTTCTCTGTAACAACTTTTGGAGTAGATTTCTTTGTAGTCTTCTTGATTGTCTTTTTCTTCACAACCACTGGTTCTTCTTGATCCAATTGCTCTTGCAATTTCTCAGCTGCCACCCTGTCATGTTCAGCTATTGCAGCCAACTCTTCTTTTCTTTTCCTTTCATCTTCCTCTTGCAGCTGTTGAATCAAGGCATCAGAGAGAATTTCTTCAGTCACAGGGTCTACCACTGGCTTAAACCCCATATCCTCTTCATCATCAGATTCAGAGTCAGCTTCTTCTACTATCTGTTTGCCTTTATCTCTTGTATCAATGACATCAGTTTTCTTCTTCACGGCTACAGGCTCACTAATGACAACTCCTTTGGCTTTTGGAATAACCTTAGGCAGTTTCAAAAGTAGTTGTGCTATAGTCACTTCATCCTCATTCACCTCCAGATCAGCCTCTGAACCAATTTCTTTCTCAGCCTCCCAATTATTTCCAGCTTCCTTCTCAAACACAGGCTCATTCACAACATCAGCTTCTTTATTTGGCATCTTCTTCTTCTTCTTTAACTCCCCCTTGATCCTTGATCTCCTCTCCCCCTTTGTGAATGAGACCAAGGTGGAGTATCTTCTCTGAAGAGCAGAAATCTTCATTTGCATACAGGCCATTTGAGCACCTTGAGCCTGGATCTTCTTGGATTGTTTGAGAATGTGAGCATCATGAGCCTTAATCAAGTTGTGCTGAGCAGTAACCAATTCTTCCAAAGTCTCCAATCTACCCTCATGTGATTCATGCTTTTGATCATGCTTTTGAAAGTTTGCATCATGAGCCTTCAAATCATCAGCAATGACCTTAAAGTCTGCCATCAAATCCTGATAGTTATATCTGCCCTCACCAGGTTTAGAAGTGTTTACCTCCCTTACTGGATCTTTGGGCTTTTTGACAGAAGTCTTCAGCCTAGCTGAAGCACTAGCTGCCCCCATGGTTTGTTGGCACCTGGGACCTCCTGAAGATTGCTCAACTGGAGTTGCCGTGGTGGGGGTCTTAGCTATGTTCAAACTGTCCTGATGCCCACCTTGTGCAACATCAGTAGTTTGAGCCTCACCAACCACATGCCCATCCTTCTCCTTAGAGGGCACCTTCTTTATACTTGAGTGGGGCATCACTCCAGGGGTATCCCTTTGGAAAATATCAGAAGGAGAGTGCTCCAACTGAGGGCTTATAGGCTCATTGGGTTTAGAACCAGAGGAGGAAGGAGCTCCTCTGTTCTTTCTGATGTATCGTTTAAGTGAGGGGGTGGGGGTTGAATCAAGGGACTGAGGTATAGTTTGAGTGGAAGGTGTGGGTAGGTCATCAGTAGGAATGCTTGATTGTGAGGGTTGCAAGCCTGATGCCTCACCTTGTGGGTGGTTCACTCTCATCATTGTAGAGAACAATGGAGTGAATTGGTCATTAGAGCCTTGTCCAGGTCTCTGCATATTGGAAAACACTTTATGACCAAGAGCAGAGCTCTTATAAGTGTCACCAGTCAGTGGTACAACCGTCAATTCCTTGGTTATAACTTCTTGTACAAACCTTAGGAACATGTAAAAAGATTTGACTTTGTATTGTTGATGTTCTCAAGGTTGTAAACAAGATCCTCAAAAATCATTTGGGAAAAATTAAAAACCTGATTAGTGGCTAAGCAGACCAAGGCAGATGCCATAGTACTACTAAACTCACTAAAACTTATTGTTTTCTTTGAAAAGCAATGTAATAAGGTATGCGCAAAGAATCTCCACTGAGGGCAAAATTTACCATTAAGATATTTTAAAGAAGTTTGGGTGCCTGTATACCCCATTCTCAGAAACGATTCCATGATAGTTGAGGGTGTGAGCATAGTGATACCTGTTTCATCATTCAATTTCAGATGAAGTCGGATCTTGGCAGGGGTGAGAGTGAGTGAATGACCACAGATGGTGGTTTGAATGGATTTCACCCCTTCAGTTTCTGCAACAACGGTATTGGCCCAAAAATCTTGCATGTGTTGTATATAGATCACTAGGTTGATTGTTGCGGCATAAGCGATGTGTGTTGATGCCAAGAAATCAACAATGTCTCCAAAACCTTCAAAATGAGTGTCTTTGATGAGATAGGCGATTTTGTTGTGATCCTTAACAAAACACAAAGATTCCATAATCGATCAATGAGAAAAACCTAAAACAGATATACGAATCCGTAATTGAAGATTGATTGGCAAGAACTTTGGGTGAGAAAATCGTCAGAATCGCAAACGTTTTCAGAGCAAAAGTGCAAGAGAGCCGTTTGTGAAAAAGGCGGTCAGATTAGGGCTTTTATACCCATATCATGAGCAGCGGTAATTAGCACAGGCAGTGGTAACGAACACACTCAGTGGTAACGAACACACTCAGTGGTAATGAACACGAGCAGTGGTATTCGTTATGAAAAAGTTAAGCGCAGTGGTAATGAACACGAGCAGTGGTATTTGTTATGAAAAAGTTAAGCGCAGTGGTAACTGGTAAGTAGTGGTAATTCACAAGAAAAAAAGTCAAAAGCAGTGGTAACAAACGCAAGCGGTGGTAATGTGCACGTGTCCAGTTAAAAGCAGTGGTAACTAGCACGAGCAGTGGTGAAAAGCAAACTTTTGTAACCAGCGGTAGTAACTTAAAAGCAGTGGTAAAAAGCGAATATTTTAACATTAAGTACAACCAGCGGTGGTAATGACCTATCAGTGGTAATGAACAGCAAGCAGAGGTAACTAATAACTAACAGTGGTAATCATGCGATAGTGCTAGCGGTGGTAATGGGCGATAGTGCTAGCAGGGGTAATGGGCGATAGTGCTAGCAGGGGTAATTACACTTGCACTAGTTGACCAAACTGCTGATCCAAACCGTCATCTGCACCATATACAAAATTGTTAGTTGACCCCTAAGTAATGAAGGAAACAAATAAAGCAAAGAAGAAAGGCAAAAATATACAGAGATGGTACAAGAAATAAAGTAACAAGAAGAAAGTTATTCGGAGTTCATCATTCCAACACCTGTAACCAAAAATGTAAACCTGCCTACATCAAAGGCTTTTGTAAACAGGTCTGCATATTGATCATCAGTGTGGACTTTCAAAACTTGAATTAACTTCTTTTCATTACAATCTCTAATAAAAAGGTACTTGATCTCTATATGTTTGGTCTTGGAGTGTTTGACAGGGTTGTTAACAATGCTGATAGCACTGTTATTGTCAATGTAGATTGGTGTCTGTAAGAAGGAAAGCCCATAATCTTGCATCTGATTCTGAATCCATAGAACTTGTGAACAACATTGAGATGCAGCTATGTATTCAGCTTCAGTGGTTGACTGTGAAACTGTGGTTTGTTTCTTGCACTGCCATGAGACCAATCTTCCTCCCAAGAATTGACATCCTCCTGATGTTGACTTTCTATCCAGGTTTGCTCCTCCATAATCACTATCTGTATAAGCCACCAGATCAAATGAAGAGTCATTAGGGTACCAAAGTCCCAATCTAGGTTGACCAATATCCTTTTGACTGCATGTAGGTGTGACTCCTTTGGTCTAACTTGATACCTGGCACAAACACAAACAGCAAACATAATATCAGGTCTGGAAGCTGTAAGATACATCAAGGACCCAATCATGGATCTATAATGATGAACATCAATTTCCTCCCCTCAACATCAGCAGTGAGGTGCTTGTGTGTTTCCATAGGAGTGCTGGCTGGCTTTGCATCATTCATCCCAAACTTTTGAAGCATTGATGCCACATATTTAGACTGATTGATAAAGATACCATCAGCCTTCTGCTTAACCTGTAACCCAAGAAAGAAGGTGAGTTCCCCCATAGAACTCATCTTGAACTTCTTATGCATCAGCTCCTCAAACTCTTTGCACATATCATTCTTTGTAGAACCAAAGATGATATCATCTACATAGATCTGCACTAGAAGCATATCAGTCTTTGTTCTCTTGATGAACAAGGTCTTATCAATTACACCTCTCTCAAATTTGTTTTCCAACAGATAGGAGGACAAGGTATCATACCAAGCCCTAGGTGCTTGATGAAGACCATACAGTGCTTTCCTCAACTTGTAAACTTTATCAGGGTATTTGGGGTCTTCAAACCCTGGTGGTTGACTAACATACACCTCTTCATCTATTGTGCCATAGAGAAAGGCACTCTTGACATCCATCTGATAGACTTTGAATCCTTTGTGAGATGCAAAGGCCAAGAATAGCTTGATGGCTTCAATTCTGGCAATTGGAGCAAATACATCATCATAGTCTATTCCTTCTTCTTGTATGTATCCCTGAGCTACCAATTTGGCTTTGTTCTTTATAACAATCCCTCTCTCATCAGTCTTGTTCCTAAAGATCCACTTAGTGCCAATCACCCTATGTCCTCTTGGTAGATCCACTAGATCCCACACATGCTGTAGGACAAACTGCAACAATTCTTCTTGCATGGCTTCAATCCAGCTGGGATCTTTCATTGCATCCAGTGCCTTCTTGGGTTCTGTTTGTGAGAGAAAAACAGATATCATCCCTGATTGTGGATTTGTGATAGCCTTGCTTTGCTTTCTAGTAATCATAGGAGACTGGATGTCTCCTATCACCAGTGTAGGTGGATTATTCTTCTGAGTTCTTGTAAGATGCAGGGGTTGTTCAGGTAAATCCACCCCTAGATTTGAATCATTCACTTCTGGTTCTTGATCCCATTGAGGTCCCTCATCTGAAGCAGGTATGACTTCAATGTTGTCAGAGAGGGAAGTTTCCTCAGTTTGCTGATCCTCATTCTTCTCATCATTCTCAGGTTCCATTTGCTGAACAGGTTCTGTCTCCTCAGCGGTACAAACATCATTTGTATCTGAAAGTGGCATGGGAAACACAACAAATGGAGGACTTGTTTCCTGGATCTGCTTTGTACCTGAACCTGTATTCACAGCACTGCTCATATTCAAAGAGTTAGTTAGTGAATCAATGTCAAACAACCAATTTGGACCACTTCCAGGTATGTTATGAGTGTTCTCATTGCATTTGACATTGTCACTTTCTTCTATGATTCTAGTAGAATTATTAAACACTTTGAGAGCTTTGCTTTGAGAAGAATATCCTACAAGAAATCCATCATCAGATTTACTGTCAAACTTGCCTAAGTGAGTTTTGGTGTCAAGAATTGAGCAAGGACACCCAAACGGTTTTAAAAATCCTATATAGGGTTTCTTTTTCTCAAAAAGTTCATAGGGTGTCTTGCCTTTTGATTTGACTATAAGAACTCTGTTTTGAACATAGCAAGCAGTGTTAACTGCTTCTGCCGAGAAAGTAACTGGAAGCTTGGAATCAGCCAACATAGTTCTTGCAGCCTCAATTAGTGTCCTATTTCTCCTCTCAGCAATACCATTCTATTGAGGAGTTCTAGGAGCACTGTATTGTCTCTCAATACCTTTTTCCTCACAAAAACTGTTTAGACCAGCATTCTTAAACTCAGTTCCATTATCTGATCTAATGACTTTCACTCTTAGATTTGTCTTGTTTTCCATTCTAGTCACAAAGGGTTTGATCAGTCCACTTGTCTCATCCTTTGTTCTTAGAAAGTACACCCAAGTGAATCTAGAGTAATCATCAACTATCACAAGACAATAGGATTTCTTGCCTATGCTCATCACATTGGTAGGACCAAAAAGATCCATATGCAACAATTGTAAAGGTGATGAGATAGTGTTTACTTCTTTGGACTTGTGAGAAGATTTGTGTTGCTTACCTTTGAGACAGGCTACACAATGATCATCACATGAAAATTCCTTTGCAGGCAAACCTCTTACAAGGTTGTTTTTGACAAGTAAGTTCATGTTTTTAAAGTTCATGTGGCACATCCTCCTATGCCATAGTGATGATTCACTCACAGATGCTTTTGAAAATAAACAATTTAAGGATGATAAAGAAGAAGCATCTTCAATGTCCAAACAGTAAACATTATCTTTCCTAGGAGTCCTAAGCATTACCTGACTCTCATCTATTTTAAAACCAGGAGCAAGTATGAGACATTCAGTATTAGTGAAAAATACACCAAACTTCTTGTCACATACTTGAGAGACACTCAGCAGATTGTATCTCAACTGCTCCACATAGTACACATCATCAAAGGTCATCTTACCTTTTGATACCTTACCTTTTCCGCTTATCTTACCTCCAGTTGGATTATCCCCAAAGGCAACATGTCCACCCTCAAACTTTTTAAAGTCTTCAAGTAGGGACATGATACCTGTCATGTGCCTAGAGCAACCACTATCCACATGCCAAAGACTGCTCCTTCTTCCTTGGTTGCTCTGCACATAAAGTGAAACAGTTAGTGTCTTGAGGGAACCCAAGCCAATATGATCTTGGGTTCACCCTTTTCATTAACATAGTTATACTCTGCTAATCTGTTAAGCTTTAGCAGGTAATCTTTGCTTGGAATCACATGATTGGAGTATTTGGTTATAATGGGCTTTCTCAATGAAGATCCTTCAGTGGTAACAGTGTTTGAGTTACCACTGCTGTTATTGCTAACAGCAGTGTTAACTTTTACACTGTTGTGACTGTTACCACTGCAGTCAGAAGCAACACTGGTATTACCACTGCTTGTAGAAGCTGTAGTATTACTGAGTGAGGCTTTTGGTACCCATTTAGTAACCAACTTAACAGACTTCTTTTCAACCTTCTTCTTTTGAACTTTTCTTTTAGGTTGACTATGCCTGTTTGGATGAGGAACAACTCTCTTGTGAGTAGGATCAAATCTTCTAGCTTGAGGCTTTCCAATCCAGTTGCCTAATAATTTTTGAAAACTGTTTCTTTGGTTAACTGGATTGAAGTAGCAGTCTCTTGCTAGATGATTGGTCTTACAGCAGATAAAACATGGTTTTGGTTTGTTTATCTTGCTTAGATCAACACCATGACATTGTGCCCATTGATTGTTCCAATTCCTCTTATTCCCTCTTGGATGATTTTTGTTTTGAGACTGTGAGGAAGTACCAAGATCAACTACAGTCCTTTGAGTATAGTGATACTTCCTATTCTCTTGTCTAGTTGTCTCAATCTTCTTCCCTTTATCCTTCTTTGAGGAAATCACTCCTTTTCCCTTGTCTTTCCTAGAGATCTCTACTTGTTTGCTAGGAACAAATGGCATGCCACCCTTCTCATTAGTGAGAATGTGGTTGTCTTCAGGAATGGTCTCAGTTGAGCTTTTCTCATCAGATTCCTCCTCAGTGTCCACTGGATCTACTCTATCTAATCCTTCTTTCAGTTCTCCTCTGTCCATCCTATCAAGCAGATCAGTGGTAGGAGGAATATAATTCTGGTTATAGGGTGGAGGGGTATTGTTGTATCCTATTCCCCTCTTCAAGTCATTAGTGACTTGAGCTTTTATGATGGACTCTAAAGCCTTAGAGGACTTTGAAAATTTTTCTAGATCTTCTTTGGCATTAGTTAATTCTTTCTTAGCACACTCCAGCTCTTCCCTAACCTTGGACAGCTTTCTCTCATATTCTTTCTTTTCCCACTTCCAGTAGTTATAATCATATTCAAACTGAAGTTCATTGGCTTTATAGGCCTTTATTTGATCATCCAGATTGTCAATGATCTTAACATACTCTCTCCTTTCTCTTTCCATCTTCTTAATACTATCACTCATGGACTGATTGTGATCGCTGTACTTTTTCACAGTTTCTAAACAAGAATCAGAACAAAGTTTAGAAGATACCTCTGTTGGGATTTCAGATTCTTTGATCTCAGCCATAAGTGCCTGATTTTGAACTGCTTCCTCTGCATGATCACTCCAATCAAACCCTTGTTCCTCTTGTGAAACTAGTGCTTGGGATGGACTAGGGTTGTTTCCTCTGTTGTTGAATCTGGAGGCTTGTGAAGAACCACCTCCAGAGTTTTGATGGTTTGTGGATCCTCCCTTGCATTCTCTTGCAAAGTGCCCTGGTTCATTGCACTTATAACACCTCACCTTTGATTTGTCAAATCCAGCTCTGTCACCTCTCTTGACATCAAAGTTGTTCCTTCCAGTTCTTCTGATGAACCTCTTCATCCTCAGGGTAAGCATAGCCATCTGCCACTTGATATCTATCTCTTCAAGGTCATCTGCATTGATTTGTTCCAAATCATCATTAATCAGTGATGATTTGACATGGCTTGCTAGGAATGCTTCCAGAACAGTATCATCATTGGTTTCCTGAGATAAACAAGAGTTCTTATTAGGGACAGTTTCATTAGCAGCAGTATTGTTATAAGAAGCAGTGGTATTGAAAGAGCTAGGGTTTTCAGAAGAAAGAAGAGCAGCATTATGAGAGTATCCAATAGGCTTCTTCTTTGTCTCCACTTCAGCTTCAAAGATCCTGAGATCATTGTAGAGATCTTCAAGCTCTTTGTCTTCTAGATCATCCCCTTGTCTGAATGAGACAGTGTAAATAGTCCATTCCTCTCCAAGAGATCTGAGGAACTTTCTATTCACATCATCTTTGTCCATCTTCACATCTACAGTGGCAAGTTCTCCAATCAGCTTGTTGAATCTATCAAAAGTTTGTGTCATAGATTCATTCTGCAGTGATGTGAAGTTCTCATATTGTTGCTTCAATATTGCCTTCTGGTTCCTCTTTGTGCTCTTGGTTCCAGAGAACCTCTTCTCTAAAGCAGTCCAGAGAGCTTTAGCATCTGTGCAGCTACTGAATTGATGTTGGTATTCATTGGGAATAGCCAACAACAGCGTACTCAAAGCATTCATCTCTGTTTGCCTTCTTTTTCTGTCTGCATCAGATCTGGGGAGGGGATCTTGCTCCACCTTCAGCAGCTTCTTCATCAGTACCAGGTCCGTTTTCAACAACCTCCCACATTCCATAGTCTGTGAGAAGCATGTATTGACGGATCCTGATTTTCCACATGTCAAATTCATTGGGTGTGAGCATGGGGACTTTTGAGACCAAGACAGTTTCCTGAGTATCCATTGTTAATTGGTTTTCTGAATTAAACCAGCTCTGATACCACTTGTCAGGATCAATTAACAAGAACAGAAAACTAAATCAAAGTAGTTTGCGGAATAACACTTTGAATGAATGAATTAACAATGAATTGCAAAACAGATTGTATATTAATCACAAGTTTAATGATTACAACCAAAGCCCCAATCTGATTTGAACAAGCTCAAACCAGACGTGCAACTCTTCTCAATTGCAGGGATTCAAGAATAATCTTGAGGCTTCTAATTCTAAACAAAAACTTATGAACTCGTATCTTAACATCTAAGACCTATCAGCTATATATACAAGTTACAAGATTACAATAAGGAAAGTAAATCTAAACAAGATAATCTCTATAAAATCTCCAAGATAATCGTATCTTGTCCATATCTTCCAATCTGCACAATCCTTCCCTTATCGCAACTCTCCAGCAGTGGTAACACAAAAGCAGTGTTAATCTTCAATTAGCAGTGGTAACTTTGTGTTAGCAGTGGTAACTTGAACTTCAATATCCATGTTGCTCAGCAGTTATTTCACATACTAGCAGTGGTAACCCAAAATTAAGTCTTCAGCTGTAATCCTCCAAAGCTAGCAGTGGTAATCTTCAACAGTTTCTTCGGCAGTGGTGTCTCAGACCCAACAAGGATTTTGTGAACTTAATCGATGTTTTGTCAGCAATAATCTCTTACTGATATACATGGTAAAAGGGTTGTGAGAACAAGGCTATATGAAATAACGGATAGTCTTGTGCATAAATGAGTTTACAATGTAAAACTATATTAATAGTGAGTAGTGTTTAAGGACTCAAACAAAGAAACTTCGTTAATTAAACCATCTATAATCCGATGTGTAAGAATGGATGAAAAATAGAGAAGAATCGATTGATCGGAAATGAGGCTCTGAACTAAATCTCATAGTTCCATTGATGTCGGCCATATAAACTAGAAGAAAAGATATTCCTTGTTCCTTCCATCTAAGCTTAAAGCTAGCTTCATCGCTAACGTAAGGCTGAATTGAATTTCTTTCTATATACTATTATATAAAGAGTTCACCTAACATACAAAAAAGGAAATGTATAAGGTATTTATACCTACTCGTACTATGAGAGAGTGGCAATATTCACTATCCAAACGAACAATTGTATACATATGTTTAACACCCCTCCCCCTCTTCAAACTCAAAATGGTGAGTAGGAAACTAGATTGAGTTATGAGATGAGAGCTAAAAAAATGCCCTGGAAGATGCACTTTGGTGAAGACATTTGTTGGTTGATCAAGTGTGGGTATAATGTGAAGCATAATAGCCTTGCAGACAACGTATGGGTTGTCATAGCATGCTCATACACAACGGTGAATAGTACAACTCACACCAACCTCAATCTTACACGTGGTAAAGGTATCTGACCCACATTTAACGCGATATGTATAAATACCTAATGAGAGCTCTTCTCGTTAGTGTGCATACAACAAGTAAGAAACAACTTAGGGGGCATTTGGTTCGTCGGATTCCGATAGAATTAGAATGATCAATTCCATTGACCAGATTCCAACATTGTGTTTGGTTTGTTTTTCTTAAGGAATGGAATCCTTGGAATCCTTCATTCACATAATTGATCAATCCTTTAGGAAGAAATTCAAACCATTCCTTTTGGAATTTGTTACAAATTACAAAAAAAGCCCTCTAACTTACTCCTCTACTTGTCAACAACAAACATGATGCATCTCATCAACACACCATATCGTTATCCTTCTTGCTCGTCGACAATTAACGTGCACCTTAAATCATCATGCCCTTCCATTCATCTTCTCAAGTTCGAGGATATGTGATTAGATCGGGAGATGGGGTATCTCAACAGAAGAAAGTTTTAGAGAACGAATTATCACCAGGGCCTAGCCTTCAAGGAGGTCAAGAGTTTTATCATATTCTAAAAAATTACTATGTACAAATCCCTTGAAATCCCTATCATTCCTTGGGATATCAAAATCATATGTTTGAGGTCTTGGGATTTCAAATTTGGACAATCCTACAAACCAAACACGATATTAAAATGAATTTGAAATCCAAATCCCCAAAATCCATTCTATTCCAAAAAACCAAACGATATCTAAAGTTAGAATTAGACCAATTACAAGCTCAATATTTAATGTAAGCAAATATCAACAATATTATCATCTCCCATCCAAACCCAAATGAGAAAAAAACCAACAATAGTTATCACAAAACTAAGTAGATGAATCACCTGAACTTCAAATTCAAATTCAAAATCTTTTGGTAAATTTGTCATACAAATCATCAGCAATAGTTATTTTTTTATCTTTCGTTTTCTCACCCCTTTCTCTTCCAACACCTTAACCACTTGGTGTGAGAACACCTTCTTCTCCAAACTATACATCAAAAGACTCCCTCACCCCTTTCTCTTCCAACACCTTAACCACTTGGTGTGAGAACACCTTCTTCTCCAAACTATACATCAAAAGACTCCCATGGGTCGCCAACCATGACGGCAAACAACCAAGTTCCGCCATGAAAAAACCCCAACCCTTTACTCAACCTCTCCTCGGAATGCGTAAAACACAACGGCTGACCCTTGGCAATCGCGTAAATATCCGAATCACACCACCCGAACCCCTTAAACAACTCCAACTTGTTCAGCAAATGCAACTTATTCTGCGAACAAATAGCCTAATTGCAGGTATAATCGACGTATGTAAACCTCTCACTAACAGATTCGGATCCCTTTTGATAGCCGATGGCAGATCCGACCCGATTTCAGAAAGAATCTTAAATAAGCGACAAAGTTGGAATTAGATTCAGAAATCGATAAAAAAAATCAAGGTATACTTGTCTATGGAAGGATTAAAGTTGCAGTTAACGTGGGTATGTATTGCTGCTGCCGCTAACACCATTCAAGATGAAAAAGTAGTCATAGTACAGAATCTTATCGTCAAAAAAAGGGGGGCATTAATTAAAAGATGACATACATAAATAAGACAAGCCTAAAATATCATTTGATAATTTGAAGGTGAAACTAAAGCAATAAGTATATAAGCAAAGAGAACAAAAGCTAAAGATACTTGTCATCCAAAACAGCCAAATTAAGCATGAGGCGGTACATATATGTAACCTGGATGTGATGGAAATGGAATATCTCATTTGCATCAGGTTAGATTCCAATGTACAACACAAATACACAATTGTTGCCGGTGAGTTTATCAGGGTTGATGTCTTACAGTTGCAGTTTGCCAGTATTAGTTAGGCGTAGCTTGGGATACCCTTCCATAGTGCCATGAAAACTATAACCTTAAATATTTTTGTGGCATGCCAACAAGTACTGTATACCATAGTGGAAGGATAAGCTAAAGCCATTTGACCCAATCTCATCATTAGAATCTAAGGTTAAAGCCATAGTAACAAAATAGTTTTCATCACAACATTGTGTAAGAAATCTCTGTAATTAGTTCATAGCATCTCCTTTTATTAAAACTTTCCTTTCAGATTTCTTGGTGAATGTGTGCCACAGTGTGTGATTAAAGAGAGAATGTATTGTTGCTCTCCAGTAAATTGTATATATATATATATATATACAAAGAGAGGGGGGAAGGGAGGTTCAATTGAGAACCGGATCTTAGATTGAACTAGGAGACAGCAGAGAGCCCGACACATGTCCGTGGGTGTCCAAAGTCCAAACCCATCATGAACAGTGGAGGTGAGCATTTATGAACTATTCATAATTAATAATACACGATTCATGATCCATGATTGATTGATACATCATTCATGATGAATAATACACATTCATTATGAATGATACATCATTTATGATGAATAACCTGTGAAAGTGTGGAACACGTGGTGCACTGTCCTTCCTTCTCCATTCACAACCAAAAATCAGTTTGCAATTGAACACCCCCCCCCCCCCCCACCCAATATGTGTGTGTGTGTGTGTGGGCTCCAATGAAAAGTTGAGTTAATGTGAGAAGTGGTTATAACCGTTGGACGAGAAATGGGGGCACATTAGGATGACATGCACCAGCTCAAGGGGCATGACATAAAAACGATGAATGGTTAAGATCCACTTCTCATGTTAAACTCAACTTCTCACATGATCCTTCGCCTATATATTCTAACAAGTATCAACCAAAATCTATATGAAACCCTCTAGCATGCTTAAGACAAGACATTTAAAAGTGTCTACAAAAAATTCCATAATGCTATCATTTCCTAATCCCTTATCTAAAACCAAATGAAAGAAAGAAACAACATAAATTAAAACCAATGCAAGATGAATCACCTGAAGTTAGAAGATTCAAATACACGATCTTTTTATAACTTTTTTGGTAAAAAGATCGAACAAATGACCCGGTATTGCTTCCTTATACAGCAAAACAAACCGACTAAGGAAATCTACTTCAGAAAAGCACAAAATCGTATAAAGCTCGTATGCCATCACCCCTTTCTCTTTCAAAACCTTAAACACTTGATACCTCGGTTTCACCCTTTTCTCCAAACTGTACATCAAAACACTCCCACGGGTCGCCAACCACGATGGCTCGTAACCAAGCTCCACCATGAAGAAATCCAACCCTTTTCTAAGCCTCTCCTCAGAACACGAAAGCACCATCGGTTGACGCTTGGCAATCGTGTTAATATCCGAACCACTCCAACCAAAGCTCCTAAGCACCTCAAATTTCTTCTGCAAAATCGATCCATTCTGCGAACAAAGAGTCGAAAGCCCGTATAAAAACATTGTCGAACCTTGAGTAATGCCGAATTTCGATTCTAATTCATTAATTTTGTCTTCTAGTCTTTTAGGGCTCATGTGAAGCATTCTAGGGTTCCTAATCATATGCGTCCGCATATCCTTCTTGGAAATCCCAAACTTTTTCAACAATACCACATTGTCTCTAAAGGATCTCCCATAAGCTGGCCAATATGCTTTTTTAATAAACTTAACAACTTGGTCGTTACTGCCAAAAACTTCCCTAAAAAACCTAATAGCAGGTATGATGGATGTATGCAGACCTCTAGCCAACAGACTCGGATCCCTTTTGATAACCGCTACCAGATCCGGCTCCGAAAACCCGATTTCGATAAAGATGTTGAATTTGGGTTTTAGGGTTTTATCGACATCCCGCACGAGAATTCTGGGATGAGAGAGGACTATGGATTTGATATCAGCATCGGATACATTGTGGTTCCTAAGGAAATCGATGACAGATTGGGAGTTTTTGGTGGATTTTAAATAGTGTACCTTTGCTGAGGTGGAGATGGCTTCTTGTTTGGAGAAATTGAGGGAATGGATCAGGTAATCCACCATCAAATGAGGTTGATTATCTGTAATTGACGAGTGAAGGAGACGGAGGAAGAAGGATGATGATGAATTGAGGAGAAATTGCTTGGAAATTCGGCCATGGAACCTGCGAATTGAGAGCATTTCTTCAAACTGAGCCCTAAAACGTAGGGGGGAAAATGGTAACGACTAGAAATGCTTTGGAAGAGATTTTGAAACATGTTCTGTTTTGGAGGAGTGCTTTATAAAGTCAGGTTGTTTGTTATTTCATATGTAAGTCAGGTTCAAACAAGAAGCAATCTTAGTCAATAATCTTGTGGTTATGCTGGACGTGATTACGAATGATTGACGTGATTCATGGGAGAGTAAAGATTATTAAAGGGGGGGAACGGTAAAATGCACCTTTATTGACCGGATAAGTGGTTAATATTGTTTATCACGTAAATCTGACTCGGTCAGCAGTCACTGCGTTTACCAAATCTCATATCTGACCGAAAACTGACTGAGATGCTGACCGAGATCTTACCGAGCCAGCATAAAAATCTTGCTGACCCGAGTCAGTTTCTGAGTTTCCTTCTATCTACCCTTCCACTTCTCTATGTATTCCGCCGAAGCACCACCGAGCCTACTTCGCCGGCATAAACACCGCCATAGCCTTCGTGTAAACACCACCGTAGCCTCAGGCACGGCGGATCTTGTTACCGTCGACAATGGGGTTTCTAGTGGCGTTATGAGAAACCCACCGGGAGACGATTGCAGGTATGTGAAAAGACTTAAAGGGGTGGAATCTTTCCAGAGGGAGGGCGATGTAGGTGGTGGTGGAGGGAGGGCGGCGGAAACTTTGCCGGAGGTGGTGGCGATGAGTGAGGGCGGCGGAATCTTTGTCGGAGATGATTGCGACGAGGGAGAGTGGCGGACCTTGAGAGAAATGGGAAGACGTGTGGCGATTAGGGTTTTTAATGTAGGATTATCTTCACCAAAATGTATCCAACTATACCCATATTCCTATTGTATGTATCCAACTTCAAAATGGGTTATTGTGTGTACTCAACTTTCAATTTGGTTTATTTCGTTACTCATTTTACCTGCTAAACCCTTAACCGGTCAACTATTTCAAAAGGTGCTTATGTGGATGCCATGTAGATGCCATTTGGATGCCATGTGGGATAAATTATACCAAGTCATCTTCTTCCCCATTTCTAAACCATCTCTACAGATCTGGAACCCTAATTCTAAACCTGGAACCCTAATTCTAAACTCATCTTCTTCTCCATTTCTTATCTTCCATGTTTAAAAGCACATTAAGCATATTTTCAATATCATATTCCTTTTAAACAGAGAAACTCAGCTTCCCCTTCCTTCAATCGGAGCCCTAATTCCTTCAATCGGACATGGCGACGGAGAAGAAACGTGGTGAGGCTAGAGGAACGGCGATCTCGCTGCCGGTTGATGTTGGTGATTGGTGGTGATGCTCAAGGACGAGATGAGATGCTAGGGTTTCATGGTTTTGGTAAATTGAAATTGGAGCCCTAATTCCTCGATTGAGTTCTGCAAATTCCCCCTAGGGTTCTGCAAATCGACGCCCCAATTCCAAATTGAAATTATGCAAATTTTGGTAAGTTGAATTAGTTTCATCATCACTGTTCGATAAGCGCACTGATGAACTGTTAATCGAAACCCTAATTGGTTGTTCTTAATAATGGTTGGAATCTTGCACTTTGTTGCTGCAAATGGGTCATTCTAGAATTTTGATTTTGATTGAGAAGTTGGTATTTTTAGTAAGACTAGAGATTATTGCAAGAATTCCAAATGGGTCATTATCGTATTGATGTTTCATCTAGGCAAAAATATGAACATCAACAGGTTAAAGAGAAGAAGATGAACTCATGTGGTTAAAAGTCATTAACATCCATGGTCAACAAAAGTCATTAACATCCATGGTCAACAAAATTTATGTGTAAAAGTCAAATGCCACGTATGCAATAACCTGTTACACATCAGCATTATCAGGTTACCAGTAAAATGTAACATACAATAAACCAAATTGAAAGTTGAGTACACACAATAACCCATTTTGAAGTTGGATACACACAATAGGAATACGGATATAGTTGGATACATTTTGGTGAAGATAGTCCTTTAATGTATATATATTTTGTTTTCTTTTTTATTTTTAATTTCATATATCTAAAATAGATTTTGATTTTTTACTTTTATTAAAAGATTACTGCAAAAATAGTTATATATTATTTAAAATATTTTTTTCTTTTATTAGACAATTACTATTGTTAGGAAGGATCTTATTTAAAGCAACCTTTTATTTTATTTTATTAAACAATCATTATTAAAAATAATCGTATGGTTATCAGAAATAAACTTTTTTTCCTTTTATTAAATGGTTAATACCTCTTTCTGAAAATTAAAATAAATACACTAATTACAAAAACATTTAATTAGTAAATTACAAAAAAATTACAAAAAGGTTAAAATATTCTTTTTTTAATTAGTAAGCACTTATCAAAAACATTTGGTAAATACTCTAATTCAAATAACATTTACTCAGGTCAGCACTTGCTAGGGTCAGCACACTTACCCGGATCAGAACTTATTCAACTAGAGCAAGTAAATAGCCTCTAAGCATTTTTTTTAAAAAATTATCAGCTTATAATGTTTTGATATCATAATAAGTTACTCAATGCATTTTTTTATAAAACTTCGGTTTGACACTTATTTTAAAGATGAGTTCGTTCTTTTTTTCTTAACTCCCTATATTTAAAGATAAACACTTGTAATTTGTTATTATTTAGACTATTTATTTAAGGGTTAATTACATGAGTATGTATCGAACTTGTCACGTTATATCATTGTATGTAGTCAACTTATAAACTTACCATTGTATATATCGAACTTTCTAAAATTGCCATTGTATGTATCCAACTTTATCAAAACCTATCATTGAATGTATTCTACTTGTCACGAAAGTGTATCGAACTTGAGGTTTTGATAAAGTTGGATACATACAATGACAATTTTAGAAAGTTCAATACATACAATGGTAAGTTTATAAGTTGAGTACATACAATGATAAAACGTGACAAGTTGGATACATACCCATGTAATTAACCCTTTATTTAAAGCAATTACCAAATATTCATATTTCATTTATTATATTATATAGAACATTGTAATCACTTCAAGCATTAGTATTTTGTGTCAAATGGTTCAACAAGATAAACCCTCATTTTCTTATATCTAAAACGTAGTACAACAAAAGTGAATGATTTATTAAAAGAAATAGAGAACACTTTAGATCTTTTAATATCATTTAGTCAATGAAAATTTGGAGTATTGTTTTATATAGTTATCCACTTAATTCTTTTATATATATATATATATATATATATATGTGTATTTGTTTTTTTGTTTTCTTTAACCCAAAATGACCAGTTAGGAACATTAATCTGAATTCAATCTGAATTTTTGGCTAAGTAACGGTTAAGGCTCAATTTGTTCACATTTTGGTGTGGTCTGTTTTTCGTTAAAAAGAACCGATCTTTTTAGGACAAGATAAGGACTGGTCCTTGTGCACCTTTATTTTTAACTATTTTTAAACAATATGTAGCATTTGGTAAACATACATAATTGTATAAAATAAGACTAAATAGTACTAGATTGGATGGAACAAGTTGTCTGTTAAATCGTTTAGCACCGACTAGGATTGAACAAGATACATCACATTTATTCCTTGATTAGACCTAAGGCATCGCAATTTCTTTATCAAACCTTCTACTCCATTAATGGTTATGACCGTATTCAAGACATCACCATGCGTAAAAAATTAGAGCATCTCCCACAACTTTGCTAAAATAGACAAAATAGGTTTTTTTTTTTTTTGTTAAAATGCTCCAACAACTTTGCTAAACCATTTTATCGAATAGAAAATTTTGGAGATTTCTCTCAATATAAAAAATAGGGGTGTGCATCGGACTGGTTTGGGCTAGAAAATCAAAAATTCGATTGGATTTCGGGTATGGAAATCAAGACCTAAACTTTAAGTTTCGGGTTTCGATTTTTTTCGTTTTCAGTTTGATAGGGTTTTGGGTTGATTTCGGTCGGGTTTGGGTATAAATGTAATGCAAATATTTCTAAAAGTTTAATCGATTTTGATAATACATTTAATCGATTGATAAAACCGATAACAAGTTTTAAAGTAGAAAACATTTCGACCAACTAGAATTTACGATTTTCAAAAGATAATTAGATAAATACATATATCTATATAATATTTAAAACATAAATGTATTTATTCGGGTTTTCGTGCGGGTCGGGTGACCGAATATTGAACCCAACCCGAACCCAAATATCCACACAAAAGTCGGATTTCGGTTTTTCGAATTTTGGGTGTTCGGGTTTAGCACAAACATCATATTTTCAGTTCGATTTCAGGTTCGAATTTCGGATTATTCGAGTTTTGCACATTCCTAAGAAAAAATCCTCTAAAATCGCTAATCATAAATGTAGAACCCTAAATCAACCCAAATTCTAAAACCCAAGTATCAATCAAAATTCAAAAACTATAAGATTGGCAACATCGATGGAAAAAGATCAAATCAAACCCATCGAAAACTATAAAAAACTTATAAGATTCAAACTGCCTTTTTTCTTCTTTTACATCATAAATTGAAATGTTATGTATGAGATTATTGACAATTGTTGACCTGAAAACCTTACCAAACCCTTGGATTTTTGTTGGCCACCATGGAACCAGAAGTCAACCGCTATTGAAAGCCAACAGTTCATCTTCTATGAGTGCAAATTCCTAGTGTTTTCCGCTTGAAAACCTACACCACTTGCATCATACGCATATATGCTCATTGCAAGATTGCAAAAGTTTGGTTGGTTAAATGTTTGTGTATCCACCTTATCTAGGTGTAACAAAACTCTTTAATCTTACAAGCTCATTTTCTTTTTAAATTTTCGATGGGTTTGATTTGATCTTCTTCATCGATATTGCAAGATTGATTTATCTACAGTTTTTGAATTTTGATCGATATTTGGATTGATTTGTGGTTCTTAATTTATGATTAATGGTTTGTTTATTCATACTAGTAGTGTGCCCGCGCAATGCGGCGGGGTGTCAAGTTATATAGTAAATGAGAAACGAACGACTCAAACATACTTCGTATATTTTACTCAAAATCATGGTCTGGATAGATGAAATGAACACATGCGTTTGTTTCTTGAAGTCCATACACTTCTCGATAAATTACATACAAAACATAAATTACATACAAAATTAATGCATTTTGTCATTCAAAAGTCAAAAGTTTGTATTTAAACAAAACATAAATTACATACATGTTTTAGTCATATACAATCATCACTCAGAACTTCTCGATAAACAACATTTGATGTATAGACTCCGTCTTGCTTGAACGTTTTGGTAGGCTTCACTAATACCTTCGTAGTACCACGTGATATCCCTCTGGACAATGCCACATAAAGTTGGCCGTGAGAGAAAACCGAGTCTGGTAGATATACACCTACCACCGGGATTGTCTCCCCTTGAGCTTTATTGATTGTCATAGCAAAACAAAGTCGAATCGGAAATTGTTACCTCTTTAACTTAAACGGAAACATGTCATCTCAGATGGGCATAGAGGAATTCTTGGTAAAAATACCCTCTTACCAGCATGTTGGCCAACAGCTATTTCTGCATCAATGACATTCCGCTGAAAACCTCTACATATCAACCTCGTGCCATTGCACAATCCATTTGAGGGATCGATATTCCGCAAGAGTATTATCGGACATCCGATTTTAAGTCGAAGGTAGTGAGGGGGTAAACCGCTAACGTTCAGTGAGTTTAAGTACTCCATCGGATATAAGCTATTTTTATCATCTTCTGCTTCGTCAAAACTATAGTAGACTTTTTCCTCTCCACAGAATCTTTCGATCAACTGATCATTAATCTCGTCAACATGATCATTTTTAGTTGTTAGAATCGCCCTTGAAATGATGTAATTTGAATCAGTCCCGTTGGTTTGAAGAGAAGGAAAGATTGCATCAATCAAAGCATCATTCGAATCATTTTCATTGGTGTAAGGAATTGCCATGTCATCGGGTATGCGAATAAAGTTTCCGTCCAATGACTCTTCATCACCATTGCCAACTCGAAACAAAAAATCCGAAAACCATGGATCAGTAAATGCTCGCATATTGATCCTTAACCGCAACTTTTTCATCGAAGACCAAATAGGTGACATCTGTAGGCTAGAGTCTACGATCTGTGCTCGGGTTCCATGTCTCGTTACCGGCAACACCTGTCTAAAGTCACCTCCCATAATCATTATCTTTCCACCAAATGGGAGTCTCACACCGGTTATGTCTTGCATTGTTCTAACGAATGCCTCCACTGCCTGCCTCTTTGCCATTGATGCTTCGTCCCAAATGATTATTTTTGCAGCTTGGAGTAGTCGAGCAGTTCCACTTTGTTTTTTTTATATTGCACATCGAATTATTACTAAGATTGAGGGGAATCTTGAACCGAGAGTGAGTTGTTCTCCCCTGGCATGTTATTGGCGGCAACACCTGATGAAGCAGTCGCGAGTGCAATAAGTCCATGAGAACGAACGTTAGCAAGCAAAGCTTTGTACAAAAATGTTTTTCCAGTTCCACCTGGACCATCTACAAAAAAAACACCCGGCCAATCATTATCCACATGCCTCATAATCTCAACAAATGCATGCATCTGGTCGGCATTTAGAGAGTTCCGGGCACGTAAGTGTTCGTCTTCCACAATTATGGAGTGCTCCTCTTGTACCTCACGGAATCCTCGTGATTCTAAAGTGGTAGCTGCATTTAAGCTTGGAAGATCAAAATCGTTGAGGTTCTTACCCATGGATTGTAAAAAGAGTGCGATGTCTTTAAGAACCATATCTCGGGCTACCTCAACATTCCCATGGTGTCGTGTATGATCTTCAGACAATGAGTCATAGTGTTCATCCCATAACTTGCGAACATCTCCCGGCTCACAATAGATCAAGATCGTTGCAAATAGTCGTCTAAGAGCACTTGGAAACTGAAATACGGAGGCCTCGGCAAGACAATGCGATAAATTATCGTCGGTCTCTATTAACCCTCTCTCAAGAGCTGCTTTTCGAAAGGTTGGATGCAAAACACCATTAACCGTGTAAAGATCTTCAAAGCACGTAGGCCCACTAATGAGACAGGAGTAGGCGTAGATAATAGCGTTCTTCTCCAGCAGGGTTAACAGAAACCAATCGTCCTCTCATTGATCCGTGTCTTCGAGGATTCCATATACGTGAACTGGCATTCCATGTGTAATGATTCGGGAAGTCTTTGTATAAATACTGCCTCGCCCTCAAATCTGTTTTGTTCCTCTAAAAAAATGCGGTCAACATCGAATTTTTATCCCTCTCTCTATCAACAATATCTGTCAATATATCATTTTCTCTAAACCTAACCAATTGCTTATTTGGAAGATGGACCTGCAAAGCCATCATACAAGGGTGGATTTGAGAAAGTGTAAAGTTAAAAATCCGCCAAATTGCCTCAGGTGATGAAACATAGCGTGCATCTTGGAACGTCTTTATCTCGTTAACAACAACATCTTCTCTATCAGGATCCACATGAATAAACTGTTTGTCATGACCCTTGTAAACATACTTGAAGAGATATTTCACAGATATTATACTTGAACAAACCTCAACATTGATGTGACAATTGAACATCATCAGCAACTTTGGGTTATATGGCACGACCCATCTGTTATCTAGGATATTGCCTCGGACATTCACCTCTATTCCAATGTTTCTCCTTTGATACAATGGATATGAGTTATCTGCCTGAGTCGTTTTGTCGTTAAATTGTTGAGGGTACCTAAAACGACACTTTCTTGGCTCACCTTCCATACAAGGGCTGGACGGTCGTAAATGACCGCAAGGACCATGCATCATGTGCTTTATCACCAACTGGTACAGCTCTGGATACTTTGTCGGGTCCGGGATTTCAGCACCAACGAACTTTTCATAATGGTCTGCATTTGTGATCTTGTATTCCGGTTTCATAATCATGAGGAAATGTGCATGTGGCAGACCACGTTTTTGAAACTCGATAACATAAACATATGCCCCAACCTTACCGAGGATGTGTTTATTCAACAGTTGATCTTTTAGATCCTCTAATTTGGCACGAAAAACTCTTGCAACAAGGTCTGGCCTATCTTGTAGGGTCTGACCATGTAATAACTCTTGAAGGATTTCAGGCCAATTTGGATTACACGTCATGGTAAGAAATATGTCAGGTTTCCCGTCATCTTGAACTAAAGCCATGGCATCCATATACCTTCGTCGCATATCACGTGGGCCTCCGATAAAACTTGTAGGGTAAGGTGACTCAGTAAGCACTTACCATTAGTGTTGTTTTTCCATTTTATCCTAATAAGCACTTAGGACTATCTTCACCAAAATGTATCCAACTATACCCGTATTCCTATTGTGTGTATCCAACTTCAAAATGGGTTATTGTGTGTACTAAACTTTCAATTTGGCTTATTGTATGTAATGGTTTACCTGCTAAACCCTTAGCAGGTCACTTATTTCAAAATGTGCTTATGTGGAGCCATTTGGATGCCATGTGGATGCCATATCATCATCTTCTTCATTTCTACTCATCTCCACATATCTTATTGACAGTGAATTAACATGACAATATAAAACCCATATTTGAAATCAAAATTAAATGCAGAAAAAGGGAACCCTAATCAAATATCTGGAAATCGAAATGGAGAAGAAAAGGGAAATCCAAATACCTATGTTATCCCTTCTCCATCTTTTCAATTTATACCCAAAATGGAACCCTAATCAAAGATTTGGAAATCGACACATCTGGAAATCAAAGTCCTAAATAGAAACCCATATTTGAAACCCTCCTACATCCTCAATGGAAACCTAGATCTGGAAATTGAAGTCCTAAATCGAAACCCTAACCAAAATCCACAGATTTGAAACCCTAACTTGAAATCCTAACCCAAATCCACGGATTTGAAACCCTAAATCGAAACCTAGATTTGAAACCTTCCTACCACCGGAGATGGAAGCGGCGACCGGAGTTGGAGGCGGCGACCGAAGGTTTCAAATTCGAGTATTGTGCTTGATGAATGATAACTTTAGATTTCTTATAATAACACTTGTTTTTAGTGGCTGGGGTTTCAAATCAATGGATAAGTTATTATTCTCCTTTTACTATTTTGTGGATTTCTATAAATGATTGGTTGTTATGAGTTTTCATTTGTAAGAGAAGGTTTTCATGGATAGAAGAAGGGTTTCATAGTTATTGCTTCAACGAAGAAGATGAACAATTTTCTGGGTAAAACTCAAATGAAGAAGATGAACAAAGTCAATAAAAGTCAAATGCCATGTAGGCAATAACTTGTTACACATCAGCATTAACAGGTTACCAGGTAAACCGTTACATACAATAAACCAAATTGAAAGTTTAGTACACACAATAACCCATTTTGAAGTTGGATACACACAATAGGAATACGGGTATAGTTTGATACATTTTGGTGAAGATAGTCCTAAGCACTTACCACGTGTCTTAGTTCTTAAAATCACCTTTGGAAAAAAATTGCATCCACCTGGTTCGAACCTGGTCATATAATCATATTTGATGAATAACCACGTGTCTTAGTTCTTAAAATCACCTTTGAAATTTTTTTTACATTCACCAGGTTCGAACCCGGACCAATCTATAAAACATAGCTAGCTTCAACCATCCGGCCGGGAATGCCACATCCGAAGATACCTCTCAACATATTCTTTTTATTCTCTATTTTATCGTTATTATTTTTTTTCAACTAAGACAAATTGCCATAAGGTGTCGATTCAAATTCAAAGACATTTGTATCATTTCTTCAACTAAGACAAGGTGTCGATTCAAAAGACATTTGCCGCCACTAAGACAAATTTGAATCCGTAACTGCGATTCCCGCTCCTGGATTCAATATTTGAATCCGTAATTGCGATTTTGCGTTCCGGTAACCGTTCTTTCCTAGGGTAAGCGATTTTGCGTTCTTTGGTTCCCGCTCCTGGTTCTTTTCTAGGGTTTCTTTGCGTTCTGGTAAGCGATTTTGCGTTCTTTGGTTCTGTTATTAGATGGCCAATTTAAAATTTGATACATATCACAATGTTTGTGCATGTTTTGAAGAGACAACAAAAAACTCTATGTTTCATAATATTATTGATTATATGAGGCAATCCTCGTTATATTTGGCTTTGTCCGTTCAGCCACAAATTTGTGAGAATCATATTAGGGACTTTTGGGGCTCCGCACAACTTGAGAATAATAGCATTCATGCTACCGTTAACGGTCAGAATATAACCATCACACAGGCAATGATTAGCACCACATTTGAGTTCAATGACCTTGAGAGTGATGTTAAACGGTATTCTGAGAAAAGAGTTCGAATGATTATGGATATGATGGGCTATAATGTAGAGCCTCATGAGTCGCAATACCAAAAGAAGGTGTTTTACCCCTTGTGGAGATATGTTGCACATGTAATCTTAAGGTGCATGTCTTGTAGAAGAAGAACCTTCGAAAAATTAAACCAACGGTTGGCGTCAATGATGATAGCGTTTGCATACCAAGCGGACTTTAGTTACTCCAGTTACATTTTCGATGAACTATGCAATAATATTCAATCAACATCAAAGTTTTTATTGTTTCCACGATTTCTGCAACACATTTTCAATCAGCATTTTCCCAGCTTGGTTCATGAAGGAAGTTTTTTACCTTTATCTCATATGAAGCCCAAGGTTTTTAATAATATGGCTAGACTTCGTGGTTCAGGGGTCGATGCTCCTTTATTTGAACACATGATTGTTCAAGATGAAGAACCTCTATTTCCACAATCACCTGTAAGTGGTACTGCAATTGATCAAGATGAAGAACCTCTATATCAACAATCAACTGCAAGTGGTCCTGTAAGTGATCATGTAGGTATGCCCAGTAGCTCAATGACGCACTCGGAGGTTATGGAAAAGAATGTCCAAGAAGGTGATATTGGGAGTGAATATGATATGATATCTTTATATGCACAATATCTAATTAAATGTTGTTTTTTTCAGTGAATCATGGTGATGATTTTTCGGTTGACACGTCTTCAAGTGATGAACAAAAGAATGATGATGAAAAGAAAGATGATGGTATGAGTGAAGAAAAGAGTGAAGAGGAAAACGTAGGAGAGGCTTTGAATGATGATGAGCCTTTGAGTGCATACGTTGAAAGAACGAAACGTAGGAGAGGCTCTAGAAATAGAAAACCAGTTGACAGGTTGACTTTGAGTAGTAAAGGGCCCAAGAAAAGAAAGAATGAACCTGAATGTAGGAGAGACTCAAGAAAAAGAACAAAGTCTGTTCCATGCTTTAGGGTGCGTTCGTTTTGTGGGAATGGTATGGAATGGAATTGGAAGGATTTGTATTTCAAATCCATTCAATTCGTGTGTTTGATAAATCATAGGATTTGGTTCATGGATTTTGAAATCTCCCGTCCCTTTTGAAATCCCATAAATGGTAGATTTTGAAATCCATGTATAATGGTTAGGATTCTCAAATCAAAAGTAAAAAACCAAAACAGAAGTTCATAACTGTTGGTCCTCTTTCGATGGCCAACTGTGTAAATTGTATTGTAGAAGGGGGGGGGTTGAATACAATCAACACAGTTTCTTCTACTTAATTTAATTCACAACCCCTATGGAGTTTTTGTGTGAACTAAAGTAGATTGTTTGTTGAAGCGGATCTAGACTATGTCAAGATCCAAACAATCCATAAGTATTTCACGAAGCATTTGCTTATGCACAAAGCAAGAATAGAGAAAGGATAGAAGTGAACCTTGATAGAGAGAGAAAGGATTGGGGTATAGAAGCATGAACCAAGGTTGGTTTGAAGAACAAACCTAATACTCATGTTTATACCCCATGCATTAAATGCATGGCAGAACCACTTTTGCATGTGGCAAATTGGGAGTGGTTCTATTGTACTATACACTACAAACGACGGCCCATACAAGGTAGGGTTATGGTCTATAGTGTACAGTTGCCTTATGGTTAACAAGCAAAGAGGGAGCAATGAAGAGACATCCCCTTTTTGTACTCTTGTCAGAAAGGCAAATCAAATCCTTTGTGTGCATATAGGAGGGAAAGACAAATCTTGAATTCGTAAAGAGCAAGTCACTGATCGGGCCTTAGAGTTGCTGATCTCTGGGAAGATCAGGGAGGCGCTGTGACAAGTCTTCAGCAGAACGTCATGCAGAGTAGTCAGCTTGCTATCATTGAGCTCAACTTCAGATCACAAGCTCGCTGACTCTATCATTCAGCTTACATCAATAGATGGTGCTGATGGTTTTCTTATGGCATGACAATTTGTCTTTCAGGGGATACTTAGCTGATGTCAGCTCTTGCTGATACTGAACGGAGTTAGTGATCAGCAGTCGCTGATTGCCCAAACTGTCAGCGATAAAGAATCGCTGAAGTAGTGAACTTCATCTTTCAGCAGTGCTAAGTATTTTACAGAAGATAGATAAAGGATCATTGATATTTCACAAAGTCTTGGGAAGACTAGATCAACAATAACAGTTACATAAAATCCAAAAGGGCTGTTTACCACTCAGGACTGTAAGGAACAGGTTTTGTTCTTTTTCTTGAGTCTCTCCTACATTCAGGTTCATTCTTTCTTTTCTTGGGCCCTTTACCACTCAAAGTCAACCTGTCAACTGGTTTTCTATTTCTAGAGTCTCTCCTACGTTTTGTTCTTTCAACGTATGCACTCAAAGGCTCATCATCATTCAAAGCCTCTCCTACATTTTCCTCTTCACTCTTTTCTTCACTCATACCATCATCTTTCTTTTCATCATCATTCTTTTGTTCATCACTTGAAGACGTGTCAACCGAAAAATCATCACCATGATTCACTGAAAAAAACATTTAATTAGATATTGTGCATATAAAGATATCATATCATATTCACTCCCAATATCACCTTCTTAGACATTCTTTTCCATAACCTCTGAGTGCGTCATTGAGCTACTGGGCATACCTACATGATCACTTGCAGGACCACTTGCAGTTGATTGTTGATATAGAGGTTCTTCATCTTGATCAATTGCAGCACCACTTGTAGGTGATTGTGGAAATAGAGGTTCTTCATCTTGAACAATCATGTGTTCAAATAAAGGAGCATTGACCCCAGAACCACGAAGTCTAGCCATATTATTAAAAACCTTGGGCTTCATACGAGATAAAGGTAAAAAACTTCCTTCATGAACCAAGCTGGGAAAATGCTAATTGAAAATGTGTTGTAGAAATCGTGGAAACAATAAAAACTTTGATGTTGATTGAATATTATTGCATAGTTCATCGAAAATGTAACTGGAGTAACTAAAGTCCGCTTGGTATGCAAACGCTATCATCATTGACGCCAACCGTTGGTTTAATTCTTCAAAGTTTCCTCTTCTACAAGACATGCACCTTAAGATTATGTGTGCACCATATCTCCACTAGGGGTAAAACACCTTCTTTTGGTACTGCGACTCAAGAGGCTCTACATTATAGCCCATCATATCCCTAATCATTCGAACTCTTTTCTCAGAATACCGTTTAACATCACTTTCAAGGTCATTGAACTCAAATGTGGTGCTAATCATTGCCTGTGTGATTGTTATATTCTGACCGTTAACGGTAGCGTGAATGCTATTATTCTCAAGTTGTGCGGAGCCCCAAAAGTTCCTAATATGATTCTCACAAATTTGTGGCTGAACGGACAAAGCCAAATATAACGAGGATTGCCTCATATAATCAATAATATTATGAAACATAGAGTTTTTTGTTGTCTTTTCAAAACATGCACAAACATTGTGATATGTATCAAATTTTAAATTGGCCATCTAATAACAGAACCAAAGAACGCAAAGAAACCCTAGAAAAGAACCAGGAGCTAGAACCAAAGAATGCAAAATCGCTTACCCTAGAAAAGAACGGTTACCAGAACGCAAAATCACAATTACGGATTCAAATATTGAATCCAGGAGCGGGAATCGCAGTTACGGATAGGGGTGAGCAAAACCCGACCGACCCGAACAACCCGACCGAACCCGAACCGAAATTTGAGCTTTTATCCGAAACCCGAACCTCCGAATGACCCGAAGACCGAACCCCGAAATATTGGTCGGCTATATCGGCTCGGGTAGGGGCGTGATTTTTGGCCCTGAACCCGACCGAAACCCGACCGAACTTTTGATAAGTCATAAAAATTTTAATATATGTCTTACAAAACAGAATGTTTTGGTGTTGTTTCTATCACTTTTGTCAAAGATTCGGGGTTTCTTAAAAATTCTATTATAACCCTAAAAGACCAAAATTGAAATCACTTTCACCCTCAACTCACAAATCACAACTCCCGCCTCTCTCTTTCTCTCGATTGACAACGAAGTTGCAGCCCTACTCCGTCGACCTCCGACCGGCGACCGGCGACCGGCGCTCTCCACCTCCCACCGCCGACGGTGTATCTTGCTCTCTCATCTCTGTAAGTTTTTTCCCCTAAAGTTCTAAGTATCTTATTTTCTCATCTCTTTTTGAGTGTTTGTTTGAACTTTGAAATTAATGGAACAAAATTGATGTTTAGTTGTTCCTATCTAAGTTGGTTTATACTTATTTGTCTCTTTGTTTATATTAATATGTTACTTGTTACGATTGTTTACTTGTTGTCTTGTTTAGGAATATTTGTTATTTAGTTAGTAATGTTGTTTATTTAATATTGTTTAGTACTTTAGTAACTTAGTTATTAATGTTTTTTAGGAATATATACAAATATGGCTTTAGATAATGTTGTATTGTGGTTTTTTGTTTACTGTTTTTTTGAAAATGGACAAGAATACAAAATTATGTTCTTTAATACTTTAAGTCTTTAATGGTATTTACTTGTTTTACTTGGTTACTTGTTAATGTGTTACTTTTTAGTTTTTACTAGTTACTTGTTATTTGTTAGTAGTTGCTAATTACTAAATGTTTTCATTATTATTGTATGTATTTGTTAGAATGTCTGAATCTCAAGTGGATAGTAGTGTTGAACCGAAGAAACGTAAAGCGATCGAGACAAGATCTATAGTTTGGGACCATTTTGACAGGCTTTATGATGATAGTGGTCTATTAATTAAAGCGAAGTGTAAGTATTGTGGAAGAAAGTATGAGGCACAATCAAAAAGACATGGCACGTCATCATTAAATAGTCACATGAAAGGTTGTCTTAAAAACCCGCACGTTAAAGAAACAAAACAATCCTTTTTGGCATTTCAATCATCGAAGTCCAATAATGAGAGTGTTTTGACAAATTGGGTTTTCAATCAAGAAAACGTTGGCAACGCATTAGGTAGGATGGTCATCATCGATGAGATACCGTTCAAGTTTGTAGAGGGTAAGGGGTTTAGGGGGTTCGTTGAAGAGGCGTGTCCGATGTTTAAGATACCGTCAAGATGGACGGTTAATAGAGATGTTTTTTCAATGTTTAGTGAAGAGCGGTCAAACCTTAAAAAGTTTTTTAAGGAAAACTCACAAAGGATTTGCTTAACAACCGATACATGGACATCGATCCAAAGAATCAATTATATGTGCATAACGGCACATTTTATTGATTCTCAATGGAAATTACAAAAAATGATCATATCTTTTGTACCGATTGAATCACACAAAGGGGAATCAATTGCTAAGGCCATAGAGTTATGTTTGGTGGATTGGGGAGTTAAAAACATCGTTACTATCACGGTAGACAATGCATCTAGTAACGATGTTGCAATCTTGTTTTTGAGAAGCAAGTTGGTATCATGGGGGTGTTCATCTAGTCGGGTTCAATATTTGCATATGCGATGCATCGCACATATTCTTAACTTGGTCGTTCAAGATGGTTTGAAAATGGCGGATTTAGCGGTGAAGAAGGTTAGGGATACCGTTAGATGGATAAGGGGTTCCCCGGCTAGGCTTTCAATCTTTAAAGAACTTCAAAGTTTGCTTGGTGTGGAAGAAAAGATTTCTCTTTGTCTTGATGTTCCGACTAGATGGAACTCAACTTTTTTGATGCTCAAGACCGCCATTCCTTATAGATCGGTTTTTGAAGCCTACGAAGGCCATGATGTTACCTTCAAGCGGGAGTTGGGTAATTCTATACCCGATGAAGATGATTGGACTTATTTAGAGAGTTTCATCACCATTTTGAAGGCATTCTATGAGATGACATTGAGAATCTCGGGCTCTCTTTACATCACTTCTAACTCTTACTTGACCGAGATTTCTGATTTGAGTTGCATCATTGCGGATATGATTGCTTCTTCTAATACGATTGAGCGGGTATACTTTCTTACTTTATTTTATTCTCACTTCATTAATTTATTTAGGTTTGTTTAATACTTGATTGTTTTCGCTTTTCACTAACAATCTTTTTTGTTTTTCTTTGCTATAAATCTATAATAGAATATGGGCACAATAATGAAGTAAAAGTTTCACAAGTATTGGGGGGATCCAGACAAGATGAACATGGTAATCTTCTTTGCCAATATTCTTGATCCAAGAGATAAGATTGAATATATGCCACTCCAATTCAAGCAATTGTATGGCGAAGTTAAAGGTGAAAGGTATTTCGAGAAGGTAAAGTATAAGCTCACTTCCTTGTTTGAAGCGTATGTTGCCGAGTATTCTACTTTCGAATCTCAAACTTCCACGGTTCAATCGCAACCGGAAAAATGTGCCCCAATTGGAAGGGTTCAATCTAGGCTCAAATGTCAATTAAAGAAGCAAAAAATGGAAAGTGGGGCTTCAGACAACAAGAGAAATGAGCTTGAAGTATACTTGGGTGAGGCGATTGTGGATGATAGCGACTTTTGATGTGTTAAGATGGTGGAAAGTGAATAGTGAAAGGTTTCCTATTCTTTCAAAAATGGCGAGAGATTTACTTGCCGTGCCGATCTCTACCGTTGCATCGGAGTCTACGTTTAGTACAAGCGGGAGGGTATTGGATAGTTTTAGGAGCTCTCTAACTCCTAAAATCGTTCTAGCACTTGTATGTACCCAAGATTGGTTAAGGGGACCAAACGAACAATTTCGCTCGAAGAAAATTTGGATGAACTTGAAAACTTCGAGAAAGGTGCGGTTGTAATTGTTTAATTTTTATGATTATGTATTTATGTTGCTTTAAGTTTAATGCTTTCCTTTTGAATTTATGTTTTACTGTTTTATTTTAAGTTGTTTAATATTTCATGTTTGACACTTTAAATTTGTAGAGTTTGCAAATCTAAGAGTTGTTGGGAGTTCAAGTTCTTCGATTCGTGACCATGGTGATGATGATATACAAACGGAAGCTTCAAAAGGTGTGGAACATTCGATGGAACATTTGGATTTGGAAGATGATTAGCTTTGGAGTTGGTACTTTTGGTAAATGGTAATTGGTTTTGGAGTTTGGATTTTGACAAGTAAACATTTGGATTTGGTATTTTGGAACTTTTGGTTTGGATTATGCCATTCTGGAACTTTTGAACTTTGGAATTGGATGATGTAATTAGAAGTTGGAACTTTGGATGGCACTTTTGGTAAATGATGTTACTTGTTTATGTTTATCAATTTCACTCTAACTATGTAATTGGAACTTTGGATTATGTATTTATGTATTTTGATTTGGAAGTTGGATTGGAATTCGTATATGTTTACATGTTAGTTGTTAATGTTTAATTTTTTAGCTATTTATTAGTTTATACATTTTGCAATTGAATTAAAGCATTGAAGTTGAAAAAGTAGGTTGAAAAGATGTTGAAAAACTAAAGAAAAAACAGTGAAAAAAAAGGGTTGGAAAAACTAAAAAAACCAGTGAAAAAAAGCATGAAAAAAGGAAGCAGTTTTTTCGGATATCCGCCACCCGACCCGAACCCACCCGAACCCCGATTTACCCGAACTTTTCGGTCGGTCTACGGGCCAATTTTTGTCACCCGAAAAGTTCGGGTACCCGAACTTTTTTCACCCGAATTACCCGAACCCGACCGATGCTCACCCCTAGTTACGGATTCAAATTTGTCTTAGTGGCGGCAAATGTCTTTTGAATCGACACCTTGTCTTAGTTGAAGAAATGATACAAATGTCTTTGAATTTGAATTGACACCTTATGGCAATTTGTCTTAGTTGAAAAAAAATAATAACGATAAAATAGAGAATAAAAAGAATATGTTGAGAGGTATCTTCGGATGTGGCATTCTCGGCCGGATGGTTGAAGCTAGCTATGTTTTATAGATTGGTCCGGGTTCGAACCTGGTTAATGTAAACTTTTTTTCAAAGGTGATTTTAAGAACTAAGACACGTGGTTATTCATCAAATATGAGTATATGACTAGGTCCGAACCAGGTGGATGCAATTTTTTTCCAAAGGTGATTTTAAGAACTAAGACACGTGGTAATTGGTAAGTGCTTATTAGGATAAAATGGAAAAACAACACCAATGGTAAGTGCTTACTGAGTCACCTTACCCTTCGAGACGGACATAAAAAGAACTAAAATCTTATTTCTTACCATATACCTTCGTTGCATAGTGTTGCAAATGTCAACTTATTAGGCATCACTCAGGTTAAATGAAGCTAACATGCAGATTCAAAGCATACCAAACACCAATATATAGATTAACATCACACTTATTTATAATATTCCAAGCATATTACCATATTGACGTGTACCAACAGGATGAAGAAGAAACACAAAACCACAAGTTTGAAACTTAACGTTTTCTCAACTGCTCCGTGTTCGAAAAAGTGAAAGAACATTAACTTTAGAAGGTTTCGAGGGTCATTCATCAAGAAAAAGCATGTTTAGAAGGTTTTAGTGGTCATTCGTCAACATAAATCAAGATTACTTTTCTTTAATTAAGAACGCTTCTGTTATATAAAAAAAGATATTCTTTGGATCTAACACAAGAAGAAAAGAAAACAGAAGGCATATGAAGCTATGAAATTAAGCAAGACCCAAATCGAACCCATCACCCGTCAATGTCGTAACAACAACAAACCACACCCATGGGCAAGACAAAAAGCCCACAAGAGGGGTCCAAGTACGTGATAACACATCCTTAGAAATCAAAAACTCACTAACTTTAACACAAATAAAAAATCATAAATTTACTAACTTCAACTCAGAAATCAAAAATCATAAACTCACTAACTTCAATGCAGATATCAAAATTATAGAAGAGAGAGCAAGTCGAAGGGCGTACCTGTCGCCGGAGGAAAAGAGCAGGTCACCAGAGGCCAAGACAGTTCGCTGGAGGCAGAGATAGGTCACCAAAAGCTAATTGTTGTTCAAAGATAAGACATTCTTGAGTCTGCAAACCTCTTATTTTCAGACTTAAGGTAACTTTTAGAAGGTTTTTTCTTTAAAAGCAAACAATCTTTTTGACTTCCTACCAAGCCATATATGTTCCAAATCTTATTGTCATCTTATGGTTGCATCAATCAAAGCTTCTTTATGTTAGACAAAGAACTATGCCAGTTATTAAAACAAAGGTTTGGAAAACCAAGGATTGAGCTTTAACTATCACCATATTCGTCTATTCTGATTCGTAAGATTTCAAAAAAGTGTGTACCAAATGGCAATTTGTTTTTTATTTCTTTGTTTTAGCCTGTCTAAGAATACTATAAATCCAAACCTAATGCTAGTAGTAATAATACAAAATTAAGCATAAACTGCTCAAGTGGTCTTTGAACTATAAACTTTTAAAGCAGGATTCCAGTTCTGGTTTTAGTTCCATAAAAAATAGGCAGGTACCTATTTATGCTTACCCCCTAGTTAAAGGCCGGTTTGAACCGGACAATTAGTGGTTAAACCAGTGGATCAAACCAATTCCAATAAAATGCCATTTTCATGGGTTGGGGTTATTTTGAAAAGAAGATTAAAAAGAATTATAAATAGAGCTTGCTTAAAAGTAAGGTTCTTTCATTTGGTTAAATAAGAAAACAACTGTCCCATCTGATAAGTGGCATAACATAAAATTACAGAATGCCTCTTTAAGAACCAAATCATGGCAAAACCATAATAACATATATAGTTACTATTTTTGGTTCAACAATAATCTGATTAAAAGCAATATCTTAAAAAATTTCATTAAGTTAAACATCTACTTCTACAACTACCAGTTCCAATTTAATTTCTTTCCTGCTAAAATTCACCATATCTGAATTTTATATTAAAGCTAGAATCGACAATTTAGATGAACTAAAAGAGGCAACTTAGATCTGAAATTGTTAAAAATTTATAATGTCAGTCAAATTACATATGAAGTAGTTACCCATTACTAACAAAATGCTCAATATCGTGGTTTCAAATTGCACTTTTCTTATGTGACACTTAGGTGCTGTTTGTTTTTTAAGTGGTGCTGAAGACTGAATCTGTTTCCACTTCTGATTGTTAAGTGGTGGTGCTGAAGACTGAATCGAATATGTCAAGACTGTTTGTTTTTTTAAACTGTCAAACATCTGAATCTGAATTTGATTATTCATAAGAACTAAAATCAACGGAATACGTCAACTCAATCAAGTACAATAGTAAACTTTAACAATCCAGCAGCTTAGGTTTATAGAACAATCCAGCAGCTTAATGAGGTTTATAGAACAATCCATCAGCTTAATGAGGTTTATAGAACAATCCATCAGCTTAATGAGCTTAATAAACAATCCAAACAAGTCCAAATTTAATGAACAATTAAAACAAGCCTAAGCTTAATGAAAAAGTGAAAAAGTGAACAAAAAGTGGTTTTACCATCACTTTTTCAGAAAGTGGTGAAAAAGTGATAAGTGACACTTAATAAATAAATAAAACAAACAGTCTGAATGGGAAAACAACTGACTGAATAAGTGATTTCCCCCCTAAAAAGTGTTGAAAAAGTGATAAGTGGAAAAAACAAACACCACCTTAGAAGATTAAAACCAGCAGGAGCATCTATTAGCATTTTACAACAAAAGCAGTTGTGCTAATGCTCTAGCTAGCTACAGGCATATCATTAGCATTTAAAAAATTCTTGAGTCTGGTTGACATTAATCTTTTAGTAAACCTAAGACTAATTTTTCAGGTAATAGAGAGAAAGCATATAGTGCTATTTATTGCTTCATATATATGCAAGCTTGATTAATCCAATATTGTTCGCATTTAAATAGCACTATATGCTTTCTCTCTATTCCCTTTGGATCCAACCCAAGAAGAAAAGAAAACATAAGGCATATGAGGCTATGAAATTAAGCAAGAACACCATTATTTTATCAAGAAAAATGAAAAGCATCACAGAAAAACAAAAAAAGCCCTTTTAGAAGGTTTCAGAAACTTACATACCAAATCCCCACATGTATATCAGTTTATATCTCAAATTTCCACACAATTTTTTTTTTGAAAATCTAGATTTTAACAAAGATTTTATTACCCAAACCTAAATGTTCCAAAACACAACATAAACTTTAAGGTCTAGCCAACATCAAAATCAAAAAAGAGCAGCATATGTAAACTATACAAGTGCAGAATATATGAATAGATAGAGAATTAGGGTTTACTTAAGCTTCTTTCGTAGGGGCTACGGGTACCCACTGGTCTGGTGTTTGTTGATAGCTGCAATTGAGAACAATAAACAAAATCAAAGCAATCAAATTAGCAACAAAATCGAGATGAATTATAGAAATCGAGATGAATCAGTTTAACAGAATCGACAATCAAAATGGAATGAAATCAGTTTCAAAATCGACATAAATCAGCCCATTAACAAAATCGATTGAACAAATTTTGAAATAAAATTGAAATCGGTATCAATCAGGGTTTGAAATTGGTATGGATTGAAATACCTGAATGAATTGTAGATGGTGGATTGCAAATGGAGAAGAGAAAGCACAGTGGAGAGGAGAAAGCAAATGGTGGATTGTAGATGGTGGACTGCAGATGGATTACATGTACATTAGATATAAACATGATTTCTTGGGGGATGAATCGACACTTTGGGGGATGAACCGTCCTCTTGGAAGCCGAGAGAGAATAATCATCTGAGAGAGAGAGAAGCATCTGGAAGAAGCGTTATTGAAAATAGAGAGAGCGAGAGATATTAATGAGCGCGCATGTGAGTAAAGCTACTGAGATTAAGAAAAGTTTTAAAGGGTTGTACCTATTTTAAGAACTCATGTTTTAGACACTTGTAATTAAGAGTTTTAAGGAATATGCATTATATAGTGGTAAAGATAATGACGAACATGAATATGAATATTTAAAAATGGATAATAAAAAATTTAGATACGATAATGACAATATATTTATACTAAGTTAAATTTGATAATAATAATTACTCGTATTTTAATAATTTAATAAATATTAAAATAGGTATTTAGACTTAAAAGTTTAAAAAGGACATGAAAGTAATTTAGGAGTATTCAAAAATGACATAGAAGAAATTTTCCTAAAATAAAAAGTATACTTTAAGGACAAAATTTAAAATTTCTTAAAAACATAGGTACCACTAGTGTAAATTTACTAGTCTCTTTTCTCCTAAGGTTTTCATCCGTTTGATCGCTCCCTCCTTTTTAATCTCCACCGTCCGCTGCTATAAAAAAACCCTCTCGCCGGAAAACATGGCCGCCGCCGCCGCCGTCACCGCCACCGCCACTCTTCAGGCATCTCCGATCACATTCGGATCTCCATCTCTACGTACTAATCACATCAATCCACTAAACCTTCCATTCTCTAGAAGTGTAATTCTCCCGAAGCTAAACTTCAAATCTCGCCGCGGCGGAGGCCGCACCACGGCCGCGACGGCCGAATCCGCCGCCGGACGATACGCCGCCGCTCTGGCGGATCTTGCAAACTCAAACAAAACCCTAGATGCGACCGCCATAGACATCGAAAAGGTCGATAAGCTCTTCTCCGATCCATCCGTCCTCAACTTCTTCTCCAGCCCAATCGTAACCCTAGATCTAAAACGAGAACTGATCGACGCCATAACCGCTTCAAAATTCCTCCAATTGCACGTCTGCAACTTCCTCAACGTTCTCATCGAAAGCAGACGGATCGATTTGATTAGAGAGATTGTGAACGAATTCGAGGTTTTCTACAACCGATTGACGGAGACGGAGGTGGCGGTGGTGGCGTCGGTGGTGCCGCTGGACCGGCAGCACCTGGCGCAGATCGCGAAGCAGGTGCGGCGGCTCACCGGAGGTAGGAACGTGAGGATTAAGACGGTGATCGACGAGTCGTTGGTGGCGGGATTTACGATTAGGTACGGAAGCTCGCAATCGAAGATGATCGATATGAGTGTGAAGAAGCAGTTGGAAGACATTGCTGCACTGCTTGAAGCTGATTGAAGATGCTCCAATTTCGGTACGATTAAGGATGTGTTTGGTAAACTAACTGATAAGCTGGCTGATAGTGGATAAGATAAATGTTGACCGATAAGCTTGTTAGTAGCTGATAAGCTCGCTTATCAATAAGTTATGTTTGGCAAAAATTAGCTTACACGAATCTAAAATGACCCAAAAGGGTATCCTGAAGTGTAATAATTTTCAATAAGCTAGCTTATTTCATCCAAACATGTATTAGCTTATTATCTAGCTTATTTTTGCCAACACAACCTAACTTCTTTGAAAATATATCAAAATGCAACGAAATTTCTCCAAGTTTTTATACAAAAGTAACAAAGATTTTTTCTTTTTCTTTTTGAGATCATGGTAATGAAGTTTCAAAATTTTATATTTCAATGTAACAAAGTTTTAATTTATTTGTTTATTTAATGTAATGTTTGATTTGATGACTTTGATATCAAGTTTATCATCTGCTTCGCTGTAACTTTTTATGTAAATTGGTATGTATGTCATTAGATGTTAAAAGATTCGTTGTTTTATCGCTCAAATGCCGGAATTTTGAAATTTTGTTACACCGATTGAGAAGGAACTTCGTTACGCTCAGGTAACCCAATTTTGATGCATGTCAACCATAAGATTTGTAGCGTACTAGTTAAGGCTTGTGGGGATGTGGTTAGTAACCCGGTTTTGTGATTTTGATTTTTATTAGAAGACAAAAGTAATATGCATCTCATCCCTATGTGATTTCTATATATTTCTATCTTTGTTGTTTCACTTTGCTTTGTAATCAAAATCTTAAAGTGCTACAAAGTCTCTAAAAAGATTCGAATGTCCTTTAATTTATCTTGAGAGAAGGAACTGTAATCAATTTATTTTAATGGCGACTATATTACAATAATTTCTTGCTAAAGAACTTGTTCTTGGTGAATTTATGGTTTTCATGGTCCCTTATGTAATGCATGCACCGAGTTACCTTTTCCACGATGACATTGGGGCCGTGTGGTGGGGTTGCCTCAGATTTTTATGTAAGATTAGCCGTTCTCGATATTTCTGATCCGTATGAAACCCATATATGTTTGTACAAGTATACCACCTTCAAGTCAATGAGTTATGTCTTGAGGGCAAAATCAAGATATATATGGTTACGAACCAAAACCTCTTGTTACCCTTTTTCATTTCTCCGGTTCCTCCAATCAAATTTCAACACCGTAACTGTAAGAGGGTGGTTGTTATGTAAATGTAGGAGTGTATACATAAATTTAGTGGTGGTAGAGAGAGAAAAACAGTGATGTCTTGACGTTTTATTGAAGATATATTGACTTTTGACTTCTTCAAGTTACGGTCTCTGAGACTCCAAAATTGCCCTACATCATGGAAACGACCTCAATTGAGTAGCAATGTTACGATCTTAGAGTCTATCCGACTTTACATTGAATTTTACTAGCACGTGAATACATAAAGTACAAACTCTAATCATGATCAAATAGTCGTGCTAACATAAAGTAAATTGCAAAATTTAAACATGCATCTAGGTCATAATAGTTTGATCGCTTATTACTGTCATTTGTAGTTAGCAACGAATCTATGGATGTCGATTATCGTAATGCAAATGAATCTTAATTCATGACGTTCGTATGTCTAAACCTACCACATGTAAATGTAGTTTTGATGAATTCTAAGATCGCGAAACGACATACTTAAATATCATAGATAAAAAAAATGAAACAATATTTCTAGAAAATAGTAGAAATCATGTTTCAATTGTTGGTGTTGCGACTTTATGACAGATCTAATGTTGTTTCAATTATCTTAGTTAATTTCTAGAGGTTGATTTGGTTTCTCCCTCTCCCTATAATTCCTAATATGTATTCATTTCGTGAAGAAGAGAGAGGGTATCTATGCAATGGATAAATGTTCTATTTAAAGGTGGGGAGGAGAGTAAGGTTGTGTTTGTTTTTTCCACTTATCACTTTTTCAGCACTTTTTGAGGGAAAATCACTTATTCGGTCAGTGGTTTTCTCATTCAGACTGTTTGTTTTTTTATTTTATTAAGTGCCACTTATCACTTTTTCACCACTTACCCAAAAAGTGATGGTAAAACCACTTTTTGTTCACTTTTTCATTTTTTTCATTAAGTTTGGACTTGTTTGGATTGTTCATTAAGCTTGGACTTGTTTGGATTTTTCATTAAGCTCATTAAGCTTGTTTGGATTGTTTATTAAGCTCATTAAGCTTGTTTGGATTGTTCATTAAGCTCATTAAGCTTGTTTGGATTGTTTATTAAGTTTATTAAGCTTGTTTGGATTGTTCTATAAAGCTCATTAAGCTGCATTGTACTTGATTGAGTTGACCTATTTCAGTTGATTTTAGTTCTTATGAATAATCAGATTCAGATTAAAACGTCTGACAGTTTAGAAAAACAAACAGTCTTGACAGATTCAGATTCAGTCTTCAGCACCACCACTTAACAATCAGAAGTGGAAACAGATTCAGTCTTCAGCATCACTTAAAAAACAAACAGCACCTAAAATTCTAATTAGAGTGTAATTAGGTTGGGTCCGATTGAGAAGTGTTATATTTGGTAAGAAGTGTGAAAAGCGATCATTCACTGTTGGATGAGAAATGGACGTATATTAAGATGAGATGCACCGAAACAAGATGTATATGCACTGGGTCAATTCTCTTTTAAAGCGCAACTCATGGAAGGTCATGATATTACAAATGATCAATGATTCAGATCCATTTCTCACTGTTAACTCAACTGTTAACACGATTCTACGCCTTCATATTGATTCTTGGAGAGTGGTTGTTTGATTTTCTCCTACGTGCGTGTATGGCACACATAACAACTTAGCCTTGAAATATATCTCTTTTGAAGAATCATGTTTATCTTTTGTTTAACGTATTCCTTAATGAAAAACGATTCCGGTAATCACCATATTTAAGAAAATGGTTTTTTATTATATTATCTATGTGTTTCAAAGTTTTCAATAATGTAGTAATTGTTACAATATGATTTATATAAATGTTATGCAACACAATATGTTAGAGTATAAACAATCCTCCTACATCTCTTTATAAATGTTGGTTTTATCAAGAAAAAATAGAAAATGCAAGAAAAACACTTTGAATTGTTGATTTGCATAAAGAAGATGCGATGGCAGAAACCATAAGGCTGTGGCATACATATTGGTTAAGTTCTTTACTCTTTAGGAAAAGTGGCTTGTTAATCTTTCTACCTCAGGTTCGAATATAAGCGTTTTTAGATTGTGGCCAGTGGAGATTAACTCAAGGCAGCATGCTTTAATTGTCGGTGAATCTTGCCGGGATTAGTCAGGACAAAGCCTCGGATACCTTTTAAAAAAAGATGCAAAGGGCCAACACATGTAGCATGTTACATCAATCTAAGTCGTAGTGTTGAATTATTATTATTATTATTATTATTATATGATAACAAATTATGTCTACCTTAGTTGGTCTTTCTAAGGACGATAACATCCTGGGGGATTGGGAATGGCATCCCAGTCTACCCGGGTTCGACTCCAAGGGGAGTCAATTTGAGGGCATGAGTCAAAGACTGGGTTGCTCCCCAGCCTAGTCAAAAACTGTGGTTGAGCTCTAGGTCGAGTGTAAGTTAGGCTGCGACAACAGCGGATTTAGTGGGCTTCCTGTGAATGCCCGATTCCCGCCGTGGAGGCGTGCGTGCGTGTGTGTTCGTAATAGTCGTTCGTTGGTTCGATACCGCTATGCCTTCCAAAAAAGTATATGTATATGATAGTTGAATATCTCATCTATTTTGGGTTCAAGTCCAAATGTTAACATCTTGTGGTCAAGATTAGTTTCTAAACCTACTTAACACTAGTAAGTGTTTATCGGGTGAATTTACCCAGGTAAGTGTTTCGAAAAACGGTCCAACCGCCAAAAAAGAAAAGGGTTTATTTCATAGAATAGTAACCAAGTTTCAATTTTGTTCTTCTAAAATCACTCAAATTTTTTTTGCTTAATAAAAACCACTCAACTTTCATTTTTGTTTCAATCCTATGTAATTTACCTGTTCTAGCAGGTTACCAGGTAAATTTAATTTTTTATTTAGTTAATCTTTATTTAATTCAATTCCTAATTAAAATAATCTTTTATTAATCTTTTTTATTTAATTAATCTTTATGTTTAATATTTATTTAATCTTTTTATTTATTAATCTTTATGTTTAATTTTTTCATTAACTAATCTGTATGTAATTTACCAGCTTATTTATGAACTCTTGATCTAGATTTATCAGTTTATTTTGCACATGGAAATCACCTTTGCTATTTTCCTCTTGCTGGAATGTTACACGCTGGGTTGGATGTAGAGTTAACCAAAAACCCATAAAAAGAGTTAAACGGAAAAACCATAATTAAAAAGAGAACTTGCTGTTTTCCTCTCGTTGAGTTTATTTTCTATCTTTCTTTTTTGTGTTTTTATAGGGTTACACAAAAACCCATAAAAAGAAAACTTGTTGCTTTCATCTCGTTGAGCTTTCTCTTTCTTTTTTTGTGTTTTTTTAGGGTTAAACAAAAACCCATAAAAAGAGACTCATTTCTTAAAACCCAAATCAATAGGGGAAAAATGATGATTTAGTTGATGAATAAAATTATACGATAGAAAAAAAAAGGTTTTGAGCAATTCAATCACAATATTGTGATGGGTTTATACGAGTGAAACATTAATTATTTTAATTAGGATTGAATTAAATAAAAAAAATCAAGTTTACCTGTTAACTTCCTAGGAAATGAATTAAATAAAGATTAACTAAATATAGGTTAATAAAGATTATTTTAATTAGATATTATTTTAAATAAAGATTAGTTAAATAAAAAAAATTAATAAAGATTATTTCAATTAGGGATTAATTTAAATAAAGATTAATTAAATTAAAAAGTCAAATTTACCTGGTAACCTGCTAGAACAGGTAAATTACATAGTATTGGAACAAAAATGAAAGTTGGGTGGTTTTTGTTAGGGTAAAATGTGATTTAACCCCTAAACTTTGTGCTTAAAAATGGTTTAACCCCTAAACTTTTTTAATGAGTGTTTTAATCCCTAAACTTGTTATAATGAATGTTTTAATCCCTAAACTTGTTATAGTTAATTGTTTTAGCCACTTGACTTGCTATAGCAGGTTACCACACTTTTAAAAATCATTTTAATCCCTAAACTTATTGATAAAATATGATTGAACCCTTAAGCTTTTTACTTAAAATGGTTTAACCCCTAATCTTTTTTAACGAATGTTATAATCCTTAAACTTTTTATAGTATTTGATTAAATACCTAAATTTGTTGAACCTAATTATTTTTATCCCTAACATAATTTAATACAACATTCTGCCGGCTAAACCCGTTACCATCCATTCACAATTGGAAAAACCCTACATCCATTTGTCTCTAGTCCATTATAATTTGCAACTCGGTCAAATTGATCTTTTCGCCAATAATCTCTTCGTAAACTCGCTGGTACATTTCATTTGATTTCATTTCTGTTATTTATGTGCTTGATTTGGTCCGCATTTGATGTTCGCCGTGAAATCTACACATTAAATTTTAGGTAACTTTGCATCACGATGAACACAGAATCACCAAACGTCTTATGATTATTTTTTTTGTTAAATTTTTGGTTAATTTGATTCATTAGTCTATTTTATACCCTAAATTTTATTGACCGATCAAGGGATGTGAAAATCAAAAAATGCAAGTTAGAGATATTCAAGATCATTTGTTTTTAAAGTACTTCAAACAAGTGTTAAACATTCATTAGAGATAAAAAATAATAATTAGGTTAATAAGTTTAAGTATTTAATCAAATACTATAAAAAGTTCAAGGATTATAACGTTCATTAAAAAGTTTAGGGGTTAAACCATTTAAAAATAAAAAGTTTAAGGCTTAAATCATATATTGTCAACAAGTTTTGGGATTAAAGTGATTTTTAAAAGTATGGTAACCTGCTATAGCAAGTCAAGTGGCTAAAACAATTAATTATAATAAGTTTAGGGATTAAAACATTCATTATAACAAGTTTAGGGATTAAAACACTCATAAAAAAAGTTAAGGGGTTAAACCATTTTTAAGTATAAAGTTTAGGGGTTAAATCATATTTTACCCTTTTTGTTAAGCAAAAAAAGTTTGAGTAACTTTAGGAGAACAAAATTGAAACTTGGTTACTATTCTATGAAATAAACCCAAAAGAAAAAGAGTGGTAAACTTAAACCGGTCCAACCGGCAGCCTTTCGTCAAATAAACCGGATTCCGTCGTCCGGTTACAGTTCCATCGTCACCCTACTGTTTTAGGGCTCATTTCTCACCAGATGCTCTCAATTCGCAGCATCCATGGCGAAATCCCCAAATCATTCCTCCTCAATTCATCCTCCTTCTTCCACCATCTCCTCCACTACTCCACCACATCTCCACCCAACGACCTCCAGCCTCATTTCATGGTGGATTACCTCATCGATTCCCTCAATTTCTCCAAACAAGAAGCCATCTCCGCCTCCACCAAAATCCGCCACCTAAAATCCACCAAAAACTCCCAATCCGTCATCGATTTCCTCAGAACTTACAATCTATCCGAATCCGACGTCAAATCCATCGTCCTAGCTCAGCCCAACATCCTATTGCGCAAAGTCGACAAAACCCTAGAACCCAAATTCAAGATTCTTTCCCAAATCGGGCTTTCCGGGTCGGATCTCGCATCCGCCATCAAAAGGGATCCGAATCTGTTGGTAAGAGGTTTACACACCTCGATTATACCGGCAATTAGGTTATTAAGGAAGATCTTGGGCACCAATGAGAAAATTTTAAAGGTAATTAAACGATCGCATTGGCCTTTTTACGGGAAATCGTTTCGAACCAATGTGGTGTTAATGGCGGAATTTGGGGTTTCTGATAAGGATCTTGAGAGGGTTATCCTTAGAAACCCTAGGTTGGTTAACCAGAACCCTGCTAGATTAGAAGAGAAGCTAGTTGAGGTCGAAAAGGAATTCGGTATCACTAGAGGTTCACCGATGTTTTCCTACGGGTTGTCCGCGATTTGTTCGCAGAAACGGTCGCATTTGCAGAAGAAGTTCGAGCTGTTTAAGGGGTTTGGGTGGTGTGATTCGGATATCTACGCGATTGCCAAGAGTCAGCCGTTGTGTTTTACGCATTCTGAGGAGAGGTTGAGTAAAGGGTTGGAGTTTTTCATGGCGGAAGTTGGTTGTTTGCCGTCGTGGTTGGCGACCCGTGGGAGTCTTTTGATGTATAGTTTGGAGAAAAGGGTGAAGCCAAGGTACCAAGTGTTTAAGGTGTTGGAAGAGAAAGGGGTGAAGAAGAAGGAGTTTCATTCTTTTTTGTGTTTGTCTGATTTGGATTTTGTGAAGCAGGTTGTGGAGAAGCATAAAGAAGCAATTCCTGATGATATGTATGAGAAATTTACTAAAAGATCTTGAATTTGGATTTGGGTTTTGAAATTGGGTTCCATATTATGGTGATTTGTCTTTTTTGATTTTGTGATAGTTGTTGTAGTTTTCTTTTCTCATTTGGGTTCCATCTTCAGGAGATGATTGCATTGCTGAAATTTGCTTACATATTGAACTTGTAATTGGTCTAATTCTAACTTTACAGATTCTTTCGTTTGGTTTGTGGGAATAAGCTTGGTTTGGGGATTTGGATTTCAAATCCATTCCAATCTCGTGTTTGTGTGTTTGGTTTGTAGGATTGTCTAGGTTTGAAATCCTAGGATTTCTTTGAAATTCCTTGAACATAGGATTTTGATATCCCCCCAAGGAATGACTACGATATCGGGTTTTTGTAGGATTTGTACGTAATAATGTTTAAAAATAGGGAAAAGGAAGTGTGTTGCTGTCATGTACTAGGGGTGTTCAAAAAGGGAGAATTGCATCTATATCCTTACAAAACTTAAGTAATTATACATATATCCTTACAAATTTATAAACTACATGTATATCCTTACAAAACTTAAGTAATTACACCTATATCCTTATACCTATTTTATTAATTCTTAAACTATTTTAAAATCATTAACAAATATCCTTAATATAATTTAAATGTTAAATTCTCAATCTATCCTTGACCTTTTAAACTAAAATCCCTTCTAAAGATGGACATCTTCTTCTCTAATTTGATAAGGTTATAATATGATTCTCATCATCTCCCAATGAAGTCAAGGAGAATTCATTAGAAATGGAACTTGAAATCAAGTAATCAAATGCTCTGGACCCTAGAACAGCAGCAACAATGGATTTATCTTCATCATTCCATCTCTAACCTCCTCCCATATTTGCCTATGTTTTCATTCCAAAACTTACCAAAATCTAAATAAATAAACCCCACAAAAATTATTCAAATCCTAGCTGTCCCAACCCATAAATTTCAACAAATAAAATCAAGAATTGACCTTTTTCATCATGAAATATACCCAATTGACGATAGGTCTGAATTTCAAGAAATTCTTAATGAATTAACCAAACCCCCCAATACAAAGAGTTAAATGATAAGAAAGGAGCAATGAATCAATCAAAAGACAGAGGGTTGTTTCCTAATATGAAAACCCAATAATTCTTGCTCAATTGGTAGCAAAGGGAGTGGGTATTTTAGAGAAGGATCTTGAGAGATAGAGAGAGAAATTGGTTGAGACTAATTTGTGGTTCTTTCTTTCTCCCTCATCTAAACTGCACGTGTATAAACCATAACACGCCCTTCAAATGGGGTGAAACAAATTAACCATGGTTAGGTTATAGTATGATTAACCTCCATGGTTGTCGATGATGGAGGAAGAAGCCGATTAAGAAGAAGAAGAAGAATAGGGGTCGTGTGATTAGAGAAGAAGAGGACGCCAATCTCTTGATGGATTTGGTTGTCGATGATGGAGGAAGAAGCCAATTTGGTTGTTGATTAGAGAAGAAGACGTCCTTAGGCTGCACACACCGGTGCACCCGGGTAGCAGTGGGTATGCCCGCTGGCTTCAAAAAAGCCCGGCGGGTTGGCTGCGCGATTGAAGGAACCCGGCGGGTAGACTGCTGTGCAGTTCGGGAGAGCCGTTGGCAACGGCTCTCCAACGGTCACATCTTTTTTTTTCTTTTTCAAATCATTTATATATATATATATATACCAATTTTCATCTCAATTTATACACACTTTCATCTCCATTTATACACACTTTCATCTCAATTTATCTCCATTTCTATTCTTCTTCATCACACATCTCAATATACACCACTACTCTCTTCTACATACATCTACAATGGCACAACCCGAATATTGGAACGATTCATCATCCACGGATACCAACGAAGATTGGGAACAAGATGCGCAAATGTTTGCTATGTTCGTTGAACAAGCAAACGCATAACATCATCGATTCCCCGTTCGAAGTCCCCTAACATAGACAGGGGTCGGGTAGAAGGTAACGCAAGGCTAATCGCGACCTACTTTTCCGATAACCCGACGTACCCGGAGGAGATGTTCAAGCGACGTTTTAGGATGTCGAAAAATCTATTCATACGAATAGTGTATGATTTAAACACACGGTACCCATATTTCCAACAACAGTACGACGCTGCGGGGTTGCTGAGTTTTTCTCCATTACAAAAGTGTACGGCGGCACTTCGACAACTGGCGTACGGAATAACCGGTGACGCATTTGATGAGTATGTCCGCATGGGAGACTCAACGACACGCCAGTATCTAAACAACTTCGTTTTGGGAATTATACAAATGTATGGAAAAGTATATTTACGCAGGCCGACTTACGAAGATATTCAGCAGTTGTACGCCGCGCACGAAGAGCGTCACAGATTTCCCGGCATGCTCGGTAGCCTTGACTGCATGCATTGGGAATGGGCGAATTGTCCGGTTGCATGGCAAGGTCAATACCATCGAGGCGATAAACCGCATCCGTCAGTTATTTTAGAAGCGGCGGCCTCCCAAGACGCATGGATTTGACACGCATTCTTTGGTTGTCCCGGTGCCATGAACGACCTAAACGTGCTCAATCATTCGCCCCTCTTCGAAAATGTGTATGACGGAAAAGCACCCGACCAAACTTTTCAAGTAAATGGGGCCACCTACAAGCACGAATATTATCTCGGGGATGGGATATATCCGGAATGGGATAGTTTTGTCAAAGCGTTTTCCTATCAGGAAGACGCTAAACGAATTAAGTTTAAGGGGGCGCAAGAAGCGGCACGTAAAGATATCGAACGAGCTTTCGGCATCCTCCGAAAACGTTGGAATATAGTCAAACAACCGGCTCGCGTAATGGAGATACCTACGATGAGCAACATTATGTACGCGTGTATCATATTACACAATATGATAATCGAAAACAAAAACAACGCCATTTGTGTTGTCCCGCACGATCTTCCAGATCCACCGAACCCACAACTTACTGAGGAGCAACGTATGGCAAATCTTCTCGGAGTGAGAAACGCAACTATTCACCATAATCTTCGGGCGGATTTAGTGGAACATATTTGGAATCTCGATATTGATTTGTAATTTTTTTTAATTAATGTTATGTAATTTTTTTAATATTATGTTTATTTAACTATTTTTAACAATATTATTTATTTAAATAAAATAAACTAAAAAGTGAGAGGGTTGGGAGGGTTGGGTGTGAGTTGGAAAGGGTTGTAGAGGGTTATGAGAGTGTAATGAGAGGGTTGGGAAAAAGCTAATGTGTCAGCTGATGTAGTACTAAAAAAGTGAGTGAGTTGGGAGGGTTGAGAGGGTTGGGTGTGGGTAGCCTTAGAAGGGATTTTGATTTAGAAAGGTAAGGATAGATTGGAGATTTAACATTTAAATTATATTAAGGATATTTGTTAATGATTTTAAAATAGTTTAAAAATTAATAAAATATGTATAAGGATATAGATGTAATTTAAAAGTTTATAAGGATATAGGTGTAATTACCTAAGTTTGTAAGGATATAGGTGATCGAAAAACCGAAAAACCGAACCGAACCGTGTGATCCGAAACCGCAAAAACTGTAACACCCGTAATTTTCGGGCTTTAGAACTTTTAAGAAAATATGAAAAATAGGACTTTTGATCAAAACCTAGATTTTCTAGTCTTGTTGGATGTGAAATTGAAATACGAATCCAACGGTTCTTTCGGAATCGAAATCGGAGCTATAACGAAGAAGTTATGGCCAAAACAAGATTTCTCACAGTGCAGCACCCTAGCGATCGCTAAGGCTTACTCTAGCGATCGCTAGGCCCTTAAATTGAAGTTCTGTTGGGCATCTGATGCTTAGCGATCGCTAAAGGAACCTCTTAGCGACCGCTAAGAGCTGTCAGCCCTGAAATCGGGTTAAATACATGCTCTTCTTCATTTGGGCATATCTTTGTCATACGAACTCCGTTTCTCCCGATTCTTTTTGCTATCTTCTCGTTTTTTCAAGCTCTTCAAGACTACATCAATGGATTTCAAGTATTTGGGAGTTCTAAAACGTTGGTGTAAGTAATCTCTTCATCTCCTTCGAGTTTAAGCTTCGATTTGGGGGTTTTTCACCTCCAAAACTTTTCTTCCATACTTGGCTTAGATCTAGTATTGTTTTAGGTGGAATTCATGTTTTGAGAAGTGTTGGAGGCTGGATCTACTAGTTTGGAGGGTGGAGACTTCCATGGCTTCATCTTCTCCACCACTCACAACCTCAAATCACCATTGTTGCAAGGTGTTCTTCATCTAGGGTTTGTTCAAGATTTGGCTAGGTAAGCTTTATCTAAACCATTTGAGGTTGGTTAATCTAGGTGATAAGAGTTATGAAACTAACCTAAGATTTACTTGGTTCTAGGTTCGTTCTCGTATTTGACCTAAATCGGAAGATTTGGGGGTTTTGGGTATAAACCCTAAGGTGAGTTGTTAAAACCATTTTGTTAAAACTGAGGGCACATCACTTTGTTGATTTTACATACCTTGCTTGATCTTGTGGATGATTATGATTTCGGGATGAAATACTTATTATGTCGAGTTTAAGGATTTCCATGAAATGTATGATGAACTATGCCTATATGAATGATTTGGATTATATGGTTGTATACATGTAGTAGATTATCGTATCCTGCTATGGTATGTGTTAAATCCATGGGTTTGTAGGATGAATGTGTTTATACGGAATACTTGGAATTATGTATGCTATGGATTTAAATGAAAGGGATTTGATATCCGAATGTGTTGGCATATATGAAATGAGCAAAAGGGCTTGAGACCCCCCGATATATACCTATGTTAATGATGTTATGCTAAATTCAGTATCGAGGTTTTGTATGTGAATAACATGGACGAGATGCTATGCTAAATTCAGTATCAATGTCTTGTATGCAATAACATGGGACGGATACTATGCTAAATTCAGTATCACGGTCTTATATGATAATAACATGGACGAGATGCTATGCTAAATTCAGTATCGAAGTCTTGTATGTAAATAACATGGACGAACCAACGCAATGTTTCCACACCAAACAGTCGCGGGTTTGTACCTATGTCGCCGGCCCTCGAGTTGCTCCTTGGTGCGCGGGCCTCGGATGATGTTGCCATGCTAAATTCGGGACATCGAGGTGTTTGGAAGTAACGAGTGTCGGGGCATTGGTTGGTGGAGATGGGTCACTCCCATTGTTTCCGAAGATAAAATATTAACCGGTTTAGCATGCTTTAGATTGTTGATTAACATGCTTAGTATACCTCTCATGCTATAACATGCTTTTAAATGTACAATATATTGTTGTTACAACTCACTAGGCTCCTTTAGCCTAACACTTGATTTGGTGTCGATGTGTTCCTCAGGTACTAGGGACGCCGTGCCCAAGTAGGTTCCGGGCTTAGGGTGAGCATGGGGGACGTTGAGAGACCGGTCCTTTAGGCCGCAAGATTTATTGCTGAACGATAACCCTTTTGTAGTTTTCTTCTAGACGGAACTAGACTAGTCGGTTATTGTAATTCTTTATTCAATTACAAACGTTGTAATTATACATTACTTATACCTCGTTTTGGGAAGAGCTCACGCCATGGCGTTATATTTGTGTACCACCTTTCACTAAATGAAAGTTTTTGTTCACTTTGATTTTTAGGGTGTTACAAAAACCGATACCCGGGCAACCCATAACCTCAAAAACCCGAAAATGAGGGTACCCGCTAAGTCGCGGGGCGGGTTCGGTTCACAAAATTTACTACCCGCGGGTACCCGCCCCGCCCCGTATATACTTAGTTTATTAAAAAATATACTTATTAATTCTTCAAAATAAAAAATTACTAATCTTAAAAAACTCTCCATCACATACCGTATTTTATTCGTTCACCCATACTCTTATTTTCATTTGCTAATATTTTTTAATGTTAATTGTTTTAGTTTTGTCACAAAATAACTTCACTTTTTAGTATATATTTTGTATACATCATAACATTTCGCCAAAATGCGGGTACCCGTGAACCGAACCGCGGGTACCCGCTTCTTTTCGGTTTCGTTCAGTGCGGGTACCTGTACCGCTCGGTTCGGTTTCAGATAGTAAAATTAGGTACCCGCCCCGTACACGTGGTTCTCAAAAAGTTCACTACCCGCCCATCCCGCCCCGCGAACACCCCTATCATGTACCTAAACTTAGATACAACACCACATCAAAACTACGTAGTTCTGATTAAAACTTACTAAAAAAACAGCTCCCTTTGAATTATGCTCTGTATCAAAACCATATAAACCCAATTAATGGGTTGCACCTTTTGGCAACTCTTGCAAATATGGATATGAGAAAACCAACCATTGTATAACCACTTTTAAGCCAAAATTTTAGTGAATGTCAAAATTCTAATGACGATGATGATGATGATTTTGATGATTTCGATCCTCGAGGAACATCAAGTGCAAGTAAATTTTCTACTGTGATGTCAACTTGTGATGCTGTGATCCACTCTCCAATTTGATTATGAGTTTCTTACCTTAAATATTTTGCGATGTTTATTTGGCAAACTTACCGACTACAAAGGACATTTCAGATGGATGTTGAGGAATTAATTCTTTATATCTATTGTTTAACGAGATAGTAGCTTTTTGTTATTATCAAATTGGAGATCAATTCCATTTTGGATTTGTTCGATTTGAGTTGTATATTGAAGTATATGTATAATGGAGAAGCTGATTTTATTTTTTATTTTTTTAGTGGTTTTTAATCAAAACTACATAGTTTTGATGTGTGTTGTACCTAAGCTTAGGTACATGAGAGCAACACACTCCCCTTTTTCCTTAAAAATATATCAAAACTGTTAACCTCCATGAAGGCTAGGCCTTATTGATAATTTGGGTACTGCTGGAGAGGGGACCTACTTAAGGGCGTATGATGGCATGAGTTGGAGCTTCAAGTGCATAAAGAAATAAGTCGTAAAAAAATCTTCAAGAGCAAGACTCTGATTGGTTCCTTTAGATTGTCATGTAAGGGTAGTTAGGCAACTATCACCGAATCCGTCTTCAGATCACGAGACCCTATCATCAGCTTTCATCGACATTGCTGATGATTCTGTGCGCATGACTTCTTTGTCTTCAGGGATCGATACTTAGCTTGTTATACTATCTCCTGTCAGGGTCGCTGAACAGATTCAGCGAGTTCCTGACTTATAAGACCTGGATCAACATATACTTCTTTGTTATTTTCATCTTTGTAGTTTACAATCTATTGTTGTTTTAGTCTTTATGGTTTACATGTTAGGAAATTATGTGCAGAGTTGACAAACCAAGTAATTACATATCCAATGTTACAAGACACTTGAGGGTCACACCTGTGAGGACCTATAAATCGAATAAGTTAAATGAGACCCAGAAATGGAGAGATAAGATTTATAATAGTTAATTATAAATCAGTTGGGTAATTTCAGTCAGAAATCCCAAAGTTGGAGGGTTATTAATTAATTAGATACATTATATATTTATTTGATAAAATAAATATATAATAGTTAATTAATAAGTAATATATATATATATATATATATTAGATAAATATATATATATATAGAATTATCATAAGCAAATTCTTTTCCAGTAATTAAAAAGGAAAAAGATTTGAGATAATTACAATATGGAAACTGGATCCTATTCAAACTGTATTTTTCCTCCATATAAATAAGGCTTATGGGTTAAGGAAAAATTAAGCTTTTCAGCTAACTAAAATCAGTTTCAGTTTCTCTCTCCCTCTCTCTCTCCAGCCGGCGACGCCACCCCCCCCCTTCTCGGATTCCAGTTTCGGTTTTCCGGTCTCCGGGTTTTCATTCGGTTCAACTAGAAGAACATTCGTTGGTCGATCACCGGTGGACTAAATCTCAAGCAATCTAGGTAAACCATCGAAACCATATTAGAATTAACTAAACTAAATTGATTAAAAGATCTGTAAGCTTTTAGGGTTTTTGCTTAATCGCTTCCGCATTATAATCAAACCAGTGTGTGTTTGATAGCATAGGATTTTATCAGTTCAGATTTTAAACCTATGGGATTTATCGGACCAGTGAGGTTCCGAAGATCCACGATGATCCTCGAGTCAGTTTGATCCGAGGGATCTCACAAAAACCCAACAGTGGTATCAGAGCCATTGTTTTAATCGTTTAGTCTTTTATCAGATTGTGATCCGTTAAAATTTGAGTTTGTTTCTTTCGCATCAAGTTTTGAATGTTTATCTTTATCAAATTTCGAATGTTTATCACTTGAATTATCATACGAAAACCTAATCGATCATCTCCATGGCCGCACCACCGTTTGTGGTGGCGGCCGATCCAATCATCACCAAAAACAACAACCGGACCGCACCACAGTTGATGGTGCCAGCGCCGGTCGTCGAACGGAAAAACCACCGAGCCACAACCACCCAGATTGGTGGTGGCTGTGGCGGTCACGGACTCAGAACCACAAACCACCAGGTGGTGGCTGCGGCGGACACACACACACAACCGCTCCCACCAGATCGGAGATGGCGGGTTGTTCCACGATTCCGGCAGCGACTAGCATTGACGGTGGCGGCATCGGTGTTCGCCAGTCACAGCCATGAAGGCCGGCGGTGGCGGACAATCAAAATCACCGCTGGACAGCGGTGGTGGTGAGTTTTTGTTCACAGGAAGCCGCAAGCGGCGAATGGTGGTGTGCCATGTACGGCGGCGGCAAACCAAGCCGAGACCGAACCACCAATTGGTGGTGGTCAAGCGGCGATGGTGGCCGAGGGTGGAGCGCCACTTAACTGTGGCTAAGATCGCGCCGCCAATCAGCGGTGGACAAACCGCAACCACAGAGGCCGCAATCGCGGTGGTGGATGGCGGTACAGACACCGGCCGCGCCGTGCATAACGGTGGCGGCGGTTGTTCAATCGATCACCGGCCGCACCGCGCATAGCGGTGGCGGCGGCTATTGCTATCACCGGCCGCACCACAGCTATTAGTGGTGGCGGCGACGGTTTTATGATGGACGGTGGCGATATTTGTTTTGTTCGATTCACCGGAAGCCGCGAGCACACGCCGCACCACAATGGTGGTTGCAGCGGCGGTGATCGATTGATGATGTTGGTTCGGTAGTAGTGGTGTTTTGTTTACGATCGCCGGTGACGGTAATTGAACGGCAATGTGGGATCGATGATGGCGATGTCGTTTTTCGTTTGTTCGCCGTATAGTAACGATCACCACAACCATGCCACAGCAAGTGGTGATGGTGGCCGACGGTTCCGAACACCGACCGCACCATGCGTAAGGGTTGTAGCTTCGGTTGTGTTCAAAGGTCATGGCGGCAGCGGTAGCAGCTTTGCGCCACTGTCGTTGCTCAAACCAAGGTGGTGGTGGTGTTTTGGCATCGTCACCGGATAATGGTGTTAGTTGATCGCCACCTGTGGGTGGCGGTCATCGGCGATGGAGATATACGTTGAGGCAGCGGCGTTCAAATCACCAAGAAACCACGGCCGAACCACCAGATCGGTGGTAGCCGGCGGCTTCAAACCGCAACCGTGGTGGTGGCCAACGGTCTCCAGAAACGGTCCGATGGTGATCGAGATGGTCATCGCGGCGCGGACAAGGCCACGATAAAGTCCTCGAGATACAAACAAACTCTTGACCTTTGCGGCACGAGCCGGGCCTTCGCAACGCGAGCAAGGCTACCGAGTTAGGGTTTTTCGTCAGTTTGGGCCAAGTTATCAGGCCCAGAGCCCAGTTCTTTGGGCCAAGTTATGACCCAAATAGGGGCTCGTTTGGTTTTAAGATAATCTAAAATTATTTGGGAAACTTTCATCAAATAAAAATTCGTTTTAGGATTTTCCGATTTGATAAGCTTTTATAAAAATTAGAGTTTTTCAAATAAGCCTAATGTCGTGTTTTTTACACAAAGGCCAGTACTTTAATTGTTGATCGATAAACCCAGTTTATTTTTGGATAAATTATAAATATTTTTAGAAAATTGGTTTTTGATTTATAAGATTTATAGTCTATAAATCTAGATGAATTTATAAATCAGGTAAAAACTATTTTCAGATTAAAATATTATTTAGGCTTATAAAACAGTTTATTTTTATAAACCAATTAAAACCAAGTTTTGCGATAATTGAGACAAGATAATTTTAACGGATCTAGGTTTATTTCTCACTGTTATATTATGCTTTATATATATGATTGATTGCGTGATTGCTTGAACTCCATATATGCATCTCAGTTTGAAATATATATATGTGTGCCTAATATAGAATTTTGCCAACTTAGACCCTTGACATATTTACGGGGAGGCCTGCGAGCCATTTACAACCCCTTATGTAATAATGACCTTAGGATAGATGTTCGGGATAGCGAGGCCAGTGGGAGCTGCTAAAGTTCATCCTCTTACCGGAGTACTGACAAACATGGCGAGGCCAGTGGGAGCTACGCAAGTTTTTAGTAAAAATAGGTCATTATTGGACCCTAGGAAACCAACGTTGGCAAAAACTATAATTGGCTATTATGTGATTAACTGTTATTTAATTGCATGATTAAATGTTTATTTGTGATATCTTGTATGTTAGTAAGTTTTAAATAGTTTCTTTTAAAACTAGGTTGTATCACAAAGTATATAGGTTTTTGTATTTAAAATTACCAGTTTTTCAAACATTTCAAAACGGTAGATTTTATTTTTAAAACCTATAAATGATTGTTATATATAAAAGGCAAGTTGACAAAGACAGTTAGTTTTTATCAACTAGGTGTGCTATTAAAACAGTTAGTTTTAATTAGCAAGTGATTTTTAAACAGTTAGTTTAAAACATCAACTGCCTTTATAACAATTAGTTTTTCAAAACCCGGAAGTAAAATTTTCAAAACCCCGAAAATCATAGATCAGTAGTGCAACCCATCTAGGGGCACCTTCGGTATAAGGTACACGGGCGTTATGAGTGATCACACCTTCAACGTCCGTGTTCAAACTGAAAACTGAAGGGGTTACATAACTCTGCGAATTATCTCCGGGTGGTACCGGCCAGAGTATAGTGATCAGGTCCCCAAAATGGTGAGATCTATTTTGGTACTATAATGTTCACCGGGAGGTACCGGGCCAAAATGCACTTAGAGGGACTAAAACATGCACAAGTAGTTAGCGTGGTCCCGAAAAGATCTAGGAGTCATATCAGGTAGATATGATTGGTAAAAGTCCTTACCTACCGAAATAAATACGGGCCTGGTGGAGCAAGAACAATCCGCACATTAGGACGTATGAAATAAGGATCCTAGTCCAATAAATTGATCATTTAAGGGTTTATTGATATTTATTGGAATTTAATCTATTTACAGTTGCTAAAGACCAAAAGTTTTAATTTGTGTAGATGGCAAGCACTGTTACCAACACTAACAATCTTTCCCTCCGCTCTATCCTAGAAAAGGACAAGTTGACTGGCTCCAGTTTCCTTGACTGGGAGCGCAATCTGATGATTGTGCTCAGACATGAGAGGAAATGGTATGTCCTTGAAGAGCCTCTTGGGGAGGCACCTCCGACAAATGCTCCGGCTGCTGCCAGAAATGCCCACAAGAAGCACTCGGATGATCTACTTGATGTCGCCTGTCTGATGCTTGCAACTATGAGCCTAGATCTGCAAGCAGGGCTCATAAATACAAATGCTTATGACATGATCCGCCAGCTGAGGGACATGTTCCAGACCCAGGCTCGTACAGAATGTTACGATGCCACAAAAGCATTTAATGAGTGCAAGATGGTAAAAGGGACATCAGTGAGTGACCACATCATGAAGATGAAAAGGCACTTGGATCATCTGGAAAGGCTTGGTCACCCAGTTCCGTTGCAGCTAGCAACAGATACTATTCTCAACTCACTGTCAGAAGACTACAGGCCTTTTGTAGTCAATTATAATATGAATAACATGGAGAAGTCAATAGCAGAATTACACTCCATGCTTAAGACAGCTGAGTTGAATCTGGGCAACAAGAACAAGACCAAGGATGTCTTGATGGTAAGAGACGGAGGGGTGAAAAAGAAAAATGGGCATGCTAGCACCAGCAAAGGAAAAGGACCAGTCCAGGCCGTCCAGAGTGCACCCAAGAAAGGCAAAGGCAAGGGCAAGGGCAAGAAAGTTAAGCCAAACAAAGCTAGGACCGAGAACCGCTGCTTCACATGCAATGAGGTCGGTCACCGGAGGCAGAACTGCCCAAAGCGTCAGGTATGTAAACCTCAGATATTTGTGATTGCTTTAGTTTGTCACTTCTTACTTGTTAGTTTACAAGTGTACTGATACCTAGAGCAAATGACTATTGCAGGTGGTCAGAAGTGATGTGCCCGAAGATTGCAAGGATCAAGATAGAAGCTCATTTTAGATATATGTTGTTCAAGACAATTTTATTTTAAACAGTTGTTTTATGGTTACTTTTTAATACTTATAATTTATGGTTTTGGATTTTATAAGTTATTGTCTTGAATAAATATCTGATATGCGTGGAATTTTAAATCTCACAAAGTCAAGTTTTGACTTGATTTAAAATAAGATCCTAGATATTGCCTGTTACACTAGAAATATTACTTCAATAAGTTTTGAATTGAAGTAATTTATATGAAAACTGTTAGAAACCAAAAGATTATGGTTTCTAAGTAAAACATTTATGAGTAAGATTATGAAATAATTTTGATCAAGTCTAAATTATTCAAATGTTTTAGAAGAGAATCTGGGATATTAACTTAGACAAGGTTAATAACAGTATTTATAAAACTAGGAAAATTCCAAGTTTTGGAATTAGGATTTAATAAAATCCAGTTAAGTTTTATAAATAGAATTCTCAAGAATATTACTTAAAATAGAATTGACTAATCAAAGCTTTGACTAAGTCAATAGTGAATTTTGAGTAATAATCAGTTTTCATATAGGTTAGTGGGAGCCCAATTTATTCTCTATCTAGTCTGAGATAAAGAATAAAAGATATAATTATTGATTCAATATATCTCGAAATTCATGATCCAGGTAGGATGAGAATTCATAAGATATAATTTACCTAATAGTCAAAAAGATAAAAGTTTCAAAATCCTTGAAACAAAGTAAAGTCATGATTGACTTTAAAATCAATAATTAAAGTGTTGGATTAATTATAGAATTCCTGTAAATTTGCCAGCGTAGTAAATGGAATCTGTTTTCAGGTAGAAAACATTCATCTACACAGCAACTAAGGAAAGTTGCAGTTTAATTTTACATATTCAGGAACTAGGAGTTGTTCCAGATCTCCAAGTTCATGGAATATGATAAAATAAAAGTCTAATCTTTGTTTAAAAGTGTTTGCAAAACAATGATTAGCAGATACAAGTAGACAATATCAAACTTGTATTATTTGGTTATCACTTTGATTAAAATGGTAAACTTTAATCAAAGGGTTTAAACTGAAGATAGGTGATACTTCATTTTAGACCAATATTTAACAAACGTTAAATAGATATCATAAAAGTTATTAAGAAAAGTCATTAATTTTGTTATTATTACAGCGTGTAGTATGGACTATACAAAATTGATTTCTTTATCACTTTTATATTTTGCATGTTTTATAATCCAGGAATGAAACTAGTTTCCAGTTTTTATTCAAAACTTGTCCGTGACAACTTATCATTGTGGGAACATGATAAGGTGTTAAAGTCATTGTGAACTTTTAGGTAGTTATGATCAGTTGCTGAATAACAGCTACAAGCGTTGTAGACTAAAAGTTGCACAGATATTTGATAGAGTAGCAAATATCGGACGTGATCCGCGGTTGAGATTACTTCTTGGAATCAGTCATAAGTAAATCTCACTGTGGTTGTCCCTATCACCTGAGGTATCTGATTTGATATCATGAGGACTACTGAATACTTAGTACACTCAACCGCTACGCCGTAACAGGGTGGCTATAAAGGGCGTGACTAGATTCAGCGGAAGCCGTGGTGTTAAAGGCAGATATGCAAGATGGGATTTGCACCTCTTCTCAGAAGAGAGATATTTCTGGGCCCATCTTGACTGACTGAATATACTGATGAAGTGCATGGCCATGCCCAAACGAACTGATTAGTTCTTTGTCGTTTACCTATCAGTAAAAGTCGGATAGTCAAGAAAACAGAATCTTGAGTATTTAGAGTTGACACTTTCCAAGCTCATACTCACAGATGAAATATCGTGATGCAAAGGGAAAAGCCAAGATATACCCAATCAATGAACAGTAGTTTCATAGATACTATTTCCTTACGGAATGTTTATATCACCAGTCTGGGTATAAGAGTTCTTGTAACCTGGTCAGCCTAAGTGCCTGTCTAGGGGCCTCCTTAGGTCCGTGTAATCAAAGCGGTATTGCCAACTTGCACAAGTGGGAGTCTGTTAGGAATTATGTGCAGAGTTGACAAACCAAGTAATTACATATCCAATGTTACAAGACACTTGAGGGTCACACCTGTGAGGACCTATAAATCGAATAAGTTAAATGAGACCCAGAAATGGAGAGATAAGATTTATAATAGTTAATTATAAATCAGTTGGGTAATTTCAGTCAGAAATCCCAAAGTTGGAGGGTTATTAATTAATTAGATACATTGTATATTTATTTGATAAAATAAATATATAATAGTTAATTAATAAGTAATATATATATATATTAGATAAATATATATATATATATAGAATTATCATAAGCAAATTCTTTTCCAGTAATTAAAAAGGAAAAAGATTTGAGATAATTACAATATGGAAACTGGATCCTATTCAAACTGTATTTTTCCTCCATATAAATAAGGCTTATGGGTTAAGGAAAAATTAAGCTTTTCAGCTAACTGAAATCAGTTTCAGTTTCTCTCTCCCCCTCTCTCTCCAGCCGGCGACGCCACCCCCCTTCTCGGATTCCAGTTTCGGTTTTCCGGTCTCCGGGTTTTCATTCGGTTCAACTAGAAGAACATTCGTTGGTCGATCACCGGTGGACTAAATCTCAAGCAATCCAGGTAAACCATCGAAACCATATTAGAATTAACTAAACTAAATTGATTAAAAGATCTGTAAGCTTTTAGGGTTTTTGCTTAATCGCTTCCGCATTATAATCAAACCAGTGTGTGTTTGATAGCATAGGCTTTTATCAGTTCAGATTTTAAACCTATGGGATTTATCGGACCAGTGAGGTTCCGAAGATCCACGATGATCCTCGAGTCAGTTTGATCCGAGGGATCTCACAAAAACCCAACATTACAATCCGTTACTATTTTGGTCCCTTGTACTTAAGGCTAAGATTTAGCCTAGGAACAAAAATGAAATTAACTATACAATGTTAGAAAACTGGATTTCGATTGCTCGGATTACTGAATACAAATTCGGATTTCCATGCATTTTTCATAAAGCAATATTAACCCACAAGGGTTGTGCCCCTTGGACCCTACCCGGGGTTGCCACTCCTTGTATACCAAGGGTGCTGCCTCCATACCCCGTCATCGTTTGGGGGTTTTGCCCTTCTTGTTCTCAAAAAATTGATGGAAAGAAAAAGAAAAGAAAGGAAAGGAAAAGAAGAGAAAATAATTTTTTTATTTGTGTTCTCGAAAATGGAAAGAACTTTCTTTCTTCAACTTTCCGTTCAAATGTGGGAAGGAAGTTTTGGAACGAAAGTCATTCTTATTTTCCTTCCTAATCATTTCCTTTACTTCGTAAAAAAGTTTTCAGAACATAACCCTTTTTTTATTTTCCTTCCCTTTCCCTGCTAAAGTTTTTTTGAGAACACAAGTTTCTTTTTAACTTTCTTCTCATTTCACTCACTCACTTTCCTTTGTTAAAAAGGTTTCAAAAACACACTTTACTATAAACCAGAATATACTCAAACAAGTATGTGCTCGGCACCACTCTTCCTTGTAAGCATAAGGACTAAAATCGTAATTACTACTTTTTTGTAGTAATTTCCAAAGCGTTTCTCTTCAATCCCTACGTTTTAGGGCTCAGTTTGAAAAAATGCTCTCAATTCGCAGGTTCCATGGCCGAATTTCCCAGCAATTTCTCCTCGATTCATCATCATCCTTCTTCATCCGTCTCCTTCACTCCTCAATTACAGATGATGAACCTCATTTGATGGTGGATTACCTGATCCATTCCCTCAATTTCTCCAAACAAGAAGCCATCTCCATCTCCACCAAAATCCGCCACCTGAAATCCACCAAAAACTCCCAATCCGTCATCGATCTCCTCAGAACTTACAATCTATCCGAAACCCAAGTCAAATCCATCGTTCTAGCTCAGCCCAAGATCCTATTGCGCAAAGTCGACAAAACCCTAAAACCCAAATTCAAGATTCTTTCCGAAATTGGGTTATCCGGGTCGGATCTCGCATTTGCTATCAAAAGGGATCCGGGTCTCTTGGGAAGAGGTTTGCATACATCTATGATACCTGCTTTTAGGTTTTTTAGGGAACTTTTTGACAGCAATGACCAGATTGTTAAGTTTATTAAACGAGCATATTGGCCAGTTTATGGGAAATTCTTTAGACACAATGTGTTATTGTTGGAAAAATTTGGGATTTCCAAGAAGGATATACAGATGCATATGATTAGGAACCCTAGAATGCTTACTATGAGCCCTGAAAGACTAGAAGAGAAACTTAATGACTTAGAATCGAAATTCGGCATTACTCATGGTTCGAAAATGTTTTTATACGGGCTTTCAACTCTTCGTTCGATGAATAGATCGAGCTTGCAGAAGAAATTTGAGGTGCTTAGGAGCTTTGGTTGGAGTGATTCGGATATTAACACCATTGCCAAGGGTCAACCGGTGTTGTTTACACATTCTGAGGAGAGGATTAGAAAAGGGTTGGATTTCTTCATGGTAGAACTTGGTTATACGCCATCATGGTTGGCGACTCGTGGGAGTATTTTGATGTATAGTATGGAGAAAAGGGTGAAGCCGAGGTATCAAGTGTTTAAGGTTTTGAAAGAGAAAGGGGTGATAACCTACGAGCTTCGTACGATTTTGAGTTTTTCTGAAGTAGATTTCCTTAGTCGGTTTGTTTTGCAGTATAAGGAAGAAATACCTGATCATTTGTTCAATCATTTTACCAAAAAGTTGTAAAACGATCGCGTATTTGAATCTTCTAACTTCAGGTGATTCATTTTGCATTTGGTTTTAGATGGGGGATCAGGAAATGATAGCATTATGCAGATTTTCTTATATATGCCAGAGAGTCGTGGATGGTGGAGAAAGGAGAGCATGCCACGTGTCCCACACCTTCACGGGGTATCCAACATATGATGTATCATTCATAATGAATATGTATTATTCATCATGAGATGTATCCATTAATCATGGATCATGAATCGTGTATTATTAATTGAAAAGTTCATGAACTTTCACTTTCGTTATTCATGATGAGTGTGGACACATGGGGAAATGTGGTCCGCTCCCTACTGTCTCCCGGTTGACCTCCCTCCCTCTCTGTTTCTCTCTCTCTCTCTCTCTCTCTATATATATATATATATATATGCAATTTACTGGAGAGCAATAATACATTCTTTCTTTATTCGCACTATGGCATACATTCGCCAAGAAATCTGAAAGGAAAGTTCCAAAAAAGAAGATGCTATAAAGTATAAACTAATTACAGAGGTTTCTTACACAATGTTGTGATGAAAACTATTTTGTTACTATGGCTTTTACCTTAGATTCTAATGATGAGATGGATCAATGATGAGAATGGATCAGATGGCTCTAGCTTCCACTAGGGTATTCAGTACTTGTTGGCAATTGGCATGCCCTAAAAGTATTTCAGGTTACAGTTTTCATGGAAGTATGGAAGGGTATCCCAAGAGATGCCCAACTAATACCGGAAAATTGCAACTGTAAGACATCAGCCCTGACAAACTCAGTGGCAACAATTGTGTTTGACATTTGGAATCCAACCTGATGCAAATGGGATATTCCATCACATCCAGGTTACGTTTATGTACAGCCTCATACTTAATTTGTCTTTACTCTTTTGATGATAAGAAGAACTCTCATCACCTTTTTACATCTATTCGGGTGTGATGATAAAGTTATATTTTACTTTTATAATCAAATCTCGCAAGCATTAACCATCCAGGTCCAATTGCTTCCAGCCAATCTGCCATTCCCATCATTCAAATGTGCAACTTGAAACTGATGTAATAGTCTTGTTCTCTATTTTGAAACCAAACAATGTCTTCCCTTTCTTTTCCAAAAGTAATTAGTAATTTTCTTGACTTTTAACTCATTTCCCACACCTATGCCTTCTCGATTCTGCACTATGACTACTTTTTTCATCTTGAATGGTCTTAGCAGCAGCAGACGTGGGTGTGGATATGGTGGAGAGGTATACATACCCACTTCTGTTGCTACCGCTATTTGTTTGCAGAATAAGTCGCATTTGCTGAAGAAGTTTGAGTTGTTTAAGTGGTTTGGGTGGTGTGATTCGGATATTTACGCCATTCTGAGTAAAGGGTTGAGCTTTTTCATGGTGGAACGAACTTGGTTGTTTGCCATCATCGTTGTGGGAGTCTTTTGATGTATAGTTTTAAGGCATTGGAATTTGGAAGAGAAAGGGGTGAAAAGCAAGGAGTTTCATTCGTTTTTGTGTTTGTCTGATTTGGATTTTGTGAAGAGGCATAAAGAAGCAATTCCTTATGATTTCTTGAATTTGAATTTGAATTTCAGCTAATTCATCTAGTTAGTTTTGTGATGGCTATTGTTGGTTTCTTTTCTCATTTGTGGTTGGATAGGAGATGATAAATTTGTTGAAATTTGCTTACATTACATATTGAACTTGTAATTGGTCTAATTCTAACTTTAGATATTGGTTTGGTTTGGTTTGGTTTGCTGGAATAGAATAGATTTAGGGGATTTGGATTTCAAATCCATTCCAATCTCGTGTTTCGTTTGCAGGATTGCCCAAACTTGAACTCCTGGGGACCTTGAACATAGGATTTTGATATCCCAAGGAATGACTGGGATTTCAAGGGATTTTGTAGGATTTGTAATTAATAATGTTTAAAAATATGTTAAAACTATTGACCTCCATGGAGGAGACTAGGCCTTACTAATAATTTGGGAACCGTCCAAGACGGAACCTACTTAAGGGCATATGATGGCACGGACTAGGGGTTCATGTCTTCCTCTTAAAGCAAAAAAGTTTCCACCATAATGTTTCATTATGTGGCCCATGTGTATACTAAAACTACTTAAGGTTGCTAAGTTGGTTTATGGAGCAATGATTAAAGTCTCGCTTTTAATACATGGCGGGAAGTGGATCTTACTAATGTAAAGGTATATGTTTTCTAGTTTTTAATTAGGTTTCTTTTTATAGTTTTTGTTTTGATAATAAATTTGTTCCAGGGCAAATATGCAAGGAACTGGACCTAGATCTTTTTTTAGAAATACAAGCAATAAACTGATTGAGCTACCACGATTTTGTCAAAAATGTTATATCGTTATTTCATGGCCAAGTAGTACCGATGACCAGAACGAATTTATGGGGACTTACCAACATATTTTCTTTTCTTTCGTCTTTCGCGTGATTTTTGACCATTTTTTTCTTGTTTACTTGGTTACAATTTTGTCATTGAACTTATTTACAGCTTTGGTATTCATTTTGCTACAAATCAAATGCATTGTTTCAAAGAGTTGGTCTTCAGTTTTTCGTATGTCGATGTCTTGAATTCGGTCATAAACATTGAAGGAGTAGAAGGTTTGATAAATAAATTTGTTGGTGCCTTAGGTCTAATAAGAGATAAAATGTGACATATCATGTTCCATTCTAGTCATTAGGTGCTAAATAATTGGACAAACAACTTGTTCCATCCAATCCAGGACTTTTTATTCATGTCTTATTCAGTCCAATCCTGCATGTTTACTAAATGCTAGAAAAATAGTGAAAAACGGAGGTGCACAAGGACATCCGGTCCTAAAGAAGACCCTTTTTTTACAACAAAAAGAACTACACCAAAACTAGAAAAAATTTGGGCCTTAATAGGTCCTTGGCCAAAAATTTCAGGATCGAACTCGAATGGATATTTCATACCGTCCTTACTTATTTAATATTTATGAAGATTACAATGGTCAAACAAAGTCATCCTATTACACTTAAATAATATTGATGGTACACCAATACCATCCGGGTTCAAATCCATACGGGCGCAATTGATGGCAACTGAATATTAATTCCAGGGGAGCATGTGTAAAAATTACCAAATATGTAGTCTGAGCAAATCCAGATGAACCTTCTTACAAAAAAAAAAAAAAAACCACTTTCAAAGCATTTCTCTTCGATCAATCCCCCTACGTTTTAGGGCTCAGAGATGCTCTCAATTCGCAGGTTCCATGGCCGAATTTCCAAGCAATGTCTCCTCAATTCTTCAACATCCTTCTTCCTTCGCCTCCTTCACTCCTCAATTACAGATGATGAACCTCATTTGATGGTGGATTACCTGATCCATTCCCTCAATTTCTCCAAACAAGAAGCCATCTCCACCTCCACCAAAATCCACTATTTAAAATCCACCAAAAACTCCCAATCTGTCATCGATTTCCTCAGGAACCACAATGTATCCGATGCTGATATCAAATTCATAGTCCTCTCTGAACCAAGAATTCTACAGCGGAATGTCGATAAAACCCTAAAACCCAAATTCAAGCTCTTTCTCGAAATCGGGTTGTCAGACTCGGACCTGGTAGCGGTTATCAAAAAGGATCCGAGGCTCTTGGATAGAGGTCTGCATACATCTATTATTCCTACCATTAGGTTATTAAGGGATGTTTTTGGCACTAACGACCAAATTGTTAAGTTTATTAAGCGATCATATTTGCCGATTTGTGGGAAATCCTTTAGACACAATGTGGTATTGTTGGAAAAGTTTGGGATTTCCAAGAAGGATATGCAGACGCATATGATTAGGAACCCTAGAATGCTTAACATGAGTCCTAAAAGACTAGAAGAGAAAATTAATGAATTAGAATCGAAATTCGGCATTACTCAAGGTTCGACAATGTTTTTATACGGGCTTACGACTCTTTGTTCGCAGAATGGATCGATTTTGCAGAAGAAATTTGAGGTGCTTAGGAGCTTTGGTTGGAGTGATTCGGATATTAACACGATTGCCAAGCGTCAACCGATGGTGCTTTCGTGTTCTGAGGAGAGGCTTAGAAAAGGGTTGGATTTCTTCATGGTGGAGCTTGGTTATGAGCCATCGTGGTTGGCGACCCGTGGGAGTGTTTTGATGTACAGTTTGGAGAAAAGGGTGAAGCCGAGGTATCAAGTGTTTAAGGTTTTGAAAGAGAAAGGGGTGATGGCATACGAGCTTTATACGATTTTGTGCTTTTCTGAAGTAGATTTCCTTAGACGGTTTGTTTTGCAGTATAAGGAAGCAATACCGGGTCATTTGTTAGATCTTTTTACCAAAAAAAGTTATAAAAAGATAATACGTATTTGAATCTTCTAACTTCAGGTGATTCATCTTGCATTGGTTTTAATTTATGTTGTTTCTTTCTTTCATTTGGTTTTTAGACAGGGGATTAGGAAATGATAGCATTACGGAGATTTTCGTATGTAGTTTAGCTTCTTGTTTCAAGCATGCTAGATGGTTTCATATAGGTTTTAGTTGATACTTCATAGAATATATAGGCAAAGGATCGTGTGAGAAGTTGAGGTTAACGTGAGAAGTGGATCTGAACCGTTCATCACTTTTACTCTCATGCCCTCCCATGAATTGCGCTTAGAAAGGAATTGATCTAATTCATCTCATCCTAATGTTGTGATAAAAACTATTTTGTTACTATGGTTTTTATAATGATGAGATTGGGTCAAATGGCCTTAGCTTATCCTTCCACTATGGTATACAGTACTTGTTTGGCATGCCCCAAAAATGTTTCAGGTCCATAGTGTTCATGGAACTATGGAAGGTATCCCAGGCCATGCCCAACTAATACCGGCAATTTGGAATCGTAAGACATCAACCCTGACAAACTCAGTGGCAACAATCGCGTTGAACATTTGGAATCCAACCTGACGCAAATGGGATATTCCATCACGTCCAGGCTGCATTTATGTACTACCTCATGCTAATTTGGATTTACTCTTTTGACGATAAAAATCTTTAGCTTTTGTTCTCTTTGCGTATGCTCATTGCTTTAGTTTCATCTTCCAATTATCGCATGATATTTTAGGCTTGTCCTATTTATGTATGTCAATTTTAATTAATGCCCCCCTCTGTTTCTTATTAATAATATATACATGAATAACCATGAGAACATACATGTGTGAATGTGTGTGTGTATACTAGTTGTGTATTCACTGATCTATGATTATGAAATTATAAAGAGAGCTAGAAACTACAACTAGTATCAATAACATATTAAAGATCTGTGCAGATATTTATTCAATCTAACTTACAAAAGCAAGAAAATATATTTATCGATTAAGTGCCTTCGATGGCAAATAAATGGGTTAGTGAAAACCATGGTTCTAAATAACTCGTTATGGCGCGTTATGGCTTCAAGACTTGGGTTCGCACATGTTAACACCTATGGCTTCACTCTAAGGCTTGGCTTGCATTATGACGCTTTACGACGCGTTATGGCACGTAATTTTCTAAGGTGTGGGGTTCTTTTAATATATAACTCGGGTGATAAATGATAACTATATGCGAGTCTCAAGACTTAAATAAACTTTAAAAGAAGAATATAAAAGCTAAAACCTTAAATAGGTAAACACCTGACCCTATTCTCTCTCGTACATGGAGAGTTGAACACGAATTCTCCGAAAATTATAAAAAAAATTACTTAGCAGAGATTCAGAAGATTTAATCGTGATTTTGCACTCTTGATATCATTTTCTATAAGCTCTATGTATTGGTACTAATGGTTCTTTCTTTTTTTAAGCTTTTATTACTTGATATGAATTTATTTTTTATTATTCAAAACGCTAGCATACATAAGTGTGAGTATGTGTGTGTGTGCTATATATATATGCCACCTTAGGGCACGCCTTGAAAAACGCCATGACCTCGCCGTAACTTGTAAGGCTTGAGATTTGACGTCGTCGTCACGCCACACCTCAGCCATTTACAGCCTTGGTGAAAACACATCATCATTATGAACTATGTTAGTATTTGAAGTATAAAATACAACATATTTTGGATCGATTTGGATTTACTGAATAAACCAAATCATCTACCTTCAAGCCAACAAATTTCTGTTAACCACATGAAAAAAAGAACGCTCATCACCTTTTTACATCTATCAGGTGTGATGATGAAGAATAATGATGTTCTCCTACCCCATCTAACCCATAATGACCCCAGATAAACACTTACCCGGGTAAACTCTTACTTGTATCACTTACCTTACAGTCCTTGCTAATTGAACAAGGAAACTACCGAGAATGTTACCTGGTAAGAGCCATAACAAGGACCAAAAGTGTTACCCGGTAATTGCTTACCAGGTTAAAGATTCTTACCAACATTCAATTTTGATGAACGGGAATGTTATACGATAAGGTAAGTAAGGATAATGCCCTTGCCGGTAAGCACTTACCCAGTCAGCGTATTGTAACCAGGCCCTTACCTTATATCGGTTAACATGGCCATTGAAATGGATTGATGGTAAGCGCGTATCAGGTAAAGGTAACTATCCTTACTTATAGGCAAGACTCTTGATCCTTGTCTTTCTCTTCCCGGATATGTCCAAATTCACCATATTTGAGAGTTCTATTTAATTGCAATATCAATTTATTAGGAGTGTGTGAAATCAGATGCCCTCATATAAAAAGGAAATCCAAGTAATTTGGAGTTATTAGAACATCACCCACCAAGTAATTTGGAGTTATCAGAAGTAAGCAACATGTTTATTGCATCAAAGATAGATCTGAATATAGTTTTTAACTATGAAAATAATGTATTCTTTTTACAATAGCAACCACAAGAAACAACTTGTTTTAGTCCTTACATTTCAAACATGAAACTATATCCATACAACATTACCTTCCCTAAGTTAATGCAAAAATAGTTATTCCTCTTAATTTTCAACATTAAGGGGTTTGATATGGTAAGTAATATTGATTAATCTTGGAGGTAAACATTGACAAATATTTAATAAACATTCCCTTAATTTTTCCTTTGCTTTTTGGCAAAATGAGTATCATGTGCAAACTCAAACATATACATTGTTTGAAAAAAAGAACCCCAATTTATATTTATTTTGGATATGCAACATATTTCAATGAAATACTTGTACTCTTCAATAATTATTTTTTCAACATATTCACAAATTTCTACAAAGTTTTACCACGAATATGAAAAAACTAACCGACAAACTTGTAATGTTTAATAAATTTGTATATATATTTTGGTAGTTCTGGTTTGAATGTTTTTATCTCGTTTTGACCCGTTTTTCGTACAATTTACTCTTGAAAGGTACTGATTCTGAGTTTTGTAGGTTTTGGAAGCCTTTGAATGGAAAAGTACGAAAAGAGTCGCAAAAGCACGAAAAATGAGCAAAAGAGAACAGAGAGGTCTTCGCGAACGCAAAGCTTCTAGTTTTGTGCCGCCAAGTGAGCCAGTTCTAGAAGATTCTTGCTTTTCACTTGTTTCGCGTTGGAGATCAAATGTTTAGCACCGCAAAGAAAGTGTAAACTCCCTTTGGAAGATTCCAGATTGAGCAAAAAAGTAAGGAAGGGTTTAGTTTCGCACTTCGCGCCGCGAAGTAGCCTCTTAGCGAATGCAAAGTGGGTCGTTTTCAGCATTATAAATACAGGCTTCATCCCATTGTTTGAGACATGAGCTACCAGAGTCGAAAATTCAGTAATAAACTTAGTAGAATAGGAATTCAGTAGTTTAGAGTCATAGAGAGTCTTGTATGAGCCATCAGCGCGATACGATCCTAACCCAGAGACGTTTAGCCGGTACCCGATCATCCCCCGCTGTACGGTCCATATAATGTCTTTCTATTCAGTCTTATTTTCTGTTTTAGTTATGATTAGTGAGTAGTTTAATTTAGTGCTTATTATGGTTTGATGAATCTTGTTGGATGATTTATTTTTGCTTTTAATGAATATTAGTTTTGTTTGGTTTATTGAATGTTTATCTTTGACTCCTAATTCAATGTTTAAACTGTGGCTACTTGAAGTCGTTGATTGGGTGTGTTTGTTCTCCAAATGGACAGACTCCGATAGGTTAATCAATCTCCTTTATCCTTCATTCCGGTGACGCGGAAAGTTTGGGTAAGTAGTCCACTCAGACCGAGAGTAGACTGGATTGTAGGGTCCCACAACTTAGCATTGAATAGGATGAGTTTTTCTAGACTGCTTGACTACCAGTCCCTGTAATTGGGCCGGGAGACCAACCTGGTTGATAGTCTCAGATATGCATGTTAGGGTGCTTCGGCTTAAATTCTTACAATAACAAACTAAACTATATCTTTTGATAATATTCATGAATCATCCACAAGAGGAATCTCCGTAACCTTTGTCTTTATAAGTTTTAATTCAGTTTTAGTTTGTTAATTTTTTTTCTTCAGTACTTTAGTTTACTCGAGCTGCTTTCATAAAACCCCCCCTTTTTAGATTAATTAGACTTAAAAAGGTTTTCATCAAACAACTTGACCGTTCCCAGTGGTAAGAACGATACCTGGACTTTCCTACACTATATTACTCGCGATCAGGTACGCTTGTCTGTGAATGTGGTAATAATAGTTGGGCTTTTTAAGGGTTAAACTTGGTTCTGTTTTTATATATAATATTTACCGCATCATCTGCAGTACCTCACCTTCACACGACCCGACATCGCCTACACTGTTCAGCAAATCTGCCTCTTCATGCATGCGCCACGAGAGCCCCACTTTAGTGCCCTTAAACGCATCATCCGGTACATCAAAGGCACCTTTGACTATAGCCTATACATTTATCCTAGTACTGCCCATAGTCTCACTTCGTATACAAACGCAGTGTTGGTCCCAATGAGGTGACCTTCAAGTAAGGATAGTGTTTGGGATTATAGAAGGGGGGGGGGGTTGAATATAATCACACAAATTTCACTTTTAAATTCTTTGTTGTATTAACAATATGAATTTACAGATTGTTGCGGAAATAGAAAAGACTACAAGTCTAAACTAAACAATCTAAGTTCTTTCACTATGCACTAGAGTGAGAAGATAAGAGAAGAAAGAAACTAGAGGGAATAAGAAAGAAAGGATTAAGGTATTTTTAGGATGAAGAAGAAGTATGGAGAACATCTCTTCAAGTCCTATTTATACCCAATGCATTAAATGCATGCGGACTCACTTTTGTGTACGTGTCACAATCTAAGTGGTCCTATGTACTATTTACTATAAACAAATACCCTTTGCATGGTGTGCAAAAGAGGATGTGAGTAAACAGTTGCCTTGAGGTATGATAAGTACGGAGGGAACAGAAAAGAGACTGTCCTTATGTACTTTTGTGTCAGTAAAGGCGGATAATCCTTTTGTGCATTAGACTAAGACATTATACTAATCCTTCAGGATCAGGATACTGATCAGTGAGGAAAGCTCTGATACTGAGGATGATCAGAGGTCACTGTATCCTGATGCGTCTTCAGGATGTCATACGAATTTGAGCAGCCTGCTATCACTGAGTTCCGTTTTCAGATCACGAGCATGCTGGTCCTGTCATCAGCTAATTCTTCGACTTCGCTGATGGTTCTTTGAGTATGACTTGAATGTCTTCAGGAGGTCTTCACTTCGGTGGACAGGATAAGTAGACTGCAGAACAGACTCGTTCGTCTCCTGATCCTGATCCTGGTCATTATAAAAATAAGTTACAGCATAAGTAACATGGAATAACACTGAACAATCTCAGTGATAATTCCTCAAGCTATAACAGAAGTAAAAACCTATTCACTAAGTAAAGATTCAGGATCATTATCATTTCATCAGGTCTTAGGAGAGCTGGATCAACAATCTTCCCCTAAATGATAATGATAAGACAACAGAGGAATTGTCTTAATCTAGATAATTAAAAAAAATTCTAAGTCTAGATGAAACAGTAGGAAACAGAACTCATAAAGGTACATGTCCCATTTACTGTTTTGAGGGATCTTTTTCAATACTGTGATGGAATAAAGTACGATGCACTGAATTGCATTTCTATTAATCTCATATATGATTTTATAAGAGAAAAGGAGATACATAAGTACATAAATGAAGTACTGAAAGAAAATTACAAAAATTTCTAACTATCAGAGTCTTCACTAACTACCTCAGTCTTGACTTGAATGGGAACAGGAGTTTCACCGAAGGCAATTCTTTGATCGAGGATAGCTCTGACGGTACGAATAATTTCTTTATTGTCTTTGTTTTTCTTTTCCTTTTGTGCGATGAAGAGAACAGACACCAAGTGTTCATAGGGTGCTTTGTGTAGTTCGCTAAAGCGCTGAAAGCGAAGGATTTTAGAGTTGTTGCTTACACAAATACCATGAACAGGTTCTCTGATGACTTGACCTTCAGAGAGAGATACTCCTGAGGGAAAAGAAATATCAAGCATCGAGAGATCAAGTGGCTTGATAATAGTCCTGGGCATGCAAGGAGTGGGTCTCCTTGTTGAAGTGCCTGCAGATCTTCGAACTGGAGGTTTTGGCAGAGCAGAGGGAGGCTGGAGCAGGACATCAGGTATTTCAGTTGTTCTTCTGATTCGAGCAATAAGTCCATCAATGACTTCTTCTACTTCAGCCCTGTAGTTTTTGTTGGCTTTCGGAAGTAGGCTTCTGATTTCGTTCCACTCTGAACGATCTAACTTGTCCAGAGTGTGCTCTACGTCCTTCACTCCTGAGCGTTTGACGGTGAGCCAGGTCTTGCCAGGAACTCCTTTCTTGTCGCGGTTTCGACGAAGATGGATTCCTATTATTCTGGCACCGTGCTTCCTGAGATGAAGTCGGTCTCTGCACCAGTCAAGCTCTTTGTCTGCTTCCTCTGTCTCTTCCTCTGTCCTCTTGTTGAAGACCTTCAGGGCAGCCTTCTGTGCAAGAATTGGATCTGCACTTATTTCTTCGTCTTCTTCAACGAAGTCAAAAGCTAGCTTCTTTGCAGCTTGAGCAGAGAGGAATGCTTCCTTCTGCTTCCTGTTGTGCTCCTCCTGAGCCTTTATTGTGTGGTTGTACTCCTCCTGTGATAGATATGCGAACTCGGAGTCCCAAGAGGTACGAAGAGGAATTTTTACTCTTGTACTCTCGAGTCGCTCTATCACGGCGTCTAAACGCCCATCCCTGTTCACAGCAGTAGAAGTGTCAGGGTAGTTTTCTCCTTCAGAACGTGGAGAATTAGAAGGAGGAGATCTAGGAGAAGAAGCAGGGGTTGAGAAGTCATCAGAGATGAATTCATCATCTGACGATAGGTAGATAGTTTCAGGAGGGGCTTGGATTTCAGGGGTTCTGGATGAGGAAGCTTCAGAATTGAAACGGGTTGGGTTTAAAGGAGTGGTCTCAGGGTTTAAAGGGGTTACTCTGAATGTCATTTTGCTTAGTTCATCCCTGACAGTTTCTGATCGACTATTCTCCATGAGGTGAATAATCTCACCAGTGACTGAACCAAAGTTTACATCCTGAAATTTAGAGTCGGCTTGGTTTTCAGGTTCAGAGGTTGGTTGAGGAGTAGGTTGAGGTGTTGGTTCAGGGGTAGGTTGTTTGGGTGGTTGATAGACAACTAGTTGTAGATTGTTGGTGGGTGAGTCTTCAGAGGAGGTGTCAGTAAGGGTAATGGTTTCAGGGGTAGGTTTAGATTTTTGGAGAGAAGATATGGGGAGGTTATCAGAAGATGAGGGAGAGGATGGTTGAGTTAACATACCAGGTGCACCGGGGTTCTCCCCCTGAGACTGTGCAGGCCCTAGAGTGGGCGTTGATGCAGGGATCTTCTCGACGATGAAATCGTCGTCATCATCATCATCATCATCATCATCATCCTCGTTTGTTCCCCCCTCTTCAGTTGTTCTCCAGTTGGTGGAGGGGGAATAAACGGAATGGTCCTTCTGAGGAGGCTGTCTCTCCCCCTCAACAGGTGCCTGAGCCAGGGCGGCTATTGAAACACACCTCTGAAGGAGAGAGGCCATGTCCGTTTGAAGCTTGCGTGTGATGAAGGAAGATGTGATCAGGGACTGCATAATGTCCCTGTCAGCGCTCGTGAACGCTGGCGGTGGTGGAGGAGCAGTAGTGATGGCGGTGACAGCGTTGGAGAGATCAGACACCTTCTCCTGTAGAGCTCGGCGCCCTGCCTCCTGAGCATCCAATCTCTGCACCACTGCACTTTGAAAAGTGGTGAGAGAGTTGGAGCTGTTGTTGATAGAAGTGGAGAGAGCAGGCAGGGCGGTGGCCTTCAGGTCCTCAATAGATGCCTGAAGGGAGTTGGAGGAAGAGGCCACTTGGGAGACCTTGTCATGGATATTATCCAGACAAAGTATCGTCAGAATTACGCTAGTGGGTGGCGGAGCAGCAGCTGAGGCAGCAGCAGTGGCAGTAGCGGCGGCGGCTTCAGCGGTAGCAGCAGCAGCCTTGGCAGAGGCTAGTTCTAGTTCCAAGGCCTGGAGATGGGCCTTGTGCTCATCCTCTTGCTGTTGCAGGGCAGCCTTGGCGTCCTGGAGTTGTCTCTCCGCGGACTGTCTCCTGAGCTCAGCAGTGCTCAGTTGACGTTCATGGTCCGTGAAGATAAACTCGTCGAAAGGATCATCCTGTTGTAGTTGAGGATGTCCTTGAGAAGTAGCTGCAAAAGAACCTGTAATACAAGTAGCTAAGTGAGCACTAGAAGACTCAATAGCTTTCTCAGAAGAAGGAATGGCAATAATTGGCTTAAGAATATTACATGAGGCTAGGAGGGCATCAGAGCGATTGCCCTCCACATTCTCTGAGCGTTCGAGTAGAACAACCTCAGTTTCTTGTGATTGCTGAGCAGGAGAATCTGCGGGTAGAGAAGTTTTAGATAAAGGGGAAGGTCTATTAATATTTGAGGCAGGGTAAGATAGTATTTCTTACCAGCAGTAGGAGCTTTCTTTTTCTTCTACGCCTTTGATTTGGCGCGTTTGGGCTGGGGAGGAGGAGTAGAGCCAGAAGGGGGTGGGCGCTTCAGGAGCGCGGAAGATGTTGTTGCAGCTGGGGAAGTCAGTAAGGGGTTAGGTACTGACATATCATGCAGAGGAAGAGAAGAAGATGGTTTGGATGAGAAGGAAGAAAACATACCTTGAGCAGGAGGAGAGGTGGGTTGCTCTTCTGCTTCTGGATCTGGTTCAGGGACAACCAGAACGGCAGAGAGAGGAACGTCCTCAGGTTTTGGAGAAACCTGTTCCAAGAACTTTACGCCCAAAGCGTAGTTGTTGAAGTTGCCTTCAGTAGGGTAGGCAGCACCCATGTGTAGTTCCAGGACTGCTGAGAAGAACCTGGTGTAGGGAACGTTGACCACCCGGTTTTTCTTCTTGATCTTCAGCACCATGTCGTCCCAGATGTGTCTAACATAGTCAAACTTGCGATTTTTGATCGCAGAGTAGACCATGTTTTGAATGACAGTGGGGAACTGTTCTGTGCTCCCCGTCTTTCCCGTCAAGCAGAGGCCGAACGTGTTCCAGATGTAGTAGAACGTGGCGTTCAGTCCTGACTTGTGGACAGTGGCGTTGGACTTCACAGGGACACCTTCCTTCTCTGGCCAGCGGTAGCCAATGTCATCGAGCAGGGTGATGACTTCTTCAGCAGATGGAGGAGGAGAATAACGTTTCTTCTTGGGGATCTGAAGAACGTTGCGAAGAGTCCCAATTCCAAAGGAGATGATATCCTCCTTAATTTGGAATTTGATCACCTCACAGAGTTTGCCCTTAGAGTTCCTCTCCTGGGCCATAGTAGCAGTTGACCAGAGTTGGAGAAGAAGGGGCTTGTTTGGTCTGGGGCTTATGGTGAAGGCCGTCTTCAGGGGACTGTTGAGGAGAAAGTCCCTGGCAGGTGTGAGATATGCCTTGTTCGTTGGTATGTCGAACAGGCCGATAAGGTTGTTGGCCTTGAATTGGATGTCATGTTGAGGAATGACAACCGGAAGGCTTCCAGCGGCGTTGAGCAAGGTGGTTGCCTCAGAGGAGAGCTGAGCGTCGAGTGATGTGGACGTAGTGGCAGCCATCCTGTTAAAAACAAAAATAACATATGTGGATGATTAAGAATCCAAAATATGCATTTTTCTTCACTTTTCAATGAACACAGAATATGTTCATAAAAGTGGTGAAATCCTTTATACTTGGAATAGATTGGATACCAAAAATTCACAAAAGAAATGTGTTTTGGTATTAAAGAGAACTTCTATTTTGATGAAGTTATATCAAACTAGGAGTTTATGATTGTTCTTAAAATAAATAAGAAGAATCATTTAAACTGTTTTAACAAAAATCTAAGAAGATTTTGGGCAAACTAAGATCAAACGAAGTGATCTTAGGGTTTTTGGAAAAACGTTTATCAAAATAAGTTGTTTTAAGGAAGAAGATCAACTTAGTTTGTAGAAAGAACAAAGAATATAGAGACACTTACGATGATTCTATTAAGAATGTGGTGAGTGTGTGTTCTTGGTGTTCTTGAGAATGCAGATTCGAGAGTAAAATCCTTTTCTTGCTTTGAATTCTTGAGAGAGAAATGTAAGCGTAAAGAGTGAAATGGATTACGAGTGAGGTTTTTATACCTCGTGGTAGGAGAGAGAAAATGGATGAGAGAGAAAAGAGCGGCTAATTTCAAACGTAATGATGAAAAAAGAAGTTCTACGCGCGTTCACACGCCTGACACACGTCGTGGGGAACAGGAAACGTCCCATTACGTGTCAGTGCAGATGAAAAGTTTGTTTTATTCGAAAACTTAAAAACTACCTTTTCAGGGGATAATTCCATTATGAAAGAAGAGTTTTCTTGGAATTAGAGTACTTATCAGATAAGTACTGTTTTGGGAAAATCCTCTTATCACATTTAATGCGATAAGGTTTCAGGAACAGAGATACTTACCTGAGAATCATCAGTATTCAGATTTTGAACAAAGATTTTGTAAGTACTGAATAGAGTTATCTCCTGATGAGAGTATTGTTCAGGAGTTGTTAAGAAAAGAGTCCTGAGAAAAGTTATTCTATAGGATTTAACAACTGTTTGTCCTGATAAACTTCATTCGTCAGGATTTAACATCCCAAGTTCACTGATGAGCATATTAAAACGCGTTACATCCAGTGGTTTGGTAAAGAGGTCAGCAAGCTGATATTCAGTAGGGACAAAATGTAGTTCAATATCACCATTCATCACATGATCCCTGATGAAGTGATATCTCACTTCAATGTGCTTTGTCTTGGAGTGTAAGACAGGATTATTAGCGATGGCGATCGCTGAAGTGTTGTCACAGTATATAGGAATTTTAGAAAGTTGTATGTCATAGTCCTGAAGTTGATTTCTCAGCCACAGGACTTGAGCACAACAGATTCCTGCTGCAACATATTCAGCTTCAGCAGTTGATGTGGACACAGAATTCTGTTTCTTGCTAGTCCAACTCACCAACTTTCCACCAAGTAGGTGACACCCACCAGTGGTGTTTTTCCTGTCGATCTTACATCCTGCAAAGTCACTATCAGAATAAGCTGTTAGATCGAACCCTGAGTCCTTGGAGTACCAAAGACCCAGATTAGGAGTTCCTTTCAGATATCTGAAAATTCGCTTTACAGCGGTCAGATGGGATTCTTTGGGTTCAGCATGATAACGAGCACATAAACATGTAGAATACATGATATTAGGACGACTAGCTGTGAGATACAGCAGAGAGCCAATCATTCCTCTATAGAGGGTCACACCAACAGGTTTCCCTTTGGAATCCTTGTCAAGTGATAGAGGAGGAGCCATTGGAGTCTTCATCGGTGTACATGATGTGAGATCAAATTTCTTCAGCATCTCATGTACATATTTACCTTGATTGATAAAGATTCCCTTTTCAGATTGTTTGATCTGAAGTCCTAAAAAGAATGTTAGTTCACCCATCATAGACATTTTATATTTAGATTTCATGAGTAACTCAAACTTTTCGCAGAGTTTGGGATTGGTTGATCCAAAGATAATGTCATCGACATATATCTGGACAAGAAGGATATGCTTAGGATATTTCTTAAGAAATAAAGTGCTATCGATCTTACCACGAACAAAACCTTTAGAGAGAAGAAAGGTTGAGAGGGTATCATACCAGGCGCGAGGAGCCTGTTTTAACCCATAGAGAGCCTTGTTTAACTTGTAGACGTGATCAAGAAACTTAGGATCTACAAAGCCAGGAGGCTGAGCCACATAGACTTCTTCATTAAGTTTTCCATTCAGAAAGACATTTTTGATGTCCATCTGAAAAACTGAAGTTCATATTTGCTGCGAAGGCCAGGAAAAGTCGAATTGCTTCGAGCCTAGCAATAGGAGCAAAAGTTTCATCGTAATCAATGCCCTCTTCCTGCTTGTATCCCTGAGCCACAAGGCGAGGCTTGTTTCGAATAATCGTACCAATATCATCAAGCTTATTCCTGAAGATCCACTTGGATCCTATGATTGTACGTTTTCGAGGCCTAGGGACGAGAAGCCAGACATTGTTTCTGATGAACTCTGCTAGCTCTTCCTGCATGGCTGAGACCCAGGCAGGATCACGCAAGGCATCATCTATTTCTTTAGGTTCATTTTTAGAGATGAAATTAACATAAAGACAAACGTTACCAGATTGGCGTCGAGTTTTAACACCAGAGGAAGGATTACCGAGGACTTGATCAATTGGATGATCTTTGGTCTAGCGAAGAGCAGGTGGTTGATACACTTGTTCTGAAGTAGAGGCTTCATTCACTGACGGATTAGGAAGAAGATTAGTAGGAGCAGGTTCACTAACAGTGGTTTGAGAAAAGTCTTCACTGTTAGTGGGCTGATCAGGTTCAGGTGGTGTGACTTGGGTGATGGGGGTGGCATTTATTATAGGAGGTATGGATATTTGAGTGGGTGGAGTAGGAGGATCTTCTTCAAAACCATCAGGAAGGTCTTGAGGAGATGGATCAGCAATAGGAATATCAGGGACTTGAAAGAAGGAGTCAGCCCACTGATTTATTTCAGAATTTTCATGAGGGTGAGGAAAGGTAGGACCTGATTCATCAAACTTGACATGAATCGTTTCCTCTATTGTTTGTCTTCATTTGCTGAACACACGGTAGGTTTTAGAAATAGAGGAGTATCCAAGGAAGATTCCATCATCAGACTTGGAATCGAACTTTCCAAGGTTATCTTTGTTGTTCAGGATGTAGCAGACACAACCAAAGATATGGAGATGTTCGATTGAAGGTTTCCTGTTACGAAAGAGTTCGTAAGGGGTTCTCTTGAAGCGCTTTACTATCAGGGATCTGTTCTGAGTATAGCAAGCAGTGTTAACGGCTTCAGCCCAGAATTGAGTGACAAGGTTGGCTTCACTCAACATAGATCGAGCAGCTTCAATCAGGGTTCTGTTTCGTCTTTCAGCAACACCGTTTTGCTGAGGAGTTTCTTACAGATGAGAAGTTCTGAGAGATACCTTTCTGATCGAAGAAGGTTTCCAGGGTACTGTTTTTGAACTCAGTTCCGTGGTCACTCCTGATTGATCGAACAGTAAGGTTGTTGAGCCTTTCCATCTTCCTGACGAACAGAATGATTTCTTCAGGAGCATCACTCTTGGATCGAAGAAAGAATACCCAAGTATATCTGGAATATTCATCAACGATTACCAGAGTATATTTCTTTCCAACAATGGATTGGACATTGACAGGTCCAAAGAGATCCATGTGGAGAAGTTGTAGAGGAGAGCTGATGGAGGAAATCTGCTTGGACTTAAAGCTAGCCCTGGTCCGTTTTCCTTTCTCACATGCTGAACAAAGAGATACCTTTGTATAGCGAAAGTCAGGAAGACCAACAACAAGATTGTTGATGCAGAGTTGATTCAGCGTCTTGAAGTTGAGATGAGAGAGACGCTTGTGCCATAGCCAATTTGTATCAGAGGAAGCACGAGATACAAAACAGAAGTTGTCAGTGGAAATATTCATGTTGATGATGTAGATATCAACATGTCTAACACCAGTGAGAATAACTTCCTTGCGTCTGTTCTTGACTTTGTACTTTTTCTTCGAGAAGGAGACTTTGTGATTCTTATCACACAGTTGACTGATGCTCAGAAGATTATGCATCAGGCCTTCAACATAAGCAACTCTTTTGAACGTAGTTACTCCGTTGGTCAGAGTGCCATACCCTCGGGTTTGGCCTTTACCGTTTCCACCAAAAGTCACAGCAGGACCTCTTTCTTCACGGTAGTTAGAGAGAACAGATTTAGAACCAGTCATATGTCGAGAGCATCCACTGTCCAGGTACCAGATGCCCTTGTCCTGTAAAATTTAGAGTTTAAGTTTTTCTTGGTACCCATAAAACTATGGATCCAGAATTATCAGTAGGACTGGTGGAGTTAGTGACAGCCTTAACTGAGTTATCAGTTCTTGAGGCTGGAGTCTTGACTGAAGGAACAGTCTTGACAACCTTCTTTCCTTTGACTGAATTATCAGTCTTAGGAGTTTTCTTTACCTTAGCTGATTTTTCAGTTTTGGTAGCATCAGGACACTTACTCGCAATATGGTTGTTAAATCCACAGTGATAACATTTGCGATATTGAAAGCGTTTAGTGGGGTCCAGGAAGTTTTTGAACTTCAAATGAGCAGGACCAGTACCAAGTATGCCTTTAGCATTGGACAGAGGAGGAATAGGTTTCTTCTCCTTAGTCTTTTGCTTTAGGTCAATTTTCAGTCTAGGAGCAGGACTTTGAGAAAAGGATTTTGTTCCTGAGACTGAAGGACCACCACCTAGAACTTTGTTCTTAGGTTTAGGATTCTTGGTCTTTGAAGGTGTTACAGTTTTGGATTTTTCCTTAGCTGTTTTCTTTTTACTCTTATGAGCACCTTCAGTGTGTGTGTTGGAAGAAGAAGGGATGTTTTCAGGGGCATTAGGATCAGGGATAGAAGAAACAAACATTCCAAATTTAAGCATGGAACGATCAGGCCTAGTACATCCACTAGTGAATCCAAGACCCTTTCTGTTTTTAACGTTTCTCCCTGAGGCTAATATTTCATCAACCTTTTCAGAGGCGTCACTCCATCCTTTGATGGTGACTTTTTCAGCATTAAGTTCGGCCAAGGCTCTTTCTTTGGCAGCAAGAGCCTTTTCTCTTTCAATACAGAGAGTTTGATTAACAGTGACTTGATCCTTATAACTTTCTTCCAGAATGGTAAGTTGTTTTATCTTTTCCTGACACTCTCTGAGTTGATCACGAAGATCAATGTTCATTTTCTCAGCAGAGGTTTTACCATTCAGGGCTTTATAGAGATCAAGGGTTACAAGGTCTAGTTGAGTTAGACTTTCAAGAGGAACAACAGGAGTAGGTACCTGACTGGCAGATTCAGTCACAGAAGTAGAAGCTTCAGGAGTTATAGAGAAAGAAGCTTCAGGAGCTTGAGTAGGAACCTCTTCAGGAACCTCTTCTATCTTAGCCATGAGAGCTAAGGTAGGTTCCTCAATAATGGCCATCAGTGCCACTTGAGTATCTTCCTCATCAGATGAGTCATCAGAGGAGACATCATCCCAGTCGCAGTCCTCTGCGATAAGACCTTTACCTTTGCGCTGGAATTTCATCTTTTTGTATTTTTCCTTCAGGCGCTGGTATTTGGGGTTTTTCGAGGAATATTTTGCAGAAGAGGGAGCAAACTGACTTTTCCTGTACCTGCAATCATTGGCAAAGTGTCCTTTGCCCTGACAGTTGTAGCAGATAGCAGTAGCCTTATCAACAGGTTCTGTTTTCGGCTTGTCAGTTATAGTGAGAGGTTTCTTTTTATGGAAGTTTCCCTTTTTGGCAAACTTTTTAAAAGATCTAGTCAGTAAAGCTAGAGATTCATTGAAATCAGGATCTTACGACATGTCAGAGTCAGAAGATTCTATTTCAGTAATAGTTACAGAAGAAGAAGGAGTGGCGACAGGAGGAACTGAATCAGAGACCAGAGCAACAGACGTGCTTTTGGAATCTTTGGTGTCTCTTATGAGATTCCTTTTCAGTTTCTTCTGTTGTTCACGGTTTAGAAGAATACCGTACAACTCACTTAGTGTGAGTGTCTTTATGTCCTTTGACATAGTTAAGCAAGAGGTGTAAATTTCCCAATGTTCAGGAAGAGCTTCCATGAACTTGGTAACCACCTTAGAGTTAGGATAGATAGTACCAATAGTCTTCAGGTCGATCAGGAGACAGTTGAATCTCTGATGTAGCTGGGAGAGAGTTTCATCCTTCTCATGAATAAAGCTTTCGTACTGGCGAACCAAGAAAATATTTCTTGATTCCATGAGAACAGCAGTACCTTCGTATTGAACACAGAGGGTGTCCCAAATCTCTTTAGCAGAGCGAAGGTGACAGACAGAGTGGAAGACGTCATCAGGGAGTGACATGGCAATGAGAGACCTAGCCTTAGTGTCAATGTTGACAAGGCGTCTGTCTTCATCATTCCAATCTGTCACTGGCTTAACCAGTTCCCTTGCGGGTATTCCAGGTTGGTCACGAGCAGGAGGCACAGCATGGACAGGTTGTGTAGGCACATGTGGTCCGTTTTCCAAAAAGTATGGAATCTGGGGATTAGAACCAGATAGGAAAAGTTCCATCCTGGTTTTCCAAAGAGAGAAGTTGTCTTTGTTAAACCTTGGAGGTTTTCCAGCAGAGCCGGTATTAAAGTTGTTATCCTTAGCTTGAAGAGCCATGGATTGAGAGAGAGGATCACAAAATTTTTCTAAGAGAAGAAAATGAGAGCTTGTATCTGCTCTGATACCACTTGTTGGTCCCAATGAGGTGACCTTCAAGTAAGGATAGTGTTTGGGATAATAGAAGGGGGGGTTGAATATAATCACACAAATTTCACTTTTAAATTCTTTGTTGTATTAACAATATGAATTTACAGATTGTTGCGGAAATAGAAAAGACTACAAGTCTAAACTAAACAATCTAAGTTCTTTCACTATGCACTAGAGTGAGAAGATAAGAGAAGAAAGAAACTAGAGGGAATAAGAAAGAAAGGATTAGGGTATTTTTAGGATGAAGAAGAAGTATGGAGAACATCTCTTCAAGTCCTATTTATACCCAATGCATTAAATGCATGCGGACTCACTTTTGTGTACGTGTCACAATCTAAGTGGTCCTATGTACTATTTACTATAAACAAATACCCTTTGCATGGTGTGCGAAAGAGGATGTGAGTAAACAGTTGCCTTGAGGTATGATAAGTACGGAGGGAACAGAAAAGAGATTGTCCTTATGTACTTTTGTGTCAGTAAAGGCGGATAATCCTTTTGTGCATTAGACTAAGACATTATACTAATCCTTCAGGATCAGGATACTGATCAGTGAGGAAAGCTCTGATACTGAGGATGATCAGAGGTCACTGTATCCTGATGCGTCTTCAGGATGTCATACGAATTTGAGCAGCCTGCTATCACTGAGTTCCGTTTTCAGATCACGAGCATGCTGGTCCTGTCATCAGCTAATTCTTCGACTTCGCTGATGGTTCTTTGAGTATGACTTGAATGTCTTCAGGAGGTCTTCACTTCGGTGGACAGGATAAGTAGACTGCAGAACAGACTCGTTCGTCTCCTGATCCTGATCCTGGTCATTATAAAAATAAGTTACAGCATAAGTAACATGGAATAACACTGAACAATCTCAGTGATAATTCCTCAAGCTATAACAGAAGTAAAAACCTATTCACTAAGTAAAGATTCAGGATCATTATCATTTCATCAGGTCTTAGGAGAGCTGGATCAACAATCTTCCCCTAAATGATAATGATAAGACAACAGAGGAATTGTCTTAATCTAGATAATTAAAAAAAATTCTAAGTCTAGATGAAACAGTAGGAAACAGAACTCATAAAGGTACATGTCCCATTTACTGTTTTGAGGGATCTTTTTCAGTACTGTGATGGAATAAAGTACGATGCACTGAATTGCATTTCTATTAATCTCATATATGATTTTATAAGAGAAAAGGAGATACATAAGTACATAAATGAAGTACTGAAAGAAAATTACAAAAATTTCTAACTATCAGAGTCTTCACTAACTACCTCAGTCTTGACTTGAATGGGAACAGGAGTTTCACCGAAGGCAATTCTTTGATCGAGGATAGCTCTGACGGTACGAATAATTTCTTTATTGTCTTTGTTTTTCTTTTCCTTTTGTGCGATGAAGAGAACTGACACCAAGTGTTCATAGGGTGCTTTGTGTAGTTCGCTAAAGCGCTGAAAGCGAAGGATTTTAGAGTTGTCGCTTACACAAATACCATGAACAGGTTCTCTGATGACTTGACCTTCAGAGAGAGATACTCCTGAGGGAAAAGAAATATCAAGCATCAAGAGATCAAGTGGCTTGATAATAGTCCTGGGCATGCAAGGAGTGGGTCTCCTTGTTGAAGTGCCTGCAGATCTTCGAACTGGAGGTTTTGGCAGAGCAGAGGGAGGCTGGAGCAGGACATCAGGTATTTCAGTTGTTCTTCTGATTCGAGCAATAAGTCCATCAATGACTTCTTCTACTTCAGCCCTGTAGTTTTTGTTGGCTTTCGGAAGTAGGCTTCTGATTTCGTTCCTACGAATTATGTAGTGTTTTTATACAATGTGGTCGTTTTATCACGTGAATATTTCCAAATTGATTTGCAAAAATGGCCCACATGCCAAAACAATGGTCTTGCAAAATGTTGTGTGTTCCGCAAAGTTGTTTCTAAACAAACGATTGTCGAGTTTGTTACCGGGTGTGTATATTGAATGGATTTTAATAAAATTATCGTATATGAGATTTTCAAGATGACTTGAATCACAGGGACTATAAATGCGTTTTTCACATGATTTATTGCTTAAACGAGATTTATAAAAGTGTGGACCCACCCGGGTAACTGTTTTCTTTAAATGCATCGAGTTTTGGGTTAAAATGACTTCGTGGGTTACGTTCACCCTAATAGGGTAAACAAAATAAAATCATTTGCGGGCCGTCGATTTTGAGTATATTGAGTTTAGAGCTTATGCTCGGTGTTGACCTTAAGAACTTTGGGAACAAGTCTTGATTTCTAAAATAGCTCGATTATGAGCTTTGGTTTTAAAGGGCTCAGTTATGAGCTTGATTTCTAGAATAGCTCGGCTGGGAGCTTCGACCTCTAAACAGCTTGGTTACGAGCTTTGAATAGTATAGTTTGGTTATAAGCTTCGATTTTAAATAGCTCAGTTATGAGCTTTGGGTTCTAAAATAACGATGTGGTAAGCTTGGAATATTAATCGCACGGCGATGAACCTTGGGACTTTGTTGCATTTGATGCTTTTACGCTTAAGTATGTCGCGATTGTTGGGACTACTAAGTGTCGCAAGATTTGGTTGGAAACCCATGTCGCATAACGGTTAGTTTGTTAGTGGTCACTAAGAAGGCTAAAACTGAGAGGTGTATCCTGGTTGACAGTCACATTATGGACCTCTTATTATGAGGGTTGATTTTCGACGAGTAGCCTTAAGTGTGCAAATTTGAGTTGGATTTCGTTAAGTAGCTCCGAATATTTTGAGCTATAGGGGTGCGACTCATGGTTGTTTGGCACGAAACCAGTTGTCTTTTGGTAAGACTAGTTGGGGGTCATAGCAAGCACTTGGAGCTTTGGGGTTGAAGTGTTGTACAATTAATATGGTATAAATTATGTATTCTATGTGCCTTCACACTATCCGAGAATATGCGTCATGCCGTTGTTGTCAAGTCTTTATGTAAAATACATATGTGCTTGAATCCGATTATGTGTTTGCGATAAATGTTTACCATGCATGATTTTGGAGTTATCGAATTCCTTGATGTACAAAATTTTGATTGAAGATCGATGCCCATGTGCGAACTGATTGCATGCGATCCTTCAATGTGCTACATGAATTAATTAATTTGGTTCTACCTTTTATGAGCATGCTATTATATAGTGGAGTAACACTTGGAAAATTGGACGGAGTAGTTTTGTGCTCGTTGTGGATCGAAACTAGATTACATAGGGATTTAGTTTTGTGTCTCTCTCGCTTACGAGAGTGTTGTTGGGGAACACCGTATTGCACATGATCACGGAGGAAGGGTGGTCCGACGGGAAACCCTTATCTAGAAGGAAATTTGTTGGTAACTAGGCAAAGACATTGTCATGTGGCCGAGTCTAAGTATGGGGAATTGGTTAGCACCACCTAAGTGGATGTACGATGTGCATACCGGCTATTACAAGAAGAAGTCCTATAGGTTGCTAAAGCGTGTTTCTAAGAAATTGTAGCGAACCGACTAGAACGAGACTTGTTCGGGTGGATTAAGTGACCATGTTTTGGAGGCCTTCGTGAGGCGATACTTGCCTGGTTATGAGTGGCTTAGAAGAAACAATAATGGTTGTGTGTACTAAGTGGCTTTCCAAATTCTGATTATAGAGGACGTAGTAGGATGGTGATTGCGTGAGTGGACTAATAGCTGAATTGTGTAGCTAAGAATCGAGAAAACGTTGTCATTGGTACAAGAGTGGTGATATTGTAATTTGCTAAGGGCATTGCATGCCATGTGAGAGGTGCAAGATACCAATATGTTAAATTGCCGTAGAGAGGTAAGCCTTTTAAGAGTGTAAAGTGATCTTGAAAACGTTGCTTATAATTGATCTGTGAGGAGTAGGAGTGTTATGTTTGGGATAGTGGCACTACATGCCAAGCTAAGCGAGAAATTCATCGTATGACGATAAGTGTTAATGTAGCCAAGTGGTGGCTCGTGTTGATTAGATTAAGACAAGTTTATGAAGGAGTTATCGCTCGGAATGTTTTACCTAAGTCAGCTAAGGCGACATGTACGTCTTCTTTTCAGACGATAGGATGTTTGGAAAAGTTATGGTAGTACGGATTTGAGAATGTAGGAATCTAGTGGTAACGAGCGAATTGCAAAATGAAGAAGTTTACCTTCCTTATGGTATCCATAGGCGAGTAGATGAACTTTTCGAGCTTCTTTGCAAATTTATGACGACGGCTAGACACCGTTAGTGAGTGTGTGGAGACATTTCTTAGTAGTAAAGTAACTCTTAGTCGAGTGATCGACTTTAATAGGAGGCGAATGATGTATGGTACCTTGAACCATAGAATTTAGTCGATTTGGTTTGGTTAAATTATACAAAGAGCTAAGGTTGCGTATGCTAGTGATATTATCCTTGTAAGCGCATTATGTTTCAAAGGATAGACGTAAAGTAGTAGCTTGTGGTGTTTTGATGAACCACTTTTAAACGAGACCACTATATCAGTGATCGTATTGTGAACGTAACCAAGCCCAATAGTGATTAACCGACGGTATGGAGAAAGCGTAATGTCTTAGCTTCGCAAAACGTTTGGGCGAGGTTGCCCTTTATGGTTCGGAAAACATTTGCAATTTCGAGGACGAAACTTTATTTTAGGTGGGGAGGATTGTCACACCCGTGAGATTTGGACAAATGCGAATCCGAATCTGTGTAAAACTTATCTTTTAAGAAAATATGAAAAGTAGGACTTTTGATCAAAACCTAGATTTTATGGTCTTGTTGGATGGGAAATTGAAATACGAATCCAACGGTTCTTCCGGAATCGAAATCGGAGCTATAACGAAGAAGTTATGGCCAAAACAGTGAACCACATGGGTTTCAGGCGGGTTTCAGAGTAAGGGCGGGTCAGCCGCGGGTCAATCCGCGGGTCGGACCCGCCGTTACCGCTGGTCAGGCCTGAAAAACGCATTTTGAGCCATCTTCTTCATTTCTTCATAACTTTCTCTCTACAACTCCGATTTTGGTGATTCAAATTGCTATCTTCTCGATTTTTCGAGCTCTTCAAGACTACATCAATGGATTTCAAGTATTTGGGAGTTCTAAAACGTTGGTGTAGGTAATCTCTTCATCTCCTTCGAGTTTTAAGCTTAGATTTGGGGGTTTTTCATCTCCAAAACTTTTCTTCCATACTTGGCTTAGATCTATTATTGTTTTAGGTGGAATTCATGTTTTGAGAAGTGTTGGAGGCTAGATCTACTAGTTTGGAGGGTGGAGACTTCCATGGCTTCATCTTCTCCACCTCTCACAACCTCAAATCACCATTGTTGCAAGTGTTCTCCATTCTAGGGTTTGTTCAAGATCCGGCTAGGTAAGCTTATCTAAACCATTTTAGGTTGGTTAATCTATGTATAAGAGTTATGAAAGTAACCTAGGGTTCGATTTACTTGATTTTAGGTTCGTTCACGTATTTGACCTAGATCTTGGAATTTGGGGGTTTTTGTGGCAAAACCCTAAGGTGAGTTGCTAAAACCATTTTGTTAAAACTGAGAGCACATCATCTTGTTTGATATTACGCGTCTTGCTCGATATTGTGGATAAATGTGATTTTGAATGAAATGCCTAAATTTCTAGGTTTAGGATTTGCCATGAAATGAATAAATGACAAATCTTATATGAATGGCTTGGTTGGATTATTGTATGCATGGAATAGTTTAGTATGCCACTAGTGTATGAGTTAAACACATGTGATTGCATGATAAACGTGTTTATGAAAAATGCTTGATATTATGCATGCCATGAATTGGTGCAAAGGGATTGAATCCTCTTGAATTGTATGACTAAAACGTTATGGAGCACCGCTAGTCAAAAAGTGGGATGCTATTGGTCACTAGTCAAAAAGTGGACCGGGATGTCACTAGTCAAAATGTGAGTACCCATGTTTTACAAAACATAAACTGGACAATGTGGCACTAGTCAAAAGGTGTACACTATGTCGTTTTTGAAATGAGATTGATTTAAAGTGGCACTAGTCAAAAGGTGTGCACTTCAAGTTTACACGAGTTCGACTCAGTCTTGGGTGGCACTAGTCAAAAGGTGTGCACCTATGTCCCTCGCCATTCGTGTGGCCGCGAATGTGCCTGGCCTCTGAGGTTGCCTATTCGAGTCTTCGTAGGAGGACGGCAACGGGGTGTCTCGACTCTGAGGTGTAACTTGCTTGGTGAAAGTGGGTCGCTCCCACGGTTTTCAAAGTTAAAAGATAAACCGGTTTAACATGGTGCATTTTGTTGTTAATACACTTTCGTATATCTTACATGGCTTAACATGCTTTTATATGTATGATGTCTTATTTGATACAACTCACTAGGCTCCTTTAGCCTAACACTTGCTTGGTGTCGATGTGTCTCTCAGGTACAAGGGACGCCGTTCCTAAGTAGGTGCCGAGATTGGGAGTGAGCTTTGGGGGAAAGTGTGAAGAGACCGGTCCACTAGACCTTTGGCGATTATAGAACGATAACCCTTTTGTAATCTTTTCCTAGAGTAGGAATAGATTAATTGGTTATTGTTATTGCTTGTCAATATTACAAACATGTAATTATACAACACTCTATACCCCTGTTTTTGGGATGAGCTCACGCTGTGGCGTAAATTGTGTTCCCACCTTTCTTAAATGAAAGTTTTTGTTTACTCCAATTTTTGGGGTGTTACAAGTTGGTATCAGAGCTTTAGTTTAAGCGAACTAGGTATTGACCGTAGTGTACCTAGACTTAAACTTAGTGCACTAATAGGCATGTCACCTACCATGGGTAAAGTCTTAGGTGGGGAGAGCGCTAGGGATACGGAATACATGGATCGAGAATTTGCGTCAATAGAGGCAGGGAATCTCGTGTACGGTCTATTCATAAATCACTTAGCTACTGAGTTATGAATGTATCGTCATTTGGGTATTCTTGGTTACTATCGATGTAATGATTGATAAATGTTGGTACGTATGGTAGCCTATTCTTATTTTTCTTGATTTCCTTGTGATAGGATAATTGCTTAGTCATAAAGGACCCTGTTTATGATAAGTCTTTATTTAAAAGTCATGTTTTGATGATTGGCTTGAAGGTGATTTGAGTACCTTGACTCGAGTGTGATTTAGTGGTAAGATTTGTTAATTGGGCTTGGAAGGCATGTTTCGGGAAGTGTATACCTTGGAATATCGTGTGGATATTAGAAGTGTGGAAAATAGATATAGCTTACTTGTGAAAGCGATAATGAGAAATTATGTAGTATGTCATGCAAGAAGGTTATGAAGATCAAGACCTAAGACCGACTCGAATATGAAGAAGGTTATTATTAGGAATAGGAATATTCCTTCATGTTATAGGATGTGTTTGGTTTGTTGAGGCAAATAGTCGATTTATACATGAGTCCTACTTCTAGAAATCCCTCACTCTTAGAGCTGTCGTATTAAGCATCTAGATTTAAAAGAGAAGGATCGTAAGAGGAATTGAATAGCTTTAACCTAAGATCGAATATGGGGATAGAAGAGGCTGACTCGTAACTGACCGGAGGTTGAGTGGTTAGTGGAGAAAGTCCCATACCTTGAAATACTATGGAGTAAGAACATGTGGAGACACCTTAGGCAATATCGAGGGTAGAAGTATAAGATCCAGTCTAAGATATGAATCTATCAAAGTAGGACTTGGAATGGTTATCTAGTACGATATAAAGGACTTGAACTTTAGAGGAGGTCGCTTAGATGATTGTGAAACACCGACGGTAATGTATGAGGAATGTAAGAGGATGACTTTGGTGGAATAGGTAACCTACGAATTATGTAGTGTTTTTATACAATGTGGTCGTTTTATCACGTGAATATTTCCAAATTGATTTGCAAAAATGGCGTACATGCCAAAACAATGGTCTTGCAAAATGTTGTGTGTTCCGCAAAGTTGTTTCTAAACAAACGATTGTCGAGTTTGTTACCGGGTGTGTATATTGAATGGATTTTAATAAAATTATCGCATATGAGATTTTCGAGATGACTTGAATCACAGGGACTATAAATGCGTTTTTCACATGATTTATTGCTTAAACGAGATTTATAAAAGTGTGGACCCACCCGGGTAACTGTTTTCTTTAAATGCGTCGAGTTTTGGGTTAAAATGACTTCGTGGGTTACGTTCACCCTAATAGGGTAAACAAAATAAAATCATTTGCGGGCCGTCGATTTTGAGTATATTGAGTTTAGAGCTTATGCTCGGTGTTGACCTTAAGAACTTTGGGAACAAGTCTTGATTTCTAAAATAGCTCGATTATGAGCTTTGATTTGAAAGGGCTCAGTTATGAGCTTGATTTCTAGAATAGCTCGGCTGGGAGCTTCGACCTCTAAACAGCTCGGTTACGAGCTTTGAATAGTAATAGTTTGGTTATAAGCTTCGATTTTAAATAGCTCAGTTATGAGCTTTGGGTTCTAAAATAACGATGTGGTAAGCTTGGAATATTAATCGCACGGCGATGAACCTTGGGACTTTGTAGCATTTGATGCTTTTACGCTTAAGTATGTCGCGATTGTTGGGACTACTAAGTGTCGCAAGATTTGGTTGGAAACCCATGTCGCATAACGGTTAGTTTGTTAGTGGTCACTAAGAAGGCTAAACCTGAGAGGTGTATCCTGGTTGACAGTCACATTATGGACCTCTTATTATGAGGGTTGATTTTCGACGAGTAGCCTTAAGTGTGCAAATTTTAGTTGGATTTCGTTAAGTAGCTCCGAATATTTTGAGCTATAGGGGTGCGACTCATGGTTGTTTGGCACGAAACCAGTTGTCTTTTGGTAAAACTAGTTGGGGGTCATAGCAAGCACTTGGAGCTTTGGGGTTGAAGTGTTGTACAATTAATATGGTATAAATTATGTATTCTATGTGCCTTCACACTATCCGAGAATATGCGTCATGCCGTTGTTGTCAAGTCTTTATGTAAAATACATGTGTGCTTGTATCCGATTATGTGCTTGCGATAAATGTTTACCATGCATGATTTTGGAAGTAGATTGTTTGTTGAAAAGGATCAAGACTTTGTCAAGATCCAAACAATCCTTTAAGTATTTAGACACATAGCCTTTGCTTATGCACTAAGCAAGAATTAGAAGAGATATAAAGAATTAGAAGATAGAAGATAGAAAGAAGAAAGGATTGGGGTATAGAAGATGCACCAAAGGTTCGTGTTTGAAGAACACACTATGTTCATATTTATACCCCATGCATTAAATGCATGCCATCCCCAACTTTACACGTGTCAGGTAAAGATTGGGTTTGGTGTACTATTGTACCATAAAATAATGCCCATGCTTGGTAGGGCATGACCTATGGTAAATAGTTGCCTTATGGGTGACAAGTAAGGAGGGAACAGTAAAGAGACATCCCTTTTGTACTTTTGTTAGAAAGGCAAGTCAAATCCTTTTTGTGCATATAGGACAAGAAGACAAATATAGTATTCTTAAAGTACAAGTCACTGATCAGGCCTTAGAATCGCTGATCCTTGGGATGGATCAGGGAGGCACTGTGACTTGTCTTTATCGAACGTCATGTAAGAGTAGTCAGCTAGCTGTCACTGATTTCAACTTCAGATCATTAGCATTGCTGACTCAATCATCAGCTTGCATCAATAGATGGTGCTGATGGTTTCATAGTGGCATGATAATTTGTCTTCAGAGAACACTTAGCAGTTATCAGCTATCGCTGTCACTGAAAGGAGTCAGTGACAAGCTATCGCTGATATCATTTATGATCCATGCTCAGCAGTATGAACCTTCAGCGAACAGACTCGCTGTAGTTTCCTAAGCATTTGTATTTTGCTAAGTATTCTAGGATATAAGATAAAGGATCATTGATATTTCATTAAGTCTTAGGAAGATTGGATCAACAATCTCCCCCTAAATATCAATGATAAGATAACAGGGAGGTTGTCTTTTTCTAGTAACTTAGAAATTTTCTAAGTCTAGAATCAACAGTTAGGAAATAAAACATGTTAAAGGTACTTGTTCTATTTAACTGTTAGAAATTTTCAAAGGATTCCTCTGATGATGAAATGGTAATAACATTTGAGGGTAGGGTTTTGGTTTGTAAGGGAGTGACAGCAAAGGTCATATTCCTGACTTCAGCTCTTATACTAGCTGATCTACTATGTACCATCAGGTGAATGATATCACCAGTGACAGAACCATAGTTTACATCTTGGTTTAGGGGTTCTTGGGTTTTAGGTTCAGGGGTTGATAAACTACCATTTGGAGGTTATTTTTAGGAAAAGAGGCAGGGGATTCAGAAGTTGAACTTGAAATAAATTAGACCTCAGGGAGAGGGAGAGAGGGGATAGAAGGGGTACCTTAGAGTTCTCCCCCTGAGATGGAGGCATCTGCATCATCAGCTTCAGTGTTGATAAAGCCGTCATCATCAGCCTCCGCTGGTTCCTCAGCGGGACTGCTTTGATTCTCCCTCTCAGATGCAGCACCCTGTGATGCAGTTGACAGGTACCGCTGGAGGAAGCAGGCCATATTCACCTAAACGGTGCCTTGGCGAAGCACGCTACTAGCAATTCCTTCTAGCAGCCATCTATCCTTGGCAGTGAAGCTTGGTTCAGCCGGAGGTGGAGGAGGAGGAATTGCAGCGATCTTGGCATCAAGGTGCTTAACCTGATCCTGGATGGCCTTGATGGCCTTGTCCTGTGCATCCAAGCGCTCAAAGACTTCGCGCTGGAAAGACGGGAGAGCAGAGGGACCCGTTTTGATGGAGTTATGCAGCTCAGGGATCAGCCGGGTAGCGAGGTCATCCAAAGAGTTACCCGGGACTCCTGAGGCTTGCGCCGGTATCTCCATATTCCCATTAATGGAACCTAGGGTAGGGATTGAGAGAAACATCCCTAGGTTCTGGGAAGAAGAGGAAACATCCACTAAAGCCTTCTTTTCAGCGGCGGCTTTGGCGGCTGCAGCTTTGGCGTCAGCCTGAGCGAGTTTGAGGGCCTGGACCTTTTGGTCATGCTCTTGCTGGAAGGCCTCGGCTTTGGCGTCAGCGACCTTTTGACGGGCTGCCTTCTTGGCAGCGATATCCTGAAGCTCTATATCAGAGACTTCAGGGGGGTGGATAAAGATCCAGAACCTGTAGAGATGGGTGGGAATCCTTAGAGGGATTCCCAACTTTGGCTTTCTTTGCCTTAGGGGGCGAAGAGATGGCTCGCCTCTTCAGTTACAAGCTAGGCTTGATCGCTGGTGCCTTCCTTTTGGAGGAGGAAGTCTTCTTAGACTTGGCAGTGGCAGTCGCAGCAGCAGCAGCAGGAGCAGAGGCAACGGTAGGTGGAGCAACGGGAAGATGAGCATTTCCATCAGTGACCAGCATGTCCTGAAGCTGGACAGTGATGCTGGTGGAGTCGTGTTGCAGCGACTTATTCCTTATCGTAGAATGGGAGTAACCAGAAGTAGCCGCAGGGTATTGATTACCCAGATAGTCAACGATAATTGCTGAGAAAAAATCGTGGGTATCCCACGTTCTTCTCCCTGGTGGTCTTTTTGAATCTAGTCAGCATATTGTCATAGATATACTTGGCGTAGTTCAAGGGCTTGTTGTTGATGGCAGCCCATACCATCACCGTGGTTGGGAAAGCAGTTTGATCCAAGCTACCTACTTTAGCAGTGAGGCATTGGATGAAGTGTGACCATATAAACCCAAAGACAGGGTTGAGCATGTTTTTCTTCACAGTGGAGGCGTTCTTGATGGGTAAGTTTGTCTTTTCGTCGATGGTCTACTGGATATCAAGTTTATCCAGCCAGGCGATGATCGTGTCCTTAGAGGGCTCCTTGCAGTAGGAGTCTAGGACAGGTAGTCCTAGAACTCTTCGAAGTGCCCCGACTCCGAAAGTGAGAATCCCAGGTACATTACCTTTGGGACTCTTGTCTTGCGTAGGCGGCACTAAATATATTCAGTATCCTTACCAAGGGAGTTCGGCATAGTGACAACTTGGGCAGAGACCCAGAATGCGCTCAACAGCTCCCTGTTGGGTGGAAAGCTGATTGTGAAGGCAGTTTTCAGAGGGTAGTTTAGCAGGAAGTCCCTGGCAGTAGTGAGGTGCTCCTTGCCAGGGGGAAGCTCAATGATGGCAATGAAGTTGTTAGATTGCCAGCCAAGAGAGATAAGCAGAGAGGTTATCGTCGATGTTCTGGCTGTCATCATCTTCGTCTTCAGCATCCTCGTCTTGGGAGGAGATCAGATCCAGGTTAGAACCCTCTTTAGTAGGGTTGGAGTGAAGAACGTCTTCCACCATTATGGGGTTTTCAGTGGTGGTCAGTGGGCAGCATCAGTAGTGGCTGGGGTGTTTTCAGCAGTAGGAATGGGTTCGTTGACAACATCCCATTCAACATTTGGTTCCACAGTGTTCTTGATGATTCTAGAAGTGGAAGCCATTGATTCTACCAAAAATACCAAACTTAGAATGAAAAAGAAAAAGATATAAGAAAGATGAAAAACTTTCAAATTTAAACTTTTGAGAAGATCTACAAAAATTTCTTTTTTTTTCGAAAGTATTTCGAGCCCTAGAAATTTAAGAATGAAATAAAGATATTTCCTTTTTGAACTAGGGTTTTCAGAACCAAAAGAAATCATAAGAAGTTTTTAGAGAATAAAGATTGTCTTTCTTGATTCTGGACAGTAAGATTTTTAGAATCAAGAGTTCATGCATCAAAATGCATGATCTTTGAGAGATGAAGATCTTAGAAACAATCTAGATAAGAGAACGAAAGCAAAATATTCATACCAGATGAGAAAGAACAAAGGTTCTTTGAGGAAAATTTCTTGAAGAATGTTCTTGCTGGAATGCTTTGATTGCTTGAGTGCTTGAGAATTTTTGAGAGCGTAAAGAAGAAGAATGGAGGTTATGAGAGGTTATATAGTCGTGAAGAGGAAAGAGAAGAGGGAAAACGTTGTAGACATGTACCAAATTTTTAGGGGCAATGATGACAGAAGTTACACGCGCCGAAAAACCGTCTCACTCTCATTCACACGCTCTACTCGCTGTCACGCGCCTAACAAAGTCTTGCTCGCATTAAATAGCACTAACGTGTTTGACTATGAAGGGACATCATTCTGAATGTGAATCATTTCAAAAAGGAAAACATATCCTTTTCGATGATTATCCTTAAACATTTGAATGTGAAAGGTTATCAGCAGGAGGAAAAGTCCTCTTATCACATTAAATGTGTTAAGGTAGGTGAGATCACTGACATAAGAAATAAATGCAGTGTCTCATCAGAAGAGAGAATCTTCAGTGACCTAAAGATGATCAGGGAGATCAATTCATTTCATTAAAGAAGAAAAACATAGTAGATTGGAAAAAAAATACATAGATTATGTACAGAAGAAAAACTAGTAATGCAGCATGCTGATGATCAGACATCAGGGTTTAGCATTCCTAGCTCGCTGATGAGTTGATTGAACCGTTTCTCGTACAGCGGTTTAGTGAAGATATCAGCGAGTTGATATTCAGTGATTACTAGCTTGATGTCGAGTTTTTACACCAGTAGATGGATCACCTAGGACTTGATCAATAGGATGATCTCTAGTCCATCTTAGAGCAGGGGGCTGAGGGACAGCCTGAAGAGGTTCAACAGCGACATTAGAAGATGATTCTTCAGCGACTGCATCAAGTTGAGGAGGATCAGGGACGAGAGGAGCAGCTTCAGAAGATCCTGAAGTTGACGGAATGTCCTCCTGAGAAGTTGTGGGGGCAACTTGGGATATAGGAACAACAGAGTAAATAGGAGGGTCCTGAGGAATTTCAGGAATTTCTTCAAATCCATCAGAGATTGGAGTTGATGTTCCTGCAGCAGGGATGTTAGTATCATGGGCTTCATTTTCAGGGACCTGAAAGAAAGAGTTACCCATTGATCTACATCATTATTATCAGAAAAAGATGAAGAAGAGAAGGGATTAGATTCATCAAACTTGACATGAATGGTCTCTTCAATGGTTTGCCTTCGTTTGTTAAAGACACGATAGGCTTTGGATATAGTAGAGTATCCAACCAAGAAACCATCATCAGCTTTGGCATCGAACTCTCCCAGAGCATCTATGTCGTTTTTGATATAACAATTACAACCAAAGATGTGGAAGTACTCGATGTTTGGCTTCCTCCCTCTGAAAAGTTCGTAGGCTGTTTTCTTGAATCTCTTCACAATCAGCGACCTGTTCTGCGTGTAACAGGCAGTGCTGACAACCTCAGCCCAGAATTGAATAGGAAGATGGGCTTCAATCAACATGGATCTTGCAGCTTCAATCAGCGTGCGATTTCTTCGTTCAGCGACTCCGTTTTGCTGAGGAATGCGAACGGAAGAGAAGTTCTGAGAGATTCCCTTGCTGACAAGGAATTCATCCAGGACACTGTTTTTGAATTCAGTGCCATGATCACTTCTTATAGAACGAACAGTGATCTGATTGTACTTCTCCATTCGAAGAATGAAGACAATGATCAGCTGAGGAGTTTCACTCTTGGCTCTAAGGAAGAACACCCAGGTGTATCTGGAGTATTCATCCACTATCACCAAAGTGAATCGCTTTCCACCCATAGACTGAATATTGACTGGTCCAAAGAGGTCCATGTGCAATAAATGGAGTGGAGAATTGATGGTGGAGACTTGTTTGGTTTTGAAAGAAGCTCTTGTCTGCTCCCCCTTTTCACAAGCAGCACAAAGAGATTCCTTTGCAAAGCTGTTTTCAGGGAGACCTTTCACCAGGTTGCTGATAGAGAGCTGGTTGATGGTCTTGAAGTTCAGGTGGGAGAGACGTTTGTGCCAGAGCCAGTTGATCTCTGAAGAGGCCCTGGACATGAAGCACACATTTTCAGTGGATGTGTCCATGTTGATGACGTAGACATCATGGGATCTTTGTCCTCTGAGAATGATTTTCTTATGCCTGTTCTTCACCTTGCAGCTTTTCTTGGAGAAAGAGACCTTGTGATCTTTATCACAAAGCTGACTGATACTCAGCAGATTGTGAGTCAGCCCTTCAACGTAAGATACCTTCCGAAAGGTAGTCATACCGTTGGTTAAGGTACCATAACCACGAGTGATACCTCTTCCTTCACCACCGAACTTACTGAAGGGCCAGCTTCTTCCTTGAAGTCGACTAGAACATGTTTGTTTCCAGTCATGTGTTTGGAGCATCCGCTGTCAAGGTACCAGATGCCCTTTTCCTGATGAAGATCAGAGGTCGAAGCAGAAGTAGCAGTGACTTTTTCTCCAGGAATGTCTTCGAGCTGTGCCATAAGAGCAGGTTCGGTTTCTTCAGCGATGGCCATTAGACATGTAACCTCGCTGGTATCCTCTTCATCAGAGGATTCATCAGAAGATTCATCCCAGCCTTTTCCTTCAGCCACTAGACCTTTGCCTTTTTGCTGGTATTTCAGCATTCGGTACTTGGACTTCAGTTTCTGGTACTTTCTGTCCTTGTAAGTTGGGGTAGAGGATTCAACGAACTGATTCTTCTTGTACCAGCACTCAGTGGCAAAGTGTCCTTTGTCCTGACATTTGAAATAGGTAGAGGCAGCCTTATCACCAGAGGGGGTGTCAGGCTTGTTAGTAAGAGAAAGCTGCTTGGGCTTACGGAAATTTCCTTTTCTGCCAAACTTTTTAAAATGCTTAGAGAGAAGGGCAAGAGACTCATTGAAGTCTATCTCATTATCAGAGACGAGATCAGAGTCAGAATCATCTATCTCAGTGATAGTCACTGTTGAAACAGGAGGTTGAGAGGGTTGAGGAGCATCAGAAATTAAGGCAAGAGAGGTACCTTTAGCAGCATCCTTGGTGTCTCTAATGAGATTCGTCTTTAGAGACTTGGTTTGCTCATGGTTGAGCATCATACCATATAACTCACTAAGAGTTATAGTCTTAATGCCCTTAGACATTTTCTGACACATGGTGTAAGTTTCCCGATATTCAGGGAGGGCCTCCATGAATTTTGTGATTACCTGCGAGTTAGAGTAAACAATACCGTAGGTCTTCAGATCGATCAGGAGGCAGTTAAACCTCTGATGGGTCTGGGCCAAAGTTTCACCTTTAGTAGCGATGAACTTCTCATACTGACGTATGAGGTGAATCTTTCTAGATTCCATGAGAGCATCAGCACCCTCATATTGGATACAGAGAGTATCCCATATCTCTTTAGCTGTTTTAAGCTTACTGATGGAGTGAAATACTTCATCAGGAAGAGACATGGCTATCAGAGACCTTGCCTTGGTGTCAACATTCACCAGGCGCTTATCTTCGTCTGTCCAGTTTGACACCTGTTTAACAAAGGTTCTTTCAGGAGCAGCGGGAGTGGTGGAAGTAGCAGCAACAGCTGGTACTATAGAAGTGGGAACATATGGTCCATGTTCTAAGAAGTAGGGGATTTGAGGATCGGAACCAGAGAGAAATAGTTCCATTCTTGACTTCCATAGAGGGAAGTTATCAGCATTGAATCTGGGTGGCTTTGCCAGAGATCCAGATTCAAAAATATGTGTCTTTAGGAGGATTCGCCATAGGGTGGATCTAGAAACTATGTTTCTTTTGTGAACGGTTAGGAAGAAGAAAGAGGTTTCTAACCGCTCTGATACCACTTGATGGTCCTCTATTGATGGCCAATAAGATAAATTGTATTGTAGAAGGGGGGGTTGAATACAATCAACACTGTTTCTTCCACTTAATTCAGTTCACAACTCCTATGGAGCCTTTGTGTGAACTAAAGTAGATTGTTTGTTGAAAAGGATCAAGACTTTGTCAAGATCCAAACAATCTTTTAAGTATTTAGACACACAACCTTTGCTTATGCACTAAGCAAGAATTAGAAGAGATATAAAGAATTAGAAGATAGAAGATAGAAAGAAGAAAGGATTGGGGTATAGAAGATGGACCAAAGGTTCGTGTTTGAAGAACACACTATGTTCATATTTATACCCTATGCATTAAATGCATGTCATCCCCAACTTTACACGTGTCAGGTAAAGATTGGGTTTGGTGTACTATTGTACCATAAAATAATGCCCATGCTTGGTAGGGTCATGGCCTATGGTAAATAGTTGCCTTATGGGTGACAAGTAAGGAGGGAACAGTAAAGAGACATCCCTTTTGTACTTTTGTCAGAAAGGTAAGTCAAATCCTTTTTGTGCATATAGGATAAGAAGACAAATATAGTATTCTTAAAGTACAAGTCACTGATTAGGCCTTAGAATCACTGATCCTTGGGAAGGATCAGGGAGGCACTGTGACTTGTCTTTATCGAACGTCATGTATGAGTAGTCAGCTAGCTGTCACTGATTTCAACTTCAGATCATTAGCATCGCTGACTCTATCATCAGCTTGCATCAATAGATGGTGCTGATGGTTTCATAGTGGCATGACAATTTGTCTTCAGAGAACACTTAGCAGTTATTAGCTATCGCTGTCACTGAAAGGAGTTAGTGACAAGCTATCGCTGATATCATTTATGATCCATGCTCAGTAGTATGAACCTTTAGCGAACAGACTCGCTGTAGTTTCCTAAGCATCTGTATTTTGCTAAGTATTCTAGGATATAAGATAAAGGATCATTGATATTTCATTAAGTCTTAGGAAGACTGGATCAACAATCTCCCCCTAAATATCAATGATAAGATAACAGGGAGGTTGTCTTTTTCTAGTAACTTAGAAATTTTCTAAGTCTAGAATCAACAGTTAGGAAATAAAACATGTTAAAGGTACTTGTTCTATTTAAATGTTAGAAATTTTCAAAGGATTCCTCTGATGATGAAATGGTAATAACATTTGAGGGTAGGGTTTTGGTTTGCAAGGGAGTGACAGCAAAGGTCATACAATGGCAATTTTTGAAAAGTTCGATACATACAATGGTAATTTTAAAAGTTGAGTACATACAATGATAAAACGTGACAAGTTCGATACACACCCATGTAATTAACCATATTCAAAACGCTAGCATACATAAGTGTGAGTATGTGTGTGTGTGTGTGCACTATATATATGCCACCTTAGGGCACGCCTTGAAAAACGCCATGACCTCGCCGTAACTTGTAAGGCTTGAGATTTGACGTCGTCGTCACGCCACACCTCAGCCATTTACAGCCTTGGTGAAAACACATCATCATTATGAACTATGTTAGTATTTGAAGTATAAAATACAACATATTTTTGATCGATTTGGATTTACCGAATAAACCAAATCGTCTACCTTCAAGCCAACAAATTTCTGTTAACCACATGAAAAGAAGAACGTTCATCACCTTTTTACATCTATCAGGTGTGATGATGAAGAATAATGATGTTTTCCTACCCCATCTAACCCATAATGACCCCAGATAAACACTTACCTAGGTAAACTCTTACTTGTATCACTTACCTTACAGTCCTTGCTAATTGAACAAGGAAACTACCGAGAATGTTACCTGGTAAAAGCCATAACAAGGACCAAAAGTGTTACCCGGTAATTGCTTACCAGGTTGAAGATTCTTACCAACAATCAATTTTGATGAACGAGAATGTTATACAATAAGGTAAGTAAGGGTAATGCCCTTGCCGGTAAGCACTTACCCAATCAGCGTATTGTAACCAGGCCCTTACCTTATATCGATTAACATGGCCATTGAAATGGATTGATGGTAAGCGCGTATCAGGTAAAGGTAACTATCCTTACTTATAGGCAAGACTTTTGATCCTTGTCTTTCCTCTTACCGGATATGTCCAAATTCACCATATTTGAGAGTTCTATTTAATTGCAATATCAATTTATTAGGAGTGTGTGAAATCAGATGCCCTCATATAAAAAGAAAATCCAAGTAATTTGGAGTTATTAGAACATCAACCACCAAGTAATTTGGAGTTATCAGAAGTAAGCAACATGTTTATTGCATCAAAGATAGATCTGAATATAGTTTTTAACTATGAAAATAATGTATTCTTTTTACAATAGCAACCACAAGAAACAACTTGTTTTAGTCCTAACATTTCAAACATGAAACTATATCCATACAACATTACCTTCCCTTAGTTAATGCAAAAATAGGTATTCCTCTTAATTTTCAACATTAAGGGGTTGTTTGTTTGATATGGTAAGTAATATTGATAGGGGGGGTGCTATATGCTCCGGGAAAGTCAAAGTAGCCAAAAATATTGAAAATTGTGTAGTCTTAATTGGTGAAAGTGAGTGATGGATGGTGGGTTTGAATAGATGATGTGTGTAGGGTTTTGGCTACCCACACCCAACCCAATCAACCCACTCAACCCACTCACTTTGTAATGCCACATCAGCTTTTTCCCAACCCTCTCTTTACCCTCCTATAACCCTCTACAACACACACCCAACCCTCCCAACCCTCACATTTTAATTTATTTTATATAATTAAATAATATAATTAAATAAATAATATTGTTAAAAATAATTTAAAAATTCTAATATTAATAAAAATTACATAACATTAATAAAAAAATTACATAACATTAATAAAAAAAATTAAAAATCAATATCGAGATTTCAAATATGTTCCACTAAATCCGCACGAAGATTCTGGTGAACAGTTGAGTTTCTCACTTGGAAAAGATTCGCCATACGTTGCTCCTCAGTGAGTTGTGGGTTCGGTGGATCCGGAAGATCGTCCGGGACAACACAAATGGCCTTGTTTTTGTTTTTGATTATCATATTGTGTAATATGATACACGCGTACATAATGTTGCTCATCGTACGTACCTCCATTATGTGAGCCGGTTGTTTGACTATATTCCAACGTTTTTGGAGGATGCCTAAAGCTCGTTCGATATCTTTACGTGCCGCTTCTTGCGCTCCCTTAAACTTAATTCGTTTAGCGTCTTCCAGATAGGAAAACGCTTTGACAAAAGTAGCTCATTCCGGATATATCCCATCCCCGAGATAGTATATGTGCTTGTAGGTGGCCCCATTTACTTGAAAAGTTCGGTCGGGTGCTTTTCCGTCATACACATCTTCGAAGAGGGGCGAATGATTGAGCACACACCGGGACAACCAAAGAATGTGTGCCAAATCAATGCGTATTGGGAGGCCGCCGCTTCTAAAATGACTGACGGATGCGGTTTATCGCCTCGATGGTATTGACCTTGCCATGCAACCGGATAATTCGCCCATTCCCAATGCATGCAGTCAAGGCTACCGAGTATGCTGGGAAATCCGTGACGCTCTTCGTGCGCGGCGTACAACTGCTGAATATCTTAGTAAGTCGGCTTGCGTAAATATATTTTTCCATACATTTGTATAATTTCCAAAACGAAGTTGTTTAGACACTGGCGTGACGTTGAGTCTCCCATGCGGACGTACTCATCAAATGCGTCACCGGTTATTCCGTACGCCAGTTGCCGAAGTGCCGCCGTACACTTTTTTAATGGAGAAAAACTCGGCAACCCTGCAACGTCGTACTGTTGTTGGAAATATGGGTACCGTATGTTAAAATCATACACTATTCGTATGAATAGATATCTCTGTTAGGAATTATGTGCAGAGTTGACAAACCAAGTGATTACACATCCAATGTTACAAGACACTTGAGGGTCACACCTGTGAGGACCTATAAGTCGAACAAGTTAGATGAAACCCCGAAATGGAGAGTTAGAATTTATAATAGTGTATTATAAATCAGTTGGGTAATTTCAGTCAGAATTACCGAAGTTGGAGGATTATTAATTAATTAGGATATTATATATTTATTAAGATAAATAAATATACAATAGTTAATTAATAAAGATTTTATATATTAGATAAATATATAAATCATAATTATCGTATGCAAATTCTTTTCCAGCTAATTAAAAAGGAAAGGATTTGAGATAATTATAATAAGGAAACTAGATTCCCTACAAACTGTATTTTTCCTCCATATAAATAAGGGTTATGGGTTAAGGAAAAATCTGAGCTTTTCAATTAAGAAAACCAGTTATCAGTTTCCTCCTCCCTCTCTCCCAAAAAAGCCGACGCCGACCTCCCCTCCCCTCTCGTCGGATTTCGTTTTGTGTGTTCGGGTTTCGTACAGTCCTACTAGAGGGACGTTCGCTGGTCGATCATTGGTGGATCTATTCTCAAGCAACCAGGTAAATTGATCTAAACCAAACCAATAGGATTAAAACTATAACGATTAAAAGATCATTAGGCTTAATGGGTTTTTAGCTTTTATCGCTTCCGCACAAATAAGATCAAAACAGCGTATTTTGATCACATAGGTTTTATCAGTTTGATTAACCTATGAGGTATATCAAACCAGCGAGGTTTTGGTAGATCTGAGATAATCCTCAAGTCAGTTTGAGCTGAGGATATCCACAAAAAACCCAACAGTGGTATCAGAGCCATGGTTAATAGTCGTTTTAGTTTTATCAGTTTTATCTGCTTTCGTGAGATCCGTTAAAATTGTTATTTAACAAGTTTAAAAATCTAATTTTTATTTTAATTGTTTTAGCATATCAATCTTTATAAAAATCTGATTTTTATTATCATCTACGTGTAAATTTTGGATTTTATTGTTTCAATTGTTGTTCATACGAAAAAACCCGGAAAAACCATCACCAGATTGGTGATGGCTGCACCACCACCGCACCACCAGCGTGGTGGTGGCGGCGTTGGTTGTCGACCCAAACACCGGCCAAGACCACCGGCCTTGTAGGAATGGTGGTGGCCGTGGGTGAAACACCACCAGATCGGTGGTAAGGGGACAAAACCGCAACCACCAGAAGCTGCGATAGCAGCGGTGGACGGCGGTGGTCCGTTAATCGCCGGCCAGCGGCGATGGTGGCATCGTATGGTGGCGTGTGGTGGCTGACGGCGTCTGGGGTTCGCAATCACAAGCGGGGTTGGTGGCCGACGGATGTTTAGTCGACCATTGATCAGCAGCGATAAGGCGGTGGCGGCGAGGCCACACCGCAACCACCAGAAACCGCGTTGGCGGTGGTGGATGGCGGTGTTCTTGACCATCGACAACGGTTCTCATAATCGCCGGCCAAACCGCAGCTAGCGGTGGCGGCAGACGCCTAGCCAAAACCACCGTGATGGTGGCGGCGTTGTTCTTGACCACCAGAAACACTTTGGTGGTGGTGGTGCGTAGCGTTGTTAGTAACAAGAGAAAACAACCAACCACCGCCGGCTGCCCTAAAGCCAAGCCAAGGCGGTGGCGTTAATCGCCGCCAGACCAACCACCACTGGCTGCCTCACGGCCACGCCTAGTGGTGGTGGTGATCGACGGTACCGCAGTCGATCAAGACCCGCACCTCGGTCGGCCGTAGCCGGATTGTGGATAAGCCACGGCAACACCACCAGCGTGGTGGTGACAGCCTTTTGCGGTGACCGATGGTGGCCACAACCGCACCACAGCATCGTGGTGGCGGTTCGGGAAAATCAACCAACAGCCGGATCGCCAAGACGGTGGGGCCGTGCGATAGTCGAATTGCACTAAACCTAAGTTTTTTGTTTTTGGGCCTAGTTACGTTATCCAGGCCCAAGGCCCAGTTCTTTGGACCAAGTGATGGCCCAAAAGAGTTCGTTTGGTTTTAAGCTTTCTTATCCAGAAGTTATTTTTGAACCAGTTGAGTTGTTTTCGGGTTTGATAAGAAACTATTTTCACCGTAGGCCTAATTTTGTGTTTTTACTATTTAATTAAAACACTAAGGCCAGTATTATAAAATTGTTTGGTAAAACCCGTTTTGATATAACTTTGGATAAAAGGATTTTTCCTCTTACAAATCAATTTTATTTATAAAAGGAATATATTTATAAAACTAATTTCGATTTATAAAACTATTGTTTTATGAATCAGTTTAAAACTAAGTTTTACAATAATTGAGATAAGATAATTTTGACGGATCCAGGTTTATTTATCGTAATTATAATATTGTTTATATAATTGCGTGATTGCTTGAGTTCTATATATGGTTTTCAGTATGATTATGCATATATGTGTATGTTGTAGTATTTGCCAACTTAGACCCTTGACATGTTTACGGGAAGGCCTGCGTGCCATTTACAACCCCTTATGTAATAATGACCTTAGGATAGAAAATTTTCTCTTTTCGATGACGAGGCTAGTGGGAGCTACTAAAATTCTTCATCCTACCGGAGTACTAACGAAACACGGCGAGGCCAGTGGGAGCTACGCGAGTTTTGAAGCCTTTAGTATAATAGGTCATTATTGGTCCATAGAAACGTTGGCAAAAACTATAACAGGCTACTATGTGATTGATTGCATGATTGATTAAATATTTGTGATATCTTGCATGTTGATAGTTTTAAATAGAGTTGTTACTTTAAAACTAGTTTATATCACAAAAGGAGTATAGGTTTTAGTTTTCGTTAAACTTTTCAAAACAATAGTTTTTGATTTAAAAACCTATAGGTGATTGTTTTAATAAAAAGGCAAGTTGACAAAAACAGTTAGTTTTAATCAACTAGATGTGCTGTTAAAACAGTTAGTTTTAATTAGCAAGTAATTTTAGAACAGTTGGTTTTAAAATTACATGTATGTTTGAAACAGTTAGTTTAAAACATAAGTAGCCTTTATAACAATCAGTTTTTTTTTTCCAAAAAAGCCTGGAAATAAAGTTTTTCAAAAACCCCGAAAATCATAGATCAGTAGTGCAACCCATCTAGGGGCACCTTCGGCGTAAAGTACATAGGCGTTGTAAGTGATCACACATTCAACGTCTGTGTTCAAACTGAAGCTGAAGGGGTTACATAACTCTGCGAATTATCTCCGGGTGGTACCGGCCAGAGTATAGTGATCAGGTCCCAAAATGGTGAGATCTGTTTTGGTACTATAATGTTCACCGGGTGGTACCGGGCCAAAAAGCACTTAGAGGGACTAAAACATGCACAGGTAGTTGCTATAAGTCCCGAAAAGATCTAGGAGTCATGTCAGCCAGACATGATTGGTAAAAGTCCTTACCTACCGAAATAAATACGGGTCTGGTGGAGCAAGAACATTACGCACATCAGGACGTATGAAATAAGGATCCTAGTCCAATAAATTGATCATTTAAGGGTTTATTGATATTTTATTGGAAATTAGTCTATTTACAGTTGCTAAGACCAAAAGTTTTATTTTGTGTAGATGGCAAGCACTGTTACCAGCACTAATAATCTTTCCCTCCGATCTATCCTAGAGAAGGATAAACTGACCGGCCCTAACTTTCTCGACTGGGAGCGCAATCTGATGATTGTGCTCAGACATGAGAGAAAGTGGTATGTGCTTGAAGAGCCACTTGGGGAGGCACCTCCGGCAAATGCTCCGGCTGCTGCCAGAAATGCCCACAAGAAGCACTCGGATGATCTCCTTGATGTCGCCTGTCTGATGTTAGCAACTATGAGCCCAGATCTGCAAGCAGGGCTCATAAATACAAATGCTTACGACATGATCCGCCAGCTGAGGGACATGTTTCAGACTCAGGCTCGTACAGAGCGCTACGATGCAACCAAAGCATTCAATGAGTGCAAGATGGTAAGAGGGACATCAGTAAGTGACCATGTCATGAGGATGAAACGGCACTTAGATCATCTGGAGAGGCTTGGTCATCCAGTTCCGTTGCAGCTAGCAACAGACACCATACTCAATTCACTGTCAGAAGACTACAGACCCTTCGTAGTCAATTACAATATGAATAACATGGAGAAAACTATAGCAGAGTTGCACTCCATGCTAAAGACAGCTGAACTGAATATGGGGAACAAGAACAAGACCAAGGATGTCTTGATGGTGAAAGACGGAGGGGTTAAAAAGAAGAATGGGCAAGCTAGCACCAGTAAAGGAAAAGGACCAGTCCAGGCCATCCAGAGTGCACCCAAGAAAGGCAAAGGCAAGGGCAAGGGCAAGAAGGTTAAGCCAAACAAAGCTAGGACCGAGAATCGCTGCTTTATATGCAATGAGATCGGTCATTGGAGGCAAAACTGCCCTAAGTGTCATGAAGCAGGTATGTAAACCTCAGAAAATTTATGATTGCTTTATTTTGTCACTTCTTACTTGTTAGCTTACAAGTATACTGATACCTAGAGCAAATGATTATTGCAGGAGGTCAGAAATGAAGTGAAGTGCCCAGGAGTTGCCGAGGATCTTAAGTACGAGATGATTTAAGTCAAGACATTTTTTGAATTTATAGTTTTAAAACAGTTATTTTTGGGGGTTTATGTTTTAAACAATTTTGGATAATTATATTTTATAATTTCATGGTTTTATTCTTCAAAAGTTACTGTCTTGACATAGAAATATCTGATTGTGCCCGATATTCTTATATCTGTAAGATCCTAGTTGATGCCTGTTATAATTACTTTAATGAAATTGAAGTAATTTGTATAAAAACTATCAAAACACACGAGATTCTATAGGAATGTGTTTTGAGAATAAAACATTTATGAATAATAGTTTTGTGATCAAAAGGGAGAATTTAAGATATTAACTCAGATAGCGTTAATAACAGCATTTATAAAACTAGAAAGATTCCAAGTTCTGGAATTAGGATTTGACCAAATCCAGTTAAGCTTTATAAAAGAAATTCTCAAGAACTAACTAATCAAGATTGATCAAGTTTTATTCAAATGTTTTAAAAGGAGAATTTAGGATATTAACTCAGATGGCGTTAATAACAGTATTTATGAAACTAGAAGGATTCCAAGGTTTGGAATTCGGATTTGACCAAATCCAGTTGAGTTTCATAAAAAGGAAAATTCTCAAAGTTCATTACTTGAAATTAGGATTGACTAATCAAAGTTTTGACTAAGTCAATAGTAAATTTTGAGTAATAGTTAGTTTTTATGCAAGTAAGTGGGAGCCCAATTTATTCTCTATCTAGTCTGAGATAAAAGAATAAAAGATATAATTATTGATATATCTCGGAATTCATAAATCCAGGTAGGATAAGAATTCATAAGATATAATTTACCCTTTTAGTTAAAAGGATAAAAGTTTCAAGACCCATGAAACAAAGGTCGTAACTGACTTAAAAATCAATAATTAAAAGTGTTGGATTAAAATATAGGATTCTAGTAGATTTGCCAGTATTGCAAATGGAATCGGATTTCAGGTAGAAATCATTCATCTACACAGCAACTAAGGAAAGTTGCAGTTTTACATATTCAGGAACTGGAAGTTAGTCCAGGTCTCCAAGTTCATGGAATATGATAAAAGTCTAGTTATTGTTCTTATAAGGTGTTTGCAGAACAATAATTAGCAGATACAAGTAGATCGTATGAACAGACTTGTATTTTTGGTTATCACTTTGATTAAAATGGTAAACTTTAATCAAAGGGTTTAAACTAAAGATGGGTGATACTTTATTTTAGACCAGTATCTAACAAACGTTAAATAGACATTATGAAAGTTGTTAAAGAAAAGACATTCAATCTTGTTATTATTACAGCGTGTAATATGGACTATACAAAATTGATTTCTTTATCACCTTCACATTTTTTTTTGCATGTTTTTAATATATCCAGGAATGAAATCAGTCTCCGTTTTTCATTCAAAATCTGTCCGTGACAACTTATCATTGTGGGAGCATGATAAGGTGTTAAAGTCATTGTGAACTTTTAGGTAGTTATGATCAGTTGCTGAGTAACAGCTACAAGTGTTGTAGACTAAAAGTTGCACAGATATTTGATAGAGTAGCAAATATCGGACGTGATCCGCGGTTGAGATTACTTCTTGGAAACAGTCATAAGTAAATCTCACAGTGGTTGTCCCTATCACCTGAGGTATCTGATTTGATATCATGAGGACTACTGAATTCTTAGTGCACTCAACCGCTACGCCGTAACAGGGTGGCTATAAAGGGTGTAACTAGATTCAGCGGAAGCCGTGGTGTCAAAGGCAGATATGCAAGATGGGATTTGCACCTCTTCTCAGAAGAGAGATATTTCTGGGCCCATCTTGACTGACTAAGTATACTGATGAAGTGCATGGCCATGCCCAAACGAACTGATTAGTTCTTTGTCGTTTACCTATCAGTGAAAGTCAGATAATCAAGAGAACAGAATCTTGAGTATTTAGAGTTGACACTTTCCAAGCTCATACTCACAGATGAAATATCGCGATGCAAAGGGAAAAGCCAAGATATACCCAATCAATGAACAGTAGTTTCATAGATACCAGTTCCTTACGGAATGTTTATATCACCAGTCTGGGTATAAGAGTTCTTGTAACCTGGTCAGCCTAAGTGCCTGTCTAGGGGCCTCCTTAGGTCAGTGAAATCAAAGGCGGTATTGCCAACTTGCACAAGTGGGAGTCCGTTAGGAATTATGTGCAAAGTTGACAAACCAAGTGATTACACATCCAATGTTACAAGACACTTGAGGGTCACACCTGTGAGGACCTATAAGTCGAACAAGTTAGATGAAACCCCGAAATGGAGAGTTAGAATTTATAATAGTGTATTATAAATCAGTTGGGTAATTTCAGTCAGAATTACCGAAGTTGGAGGATTATTAATTAATTAGGATATTATATATTTATTAAGATAAATAAATATACAATAGTTAATTAATAAAGATTTTATATATTAGATAAATATATAAATCATAATTATCGTATGCAAATTCTTTTCCAGCTAATTAAAAAGGAAAGGATTTGAGATAATTATAATAAGGAAACTAGATTCCCTACAAACTGTATTTTTCCTCCATATAAATAAGGGTTATGGGTTAAGGAAAAATCTGAGCTTTTCAATTAAGAAAACCAGTTATCAGTTTCCTCCTCCCTCTCTCCCAAAAAAGCCGACGCCGACCTCCCCTCCCCTCTCGTCGGATTTCGTTTTGTGTGTTCGGGTTTCGTACAGTCCTACTAGAGGGACGTTCGCTGGTCGATCATTGGTGGATCTATTCTCAAGCAACCAGGTAAATTGATCTAAACCAAACCAATAGGATTAAAACTATAACGATTAAAAGATCATTAGGCTTAATGGGTTTTTAGCTTTTATCGCTTCCGCACAAATAAGATCAAAACAGCGTATTTTGATCACATAGGTTTTATCAGTTTGATTAACCTATGAGGTATATCAAACCAGCGAGGTTTTGGTAGATCTGAGATAATCCTCAAGTCAGTTTGAGCTGAGGATATCCACAAAAAACCCAACAATCTCGACATCCTAAAACGTCGCTTGAACATCTCCTCCGGGTACGTTGGGTTATCGGAAAAGTAGTCCGCGATTAGTCTTGTGTTACCTTCTACCCGACCCCTGTCTATGTTAGGGACCTTCGAACAAGGAATCGATGATGATGATGCGTTTGCTTGTTCAAAGGTCATAGCAAACATTTGCGCATCTTGTTCCCATTCTTCGTCGGTATCCGTGGATGATGAATCGTTCCAATATTCGGGTTGTGCCATTGTGGATGTATGTAGAAGAGAGTAGTGGTGTATATTGAGATGAAAGTGTGATGAAGAAGAATAGTTGGTATAATGAGATGAAAGTGTGGTGTATATTGAGATGAAAGTGTATGCAGAAGAGAGTAGTTGGTATATATATAATATATATACAGTGGCGAATCTAGGATTCAAACACACTGGGGTCCAACATGTGACAACACGACAGTTGGAAAATAGACAATAGGCCCAAAAAAAGTTATTATGGGTCAGGTAATATGTTATCAATGGCAGGAGGAAAAGTGGGAAACGAACAGATGATATCGATCACTGTCAGACATGAAATTTGTTTGATTTATGTTAATTACTAGATACCTACATGCGCGTTGCAGCGCGAATCATCTCAAATTTAACATTATGATAAAATTAACCACAAGGTTGTGGCGTACTGGTTAAGGCCTGTGGGGGAAGTGGCTAGTTAACCCTTCTACCCCAGGTTCGAATCCAGTCGCTTCCAGATTGTGGCCACTGGGATTAACTCAGGGCAGCATGCTTTAGCTGTCGGTAAACCTTGCCGGGATTAGTCGGGGCAAAGCCTCGGATACCCATTCAAAAAAAAACATTATGATAAAATTCAAAAATATTTAATATTTGGCTCATTTCGAAGGTGTTGACGAGACGGTTACAATGGTATAATTTGTTAAAAAAGAAATATATTTTTTAATCGATTACTTCGTGTACGATTATTTGTGTTAATATGATAAGGGTTTAAAATGAAAAATGAAAAATTAATAGATTAAAAATAAATTAAATGATTAGTTACAAGGGTATTAAGTGTAATTTATATATTAAAAATGAAAATGGGTACATGAGTTAAGGAGAAATTAGTGGAAAGTGGGTTATACATGCTTTAACAAGTTATACATTAAGCTATAAAATGAATACCTCTTAATTTTTCCTTTAACCTAATTAATGAAAATTAAAAATTCTAAGGTTTAAGGCAATGATCCTTGACTTTTTGTGGGGTCATTTTTGTAATTTTTGAGGGGTCCAAAATGAAATTATACTATAACAATAGAAAAAATAAAAATATTTATGGGGTCCACACACCCCATGACTTAGTATGTAGAATCGCCCTTGTATATATATAAATAATTAAAAAAAAAAACATTTTGACTGTTGGAGAGCCGTTTGGCAACGGCTCTCCCGAACCGCACAACACTTAAGCCGCCGGGTTCCATCCATGGTACACCCAACCCGCCGGGCTTATTTGAAGCCGGCGGGTTCACCCGCTCCTTACCCAACTAACCGGTGTGTGTAGCCTCACAGCAATTAAAAGTTGGTCTACACTCTCCGAATGTAGACAAATGCCCTTTTTTAAAAAACTATTCTACTTTTATTCACGTTAAAGTAAAAAAAAATTAAAAAAAAAGAAGGGAACAAGATTGATTTAAGGGTCTTGTCCTCTATATATATATATATATATGATATTTTTTAATTATTATTTCTATTATTCTAGATATATATGTATACAATTTGGTTTTTTAAATTTTTATTTACATTTTATACCCTTATACTTATTTACTTATATACTTTATACCTTTTAGTTTTTTATATTTTATTTTACGTTTTTATCATATTAACATATAATTGTATATTAAGTAAAATACGTTAAAATATTATTTTTTTCTAGTTTTAACAACTTACACCATTATAACCATCTCGTTGATACATTCGAAATTAGTCTAATATTGAATAATTTTTTTTATTTCATTTATGATTTATAATAAGATAATGAAATCTAAAAATATTCAATATTCGGCACATTTTGAACGTATCGACGAGATGATTATAATGGTATAACTTGTTAAAACTAAAACATATTCTTTTAACGTATTTTACTCAATATACGATTATATATGTTAATAAATTAAAAGTGTAAAATGAAATATAAAAAACTAAAAGGTATAAAGTAATCTCATTAAACCAATCAAATATTTATTTTGTAAAAATAAAACAGACAACTATCAAACAAAAAACAACAAAAATACAAAAAACAAAAATAAACCAAATGATGAGTTAACTTTGTGGGTGCATTAAGGAAAAATTCAGGTGCATATAGCACCACCCTATTGATTAATCTTGGAGGTAAACATTGACAAATATTTAATAAACATTCCCTTAATTTTTCCTTTGCTTTTTGGCAAAATAAGTATCATGTGCAAACTCAAACATATACATTGTTTGAAAAAAAAGAACCCCAATTTATATTTATTTTGGATATGCAACATATTTCAATGAAATACTTGTACTCTTCAATAATTATTTTTTCAACATATTCACAAATTTCTATAAAGTTTTACCATGAATATGAAAAAACTAACCGACAAACCTGTAATGTTTAATAAATTTGTATACATATTTTGGTAGTTCTGGTTTGAATGTTTTTATCTCGTTTTGACCCGTTTCTCGTACAATTTACTCTTGAAAGCTACTGATTCTGAGTTTTGTAGGTTTTGGAAGCCTTTGAACGGAAAAGTACGAAAAGAGTCTGAAAAGCACGAAAAATGAGCAAAAGAGAACAGTGAGGTCTTCGCGAACGCGAAGCTTCTAGTTTCGTGCCGCCAAGTGAGCCAGTTCTAGAAGATTCTTGCTTTTCACTCAGATCAAATGTTTAGCGCCGCGAAGAAAGTGTAAACTCCCTTTGGAAGATTCCAGATTGAGCAAAAAAGTAAAGAAGGGTTTAGTTTCGCACTTTGCGCCACGAAGTAGCCTCTTAGCGAATGCAAAGTGGGCCGTTTTCAGCATTATAAATACAAGCTTCATCCCATTGTTTGAGACATGAGCTACCAGAGTCGAAAATTCAGTAATAAACTTAGTACAATAGGAATTCAGTAGTTTAGAGTCATAGAGAGTCTTGTATGAGCCATCAGCGCGATACGATCCTAACCCGGAGACGTTTAGCCGGTAGCCGATCATCCCCCGTTGTACGGTCTGTATAATGTCTTTCTATTCAGTCTTATTTTCTGTTTTAGTTATGATTAGTGAGTAGTTTAAATTAGTGCTTATTATGGTTTGATGAATCTTGTTGGATGATTTACTTTTGCTTTTAATGAATATTAGTTTTGTTTGGTTTATTGAATGTTTATCTTTGACTCCTAATTCAATGTTTAAACTGTGGCTAATTGAAGTCGTTGATTGGGTGTGTTTGTTCTCCAAATAGACAGACTCCGATAGGTTAATCAATATCCCTTATCTTTCATTCCGGTGATGCAGAAAGTTTGGGTAAGTAGTCCACTCAGACCGAGAGTAGACTGGATTGTAGGGTCCCACAACTTAGCATTGAATATGATGACTTTTACTAGACTTCTTGACAACCAGTCCCTGTAATTGGGCCTAGAGACCAACCTGGTTCATAGTCTCAGATATGCATGTTAGGGTGCTTCGGCTTAAATTCTTACAATAACAAACTAAACTATATCTTTTGATAATATTCATGAATCATCCACAAGAGGAATCTCCGTAACCATAATAAGTACTAGTTTGTCTTTATAAGTTTTAATTCAGTTTTAGTTTGTTAATTATTTTTTTTCAGTATTTTAGTTTACTCAATCTGCTTTTATAAAACCCCCCTTTTTAGATTAATTAGACTTAAAAAGTTTTTCATCAAATAACTTGACCGTTCCCAGTGGTAGGAACGATACCGGACTTTCCTACACTATATTACTCGCGATCAGGTACGCTTGTCTGTGAATGTGGTAATAATAGTTGGGCTTTTTAAGGGTTAAACTTGGTTCTGTTTTTATATATAATATTTACCGCATCATTTGCAGTACCTCACCTTCACACGACTCGACATCGCCTACGCTGTTCAGCAAATCTGCCTCTTCATGCATGCGCCACGAGAGCCCCACTTTAGTGCCCTTAAACGCATCATCCGGTACACCAAAGGCACCTTTGACTATCGCCTATACATTATCCTAGTACTTCCCATAGCCTCACTTCGTATACAGACGCAGACTGGGCGGGATGCCCCAACACACGTCGATCTACATCCAAGTATTGCGTATTCTTAGGTGACAACCTCATTTCTTGGTCGGCAAAACGCCAACCCGCAATTTCACGATCAAGTGTTGAAGCAGAGTATCGCGGAGTGGCAAACGTTGTCGTAGAAACATGTTGGTTGCGCAACCTACTTCTTGAACTCGGAGTCCTACACGAAAAGCTACCCTTGTATACTGTAACAATGTCTCCGCTGTGTACTTATTTGGCAATCCGGTTCAACACCAACGCACCAAACACATCGAGCTTGACATACATTTTAAGGTGGCGATGGGTCAAGTTCGTGTACTTCATATTCCTTCTTCTTATCAGTATGCAGACATCTTCACCAAAGGTTTGCCACGGCAATTGTTCCTTGACTTCAGATCCAGTTTGAGCGTTCATCCTGGCCACGCTCGAACTGCGGGGGAGTGTTAACCAATATATTTCAATAAGAGATATCTCAATTTTAGTATAAGATTTATCTCTTCATTAGTTTCCTGTAAATAAGGAATATCTCAATAAAAGATATCTCATAAATAATTTCCTTAAATAAGGATATTTGTATCTATATATTATGAGGAGAATGGAATGAGAAGACAAGCAATTTCTCCAATTCTAACTTTTTGAATTAAATCGGTCCCGGTTATAATCGGTTACGGTTCGGTTACGTAACCGGCTCCGATCCGGCTATAACCGGTTATGGAAGAAATGCCAAAAACCTTAACTGCTTAGGAGCTTTTGGTTGGAGTGATTCGGATATTAACACGATTGCCAAGCGTCAATCGGTCTTGTTTTCGTCTTCTGAGGAGAGGCTTAGAAAAGGGTTGGATTTCTTCATGGTGGAGCTTGGTTATGAGCCATCGTGGTTGGCTGCTCGTGGGAGTCTTTTGATGTATAGTTTGGAGAGAAGGGTGAAGCCGAGGTATCAAGTGTAAGGTTTTGAAAGAGAAAGGGGTGATAACATGCGAGCTTTATACGATTTTGTGCTTTTCTGAAGTAGATTTCCTTAGTCGGGTTGTTTTGCAGTATAAGGAAGCAATGCCGGGTCATTTGTTCGATCTTTTTACCAAAAAAGTTATAAAAAGATAATACGTATTTGAATCTTCTAACTTCAGGTGATTCATCTTGCATTGGTTTTAATTTATGTTGTTTCTTTCTTTCATTTGGTTTTTAGATAGGGGATTAGGAAATGATAGCATTACTGAGATTTTCGTATATAGTTTAGCTTCTTGTTTCAAGCATGCTAGATGGTTTCATATAGGTTTTAGTTGATACTTCATAGAATATATAGGCAAAGGATTGTGTGAGAAGTTGAGGTTAACGTGAGAAGTGGATCTGAACCGTTCATCACTTTTACTCTCATGCCCTCTGATCCGGTAATTATTATATATAAAAAGCGTAACAAGTTTTAACCTCTAATGCCTAGCCACCGTCTTACCACATATACAGGCAAGCGTACCTGATCGTGAGTAATATAGTGTAGGAAAGTCCAGGTATCGTATCTACCACTGGGAACGGTCAAGTTATTGTAGACTAAAGTCAAATTAGTTTAATTAATCAAAAAGGGGGGTTTTGTATGAAAAAGGTTTAATTACTTAAAAAGACAATTAACTAAGTAAAACTAAGAAAGCAATTGAAATTATGATTTAAGTTTATAATAAAAGAAAACAGCAGCACTTATCATGATAAAACGAATCCCCAATATGGATGACATGAATAGATCGAAAGTTTGGTTGTTTTGACTATTGTAGGAATTTAAGTCTGGGACACCCTAACATGTGCAATTTATGGTTAAACTAGGACACGGTCCTCCTAATTCCAATCCTAAATCGTTTGGTCCACAATCTAGAATCGGTAAACCCTTCCTAATCAATTATTGTAATGGCTCTTTTACTATCGGTCACTAATGGTCAAAGTAACCCCTTAACATAACTCTATGGTCCAAGTCAGGCTAAGGTAGGTTGATTATCCTTTCGGAGTCTATCTGTCTTGGTCCAACAAATACACCCAACCAAGTGATTTCAAATCGCCACAACAACAATAATCAAGAAAGAACCATAAACGACATTCAATTAATAAAAAACAAACCAATAAACATTAATTGCAAAATATCATCCATAATGGTTCATCTATCATGACAAGCACTACTAATAAACTACTCACTCATACTGAACACAAAAACATAAACAAGAGTAGACATCGACATGATACCGACAGTACAACGATAGATGATCAAAGATCGACTTCCGCAACGTATCGGCACCTTTCGTATTCTCACTCTTGTTCCTCTGACTTCCCCTCGTGTATTGCACTTCAAAACTCATGTCCAAAACTGAAGGAGGAGGCTGATATTTAAAGAAAAACGATCAGGCGCCATCTGGCGATCGCCAAACTGCTCACTTGGCGACGCCAAACACTTAATAAAACCCTAATCTTCACTTCAGTCGCACTTGGCGGCGCCAAATTGGGCACTTCGCGATCGCCAAGTGTCTTCTGTGTTGACCTTGTGCATTTTTCTCGTTTTCTCGCCTTTTTCCGTACTTTTCCGTTCCACGGCCTCCAAATCCTTCATAATCAATAAAAAGCTCAATTAGTGCATGAAATGATCATAAACGGGTGAGAAATGGGGTAAATTCATACGATTACGCACAACCAAAACATGTATAATTTTGGTGTTATCACCCTCCCATGAATTGCGCTTAGAAAGGAATTGTTAGAGCAAATATTATTGTACCCGAGATCATAAGATGAGGAAACAATATTGAAGTCAAAGAAAGTCAAACAAGGAAGTCAAAGATGGAAAAGTCATGAAGAAAGTCAAAAGTCAAAGTATTAATTAGATTAGTCAAAGTCTTAATTAGAAATGTCAATGTAATTGTTAGTGAGGTCAAAGGTATAAATAGTAAGTGATAAGGAGTGTTAGGAGAAGGATTGAGAAAAGGAGCTTATTTGTAATATTCATTAGTGTGTGTTCTAGAGAGAGAATCTAGAGAGAGAATGTTCATATTGTAAAGATTCAATCATGGAATGAAGAATTGATTGTTTGATCCATTGTTTCTTGCACTTACAATTGGTATCAGAGCTATGGCAGAAGATTTGTGCACAATTGGATGAAGATTTGAAGATTTTTTGAAGAAATGGGTTTTATAGATTTTTGTGTAGATTTGTAGATTTTTGTTGTAGATCTTGTAGATTTGTGTGTGTTTTTGTGTTTCTAGTGTGTTTTTTAATCATCTCTAATCATTCTAGATCAAATTTGCTTCAAAATTTGAGTTTTGATTTTTGAAGATCTTCAAAGTTCATCAATGGAGGTCATGAGTGATTGTGAGATTTAGTGTGTTTTTGATTCGTTTTTGAGTGGATTTGTTTCTAAAAGGTGTTTTTGGATATAAATCTACCTTTTGTTTTTGGTTTTAGAGGTTAATTGTGTGTTTTTAAAATTTTTGAGTTGAAAGTGTTCTTCATGTTCTTGAGTTTTTCTTGGGGAAGAAGGTGAAATTTTTGGGTGTTTGATCCAAAATTTTTAAGAATTTTTTGCAAAAAGTTGTTTGTGGGTCAAGTTAGAATGTCTCGAGTCTATGTTTGGTGTTTTTCAAGGCTTTGGTAAGTGAAAAAGTGGGTCAGACTCGAGATAGAGGTCAGAAACTCGAGTCAGCGCACAAAATTCCTTGGTCAGCATCTTCAATCAGCAGTCAGCACTCGAATTAGTTGGTAAGAGCTCGGTCAGATGAAGAATTCTCAGTCAGAGCTCGAGTAAGTGCTCGGTCAGAGGTCAGAATCTCGGTCAGACGCTTCAGTCAGCAGCCAGTCAGAGCCCGGTCAGCGCTCGGTCAGCGCCTCTGACCGCTTGCTGACGTCACGCTGACGTCACCGCTCGAGTTCCAGGCGCGTGAAGAGCGCGTGAGGCGCGTATAGGCGCGTGTGTGGCGCGTTTGAGCGCGTGTGTGGCGCGTGAAGCTTGTATTTCGAGCCATTTTTTCGTATTTCGAGTCATTTGTTCATTATCTCGAGCCATGTGGTGTATCTCGAGTCTTGTGCTTGTTTTTGAGTGTTTTTGAATGTCTTTGAGCTATTTTTGAGCTATTGTGCTTGCAAGAATTATTGTCTTTTCTTTTATTTATTTCTTTTTCTTTTATTAAATAGTTGTGTTGTGTTTTCTTGTCATTTTTTTTTTCACTTTTAGTCCTTGACCTTGAAACCTTTCAAATTTCTTACACTTTTAGTCCATGTACTAGTGTTTTCAAGTTGTTGTGTCGTTTATATTTCTTGTTTTGACATATTTTTTTTAGTACTTCAAGTTTATTTTTTACCCATTTTCTTCAGAATTTTTGATTTGTTCGACATAATTCGTTTGTGCACTATTCACACTTCTAATCGAAGTTTCTGTTGACGATCCTTATTATTCTCTGTGCAGATAACAATGGATTCTGATGATGAAAAACAGTACGAAAGAGATTGGGATAAAACAAAGAGACTTGAACGTGAGAAGGCTAGTCTTACAACACAGCTTGCAAAAGATGTTGCTTAATTTAAAGAAAAAGAGCTTCATATGAAAAATCATATCAAAGAACAAGAGCTTCAAATGAAAAATCAGATTAAAGAGAAAGAGCTTCAAATGAAAAATCAGATCAAAGAGAAAGAGCTTGATTTTGAAAAACAGATTGCAGAGACAAAGCTTCAATATAAAAAGCAGATTAAGGAGTCAAGCAAGATAATTCAATTCTTAGATGAGAAGCTTCACAAAATTGGTGTATCTGAACGGACAATTTTTCTAAACAAACCCAATGCTCTCAGAGATGTTTATGATGTTAAATGGGGTTTAGGATATGAGAATCCAAATTTGTTGAAAAAGGCTTTTCAGGAGAAATCTGCATTTTATGATCTTTCAAGTATGTTAATGAGCACCAGATTTCCTTCTTTAAAAGGTTTTGAAATGAAGGAAGAATTCTCAGAAATGCAAGAGATGAAAAAACATGATCCTTTATATTATGATCCTAAATATCATAGGGTCAAGTTTGTATATAATTCAGACACTCTGAGAATCAAATCAAAAGACTCGTCTAATTCTTCTGATTTTCTGGTTTATCCAGATATTAATTCATCTCAAGAATCAGATGTCGAAGCTAAACCTTATGTTCCTACATTGGTTTTAGAAGAGAAGATTGTGGATCTTGAAAATCTTCTCAAAACGACTCAATCTGAGTATGAATCTCTCAAATTCAAAGAAAAGACTGAGCACAATGCTGAAAGAGAGATGCTTCTTGAGCAAATCCAGTCTCTACAACAAGTTGTGCATGAAAGTGGGCATGATCTGGTTAATGAAAGAAACAGGTTTGCAAAAGACAGAGAATAATATGTTCAAGAGATTTTAGAGCTTCAAAGGACAGTGGCTGATCTTCAGAAATTGTTAGAAGACAAAGGTGGACATGAGAAGCAAAATGTGGAATTAGAGTTTGCAAAAGAAAGCCACATGTTTGAAACAGAAATTGAGCAGCTTACAAAGACTGTTTCTGATCTTCAAAATACTTTAACAGAAGAAAGAAAGGTATTTGATTTGAAAAGTGTTAATCTTTCAAAGAAAATATCTTAGTTAGAGAGGAAGATTATCCTAGACAAGAAGAATTCTTTGAAGAAACCGAGTCTTCGTGTTGGGAAATATCAGAATATGATGCATGAATTTGAAGAAGAGATCCAAGTTGTCCACTCAGAGAGGAAAGGTGATGACAAGAAAAGTATTGGGCTTCAAAAGCATATTGTAGACTTACATAATCAGATATCTGATGAAAGAAGTCAATTTAAACGAAAGGAGAAGGTGCTTCAGCATGAGAAGTCTGTTTTGGAACAGATAATTGTTGAACCTAAGAAGAAGAGTGTTGAGGAAAAGGATTTTGAGCATCAAAAGATGTTGTTTTAGAACGAAATAAAGAAGCTTACAAGCAAGTTATCTGGATTATCAACTGATATCATGAATGAGCAAAGGATGAGATCTGATCAACAGCAGAAGCTTGTTGATCTTATTGAAGAGAGAAACAAACTATCTGCTAAAGTAAAGGATCTTGAAGAAATAGTCTTCAAAGTTAATTTGACTGAACAAAGGAGTCCCGATGTTATCTTACAATCCTCATATCATGATGATACTAACTCTGTTTGTTCTTTCAAAACAGCTCATGATTTCTTTCATGTGGATGTTGCTCCACGGCGTAATATCAATTCAAGTGGTCAGATTCGTTCGTCTAATCTCTTCTATGATCGTCGTGTTGATCGTTCAGGTAATCGTCATTCTCCAAAAGATAAGTTTGTTTGGAAAATTAAGGAATCTACTCAAAAGGTAGATCAAACAAAATTTTTTGTTTCAAATTCAAATGTTCAAAAGAACATATCATTTCAAGACACATCTTTTGGTAAGTCTAACTTGGTTTATTCTCGATATCACCATATTAGGCCTTTTAAAAGACAATCTTATGGTTCTTCTTTGAAAACAAATGATTTTGTTTGTGATGATTATATAGATGATCGATTTGGCATTTATAAAATTTCATGTTACAAATCATCTATTTCTAACAAAAGAGGATCCACATTCATGTGGATACCAAAATCTGTTTTATCTTGATTTTGCAGGTTTGTGGCTCTTGAATAACTCAGTTCAGGACCCGTACTTCATTTATGCGCTTCAATGTAAGTATCCCTCTAAACTCTTAGTTTAGAACTTGACCTTAACTGTCTTTAACCGTGGTATTCATCATGAGGAACTTACTTGTGTTAGTTTCTTTCCGATTCTGAATCGTTCAAGAATTGCCACGTGTTATAAATTTCTTGTCATAGTTATTTCCACATCTCCAATATTCGTTGTTATTATTCGGTGGAAATACACTCGCTTGAATTCCAATTTGATTTCAATGCACGTTATTTCATTACAATGATTCAATTCTTATACAGATTATTAATTGTGAATTGTTCTTCACAATTAAACTTTCTAATCATTGATTCATTTATTGAATACACTGTGCTTACTGAGTCTATCTGTTTAGCGCTTGAATTTTGTTCTTTGGAATTCACGATCAAGATCTTTGATTTCTACAATCAATCATCACTTGTTAGAGCATTTGAATGAATTTCTTCAACATCTGATCTCATCAACAAATGTTCCCCATTTCTGTTCAACATTTGTTCCCCATATACATATTGTATCACATATGAATCACCATCATATCACGTTCTGGTATGAATATACTTAAAGTTTCAACGAATATCATTTCATGATATCAACTTATGTGTGATAGGATATAGAAGTTTCTATGATCAATCCAGAGCCGGAGGATCTACCCAAGAAACACATCCCTAGGTTAGACCTAGTTTGTGAGGGTGTGAATGAGGTAAAATGTCCGAGAGCTTGAGTGAAGGGGGAGTTAAAAGAAAATGGTGAGTGTGAGACAGGATCAAAAAGAATAAAAGAAGATCCTTCCCAAACCGATACACTTATCCGGGTAACCACATAATCTATTCATTCTCGTTCTTTGGAGATGAATATTGAAACAAGACATGGACTCAGTGTCGATAACTCGTGTCACCCCACCAAGCTACTCAAATATCTCTTAAAAGATGTTTGTTTCAATTTCTCACGGAGAATTAGCACATCATCTATCTAATCTTCACTCGGAAGATTTAGATATTGAAACAAGGAAGACATCCTCTCCGGTCTCCGAACTTCATATTCTATGCACAAGCGTCATTGATTTTCAATCTGCATCCCAGGTTGAATCAATATTTGAGCCTAATTGATATGATGATATTTCTTTGACACTTGCACGAGTCTTTGTGATTCCAATTGCATATCTTTGTGATATTGCCGGAACAGTCTGAGAACTTAGTTTTATAACTTTGTTTCAGTGATGACTGGAAGTCCTATCAGTGCTACCCCGTTGCCAACACTGAAAATAGGCCACACAATTCTATGAGTTGTTGTGTTAATAGTTGCTAAATGTGCTTCTATGTTAGCCGATTACCCATTATTTGAGGGGGAGCAACTTAAGCGTGAAGGGGAGTAATCTGATTTGGATGCAATATTTGTTTGAGGGGGAGAACTTTTTGATGAGATGTCTTTGATCGTTCATGATGTTCAGGATTCTCCTAATCATCATGAGGGGGAGAAGTTCTATCAAAGACATTTGCAAAAACTTGATGAAGATATGGGAACTATGTGCAAGAGTTCAGGATGATATGTGTTGAAGAATTCAAGACATCAAGTATCGTTGTTTGAAGATTTCAAGGTGTTGGTTGTGAAGAAGTTAATAATGATGGTGTTTCCAATACAAGAGATGATATTGTGAAAGAAGTGATGAAAGTATCAAGATTCGAAGAGGTAAATAGTTGAAGCAAGTGTTGATGTTGATAGTGATGAAATTTGAAGATGTACTCAGTTGAAAGTAAAATCTGTTTTGGTTTGAGAAGAAAAAGTGATATTTGAAGCGAGTATGAAGAAAGTATCAGTTAAGGGGGAGCAAGCAGAAGTTAAGGGGGAGCTAAAGAAAATTCTGAATTTGAATCTTTTGATTCTAAGGTTGAAAAGCCTTTGGATTTAAATATTGAACTTGTGTTGTGAAGATTGATGAAGAATGTTGGATTGGTCAAAGATACCAAAGTTGGTTGAGAAGATTGAAAGTATAGTGGATTGATTCAAGTGATCTACAATGTTATTGATTTAAGAGAAGAATTATGTTTTTCTGAAGATGATTTCAAGATGAAAGATGTTGCTATGAAGATGATGCTTGCATAAATGGGAAGATTGTTGTTTGTATGACTTTTGTAACCGGAAACGTGTGTTTGACATGAAGACAGAAGATCGGTAAAGCTGAAGCTCATTTTGAAGAGTGATCTCGAATACAAAGGGGGAGATTGTTAGAGCAAATATTATTGTATCCGAGATCATAAGATGAGGAAACAATATTGAAGTCAAAGAAAGTCAAACAAGGAAGTCAAAGATGGAAAAGTCATGAAGAAAGTCAAAAGTCAAAGTATTAATTAGATTAGTCAAAGTCTTAATTAGAAATGTCAATGTAATTGTTAGTAAGGTCAAAGGTATAAATAGTAAGTGATAAGGAGTGTTAGGAGAAGGATTGAGAAAAGGAGCTTATTTGTAATATTCATTAGTGTGTGTTCTAGAGAGAGAATCTAGAGAGAGAATGTTCATATTGTAAAGATTCAATCATGGAATGAAGAATTGATTGTTTGATCCATTGTTTCTTGCACTTACAGGAATTGATCTAATGCATCTCATCCTAATGTTGTGATAAAAACTATTTTGTTACTATAGTTTTTACCTTAGATTCTAATGATGAGATTGGGTCAAATGGCCTTAGCTTATCCTTCCACTATGGTATACAGTACTTGTTTGGCATGCCCCAAAAATGTTTCAGGTCCATAGTGTTCATGGAACTATGGAAGGTATCCCAGGCTACGCCCAACTAATACCGGCAATTTGGAATCGTAAGACATCAACCTTGACAAACTCAGTGGCAACAATCGCGTTGGACATTTGGAATCCAACCTGACGCAAATGGGATATTCCATCACGTCCAGGCTACATTTATGTACTACCTCATGCTAATTTGGATTTACTCTTTTGACGATAAAAATCTTTAGCTTTTGTTCTCTTCGCGTATATACTTATTGCTTTAGTTTCATCTTCCAATTATCGCATGATATTTTAGGCTTGTCCTATTTATGTATGTCAATTTTAATTAATGTCCCCCTCTGTTTCTTATTAATAATATATACATGAATAACCATGAGAACATACATGTGTGAATGTGTGTGTGTATACTAGTTGTGTATTCATTGATCTATGATTATGAAATTATAAAGAGAGCTAGAAACTACAACTAGTATCAATAACATATTAAAGATCTGTGCAGATATTTATTCAATCTAACTTACAAAAGCAAGAACATATATTTATCGATTAAGTGTCTTCGATGGCAAATAAATGGGTTAGTGAAAACCATGGCTCTAAATAACTCGTTATGGCGCGTTATGGCTTCAAGACTTGGGTTCACCGTCATGTTAACACCTATTGCTTCACTCTAAAGCTTGGCTTGCATTATGACGCTTTATGACGCGTTATGGCACGTAATTTTCTAAGGTGTGGGGTTCTTTTAATATATAACTCGGGTGATAAATGATAATTATATGCGAGTCTCAAGACTTAAATAAACTTTCAAAGATGAATATAAAAGCTAAAACCTTAAATAGGTAAACACTTGACCCTATTCTCTCTCATACATGGAGAGTTGAACACGAATTCTCCGAAAATTATAAAAAAAAATACTTAGTAGAGATTCAAAAGATTTAATCGTGATTTTGCACTGTTGATATCATTTTCTATAATCTCTATGTATTGGTATTAATGGTTCTTTCTTTTTTTAAGCTTTTATTACTTGATATGAATTTATTTTTTATTATTCAAAAGGGTTAATTACATGGGTGTGTATCAAACTTGTCACGTTTTATCATTGTATGTATCCAACTTTTAAACTTGCCATTGTATGTACTGAACTTTTCAAAAATTGCCATTGCATGTATCGGTTTACCTACTGAGTAGGTAACCGGTCACAATGCCACATAGGCTGCCACAAGGCTGCCACATAGGATGCCAACTCATCATATGTTTGAGTAAATTACAGAATTTGTCCCTCTAGTTTATTTATAGGGTTCAAGGACCTGTTTTGCCAAATTAATATAATGTCACCCCCACCACCACCACACCCACCACCACAACCACCAAACCACCACCACCACCACCACCTACCACCGAAAGACCACCATCACCAAACCACCACCCACCACCACCACTACCCCACCATCATCACCACACCCACAACCACCAAACCACCACCACCATCTCCACTACATCCACCACCACCACCACCATCTCCATCACAACCATCACCCATCAACACCCAGATCTGAAATCGACCACCACCACAGACTCTTTTGAAATCGACCACCCCTGATCTGAAATCGACCACCACCACAGCCTCTTCCATGGAATCAACGGCCGATCTGAAATCAACCAGATTGCCCATTGGAATCGCCGATTGGACGGAGATATATACCGATCTGAAATCGACCAAATCAACAGCCTCTTTGGAAATCGACCACCACCATTCGTGATCGCCGATTGGACGGAGATATATACGGCCGGAGGTTCAGTCTGGCGACGTGTATGACGGAGGTGTTGGAAGAAGACAGATCTGGTGGTTGATTGATGATGCCAAAGACGGAGGTGGATGCCGGAGGTGGTGGTTACGAGAGTGGTGTGGCCGGAGACGTCGTAGAAAAAAGAGAGGGGGGAGGGTTATATAAGGGTAATTACACTTTTAACCCTTGTTCTTCATTTTTTTTTTAAACCTTAGGGACCAAATTTGTAGTTTACTCATTTTGAAAAGAAAATAAAATAAAAATCCACGTCAGATTTACTTGTACACGTCAGCATTTTGCAGGTAACAAGTAAACGGATACACACAATGCCAATTTTTGAAAAGTTCGATACATACAATGATAAAACGTGACAAGTTCGATACATACCCATGTAATTAACCCAATTCAAAACGCTAACATACATAAGTGTGAGTATGTGTGTGTGTGCTATATATCTGCCACCTTAGGGCACGCCTTGAAAAACGCCATGACCTCGCCGTAACTTGTAAGGCTTGAGATTTGACGTCGTCGTCACGCCACACCTCAGCCATTTACAGGCTTGGTGAAAACACATCATCGTTATGAACTATGTTAGTATTTGAAGTATAAAATACAACATATTTTGGATCGATTTGGATTTACCGAATAAACCAAATCATCTACCTTCAAGCCAACAAATTTCTGTTAACCACATGAAAAGAAGAACGCTCATCTCCTTTTTATATCTATCAGTGTGATGATGAAGAATAATGATGTTCTCCTACCCCGTCTAACCCATAATGACCCCAGATAAACACTTACCCGGGTAAACTCTTACTTGTATCACTTACCTGACAGTCCTTGCTAATTGAACAAGGAAACTACCGAGAATGTTACCTGGTAAGAGCCATAACAAGGACCAAAAGTGTTACCCGGTAATTGCTTACCAGGTTGAAGATTCTTACCAACAATCAATTTTGATGAACGAGAATGTTATAAGATAAGGTAAGTAAGGGTAATGCCCTTGCCGGTAAGCACTTACCCAGTCAGCGTATTGTAACCAGCCCCTTACCTTATATCGGTTAACATGGCCATTGAAATGGATTGATGGCAAGCGCGTATCAGGTAAAGGTAACTATCCTTACTTATAGAAGACTCTTGATCCTTGTCTTTCCTCTTACCGGATATGTCCAAATTCACCATATTTGAGAGTTCTATTTAATTGCAATATCAATTTATTAGGAGTGTGTGAAATCAGATGTCCTCATATAAAAAGGAAATCCAAGTAATTTGGAGTTATTAGAACATCAACCACCAAGTAATTTGGAGTTATCAGAAGCAACATGTTTATTGCATCAAAGATAGATCTGAACATAGTTTTTAACTATGAAAATAATGTATTCTTTTTACAATAGCAACCACAAGAAACAGCTTGTTTTAGTCCTTACATTTCAAACATGAAAGATGAAACTATATCCATACAACATTACCTTCCCTTAGTTAATGCAAAAATAGTTATTCCTCTTAATTTTCAACATTAAGGGGCTTTTTGTTTGATATGGTAAGTAATATTGATTAATCTTGGAGGTAAACATTGACAAATATTTAATAAACATTCCCTTAATTTTTCCTTTGCTTTTTGGCAAAATGAGTATCATGTGCAAACTCAAACATATACATTGTTTGAAAACAAGAACCCCAATTTATATTTATTTTGGATATGCAACATATTTCAATGAAATACTTGTACTCTTCAATAGTTATTTTTTCAACATATTCACAAATTTCTACAAAGTTTTACCACGAATATGAAAAAACTAACCGACAAACTTGTAATGTTTAATAAATTTGTATAAGTGAACCCAAACCGAACCGCAATATACTTTCGGTTTCTCGGGTTCGGGTGAAATCGGGTTCGGGTGTCACGGTTCGGGCGGGTTGTGCTCAGCCCTAATTAAGTTTACCAATATACACAATTACATACATTGATGTATTTGGTAAAATAGAGAAATTAAAGTAAAATAGAGAAGATAAATCTGTCAAGAAGAAGAAGAAAATCAAACTCATTTTGTAAACCTTGCGAAGGAAATCGAACCCATATACAAGCACCCCCAGAGAAGAACAATCAATCTAGAAAAATAAAAAAAGAATGAAATAGATGTAGAATTTTGTCAACAACTCCTCTGGCCAAGTCAATCTAGAATTTGATGTAGAAAAAGAAGGGTCGACGACGGTTGCTGGAAAGGAATGAAGAAGGTCGTCGGAAAGTAGATGGACGACAATTGCTTGAAAGGAAGGAGGAAGGTCGTTAAAAAGGAGACGACCAATGGTCGCTGGAAAGGAAGTACGAAGGTGAGCAGCTACAGGCGGCGGTGAGTGCTAATGGCGAGCAGTAGGTGGCCAACGACTTCCTTATTACGTGCGGCTAGGGTTATTAGTCCCGCTATAGCGTGAAAGAGAAAGGAAAATGGGGTTGGTTTTTTAAACCTTGATAAAACATGGAGGGTGTATTTGTTAGAAAACTGGATTTCGATTGCTTGGATTACTAAATACAAATTTGGATTTTCATGCATTTTTCATAAAGCAAATATTAACCCACAAAGGGCTATGCCCCTTGGGCCCTGCCTGGGGTTGCCACTCCTTAGACCCCGCTATCAAGGGTGCTTCCCCCGACCCCGTCATCCTTTGGGGGTTTTGCCCTTAACAACAGTAATACTATAAATCAGAATACACTCAAACAAGTGTGTGCTCCGCACCACTCTTGCTTACTTGTACCCATAAGGACTAAAGTCGTAATTACTCTGGCTTTTTTTTAGTAATTTCCAAAGCGTTTCTCTTCAATGGACGTTTTAGGGCTCAGTTTGAAGAAATGCTCTCAATTCGCAGCTTCCATGGCCGAATTTCCAAGCAATTTCTCCTCGATTCATCGTCATCCTTCTTCCTTCGTCTCCTTCACTCCACAATTACAGATGATGAACCTCATTTGATGGTGGATTACCTCATCCATTCCCTCAATTTCTCCAAACAAGAAGCCATCTCCACCTCTACAAAGGTACGTCACTTGAAGTCCACCAAAAACTCCCAATCTGTCATCGATTTCTTCAGGAACTACAATGCATCCGATGCTGATATCAAATCCATAGTCCTCTCTGAACCTAAAATTCTACAGCGGAATGTCGATAAAACCCTAAAACCCAAATTCAAGATCTTTCTCGAAATCGGGTTGTCGGACTCGGACCTGGTAGCGGTTATCAAAAAGGATCCGAGGCTCTTGGATAGAGGTCTGCATACATCTATTATTCCTACCATTAGGTTTTTAAGGGAAGTTTTTGGCACTAACGACCGAATTGTTAAGTTTATTAAGCGATCATATTTGCCAATTTGTGGGAAATCCTTTAGACACAATGTGGTATTGTTGGAAAAATTTGGGATTTCCAAAAAGGATATACAGATGCATATGATTAGGAACCCTAGAATGCTTACTATGAGCCCTAAAAGGCTACAAGAGAAACTTAATGACTTAGAATCGAAATTCGGCATTACTCATGGTTCGAAAATGTTTTTATACGGGCTTTCAACTCTTCGTTCGTTGAATAGATCGAGTTTGCAGAAGAAATTTGAGGTGCTTAGGAGCTTTGGTTGGAGTGACTCGGATATTAACACGGTTGCCAAGGGTCAACCGGTGTTGTTTACGCATTCTGAGGAGAGGATTAGAAAAGGGTTGGATTTCTTCATGGTAGAACTTGGTTATACGCCATCGTGGTTGGCGACTCGTGGGAGTATTTTGATGTATAGTTTGGAGAAAAGGGTGAAGCCGAGGTATCAAGTGTTTAAGGTTTTGAAAGAGAAAGGGGTGATAACGTACGAGCTTCGTACGATTTTGTGCTTTTCTGAAGTAGATTTCCTTAGTCGGTTTGTTTTGCAGTATAAGGAAGAAATACCTGATCATTTGTTCAATCATTTTACCAAAAAGTTGTAAAACGATCGCGTATTTGAATCTTCTAACTTCAGGTGATTCATCTTACATTGGTTTAACTTATGTTATTTATTTCTTTCATTTGGTTTTAGATAAGGGATTAGGAAATGATAGCATTACGGAATTTTTTGTAGACACTTTTAAGTGTCTTGTCTTAAGCATGCTAGAGGGTTTCATATAGATTTTGGTTGCAATACACACACACACATATAGGGGCGGGTTCAAATGAAAAACTCATCTTTCATTGAGAACATGAGGATAAATGAGAACGCACCATGTGTCTGGACCTTCACGAGTTGTTCATGTATTATTTATCATGAATGATAAATCATTCGGAATGAATAATACTTGAATCTTGAATTTCATGTATTGTTCATTTTGAATGCTATATTTGTCATCTTGAATGATGTATTATTCATCATGAATAATGCATGAACATGTACCTTCGTTATTAATACTAAATGAGACACGTGTGGTGCTCTCGGTTGTCCTCATATTTGCAATGAAAAATGAAATTGCGACTAACTTTTCCCTATATATATGGGCAGGTTCAATTGCAAACTGATTATTGGTTTTGAATGAGGAAGGGGGGAGAGCGCGCCACGTGTATCAATTAGCATATGATGTATCATTCATGATGAATGTGTATTATTCATCATGAATGATGTATCAATTAATCATGGATCATGAACAAAGTATTATTAATCATGAATAGTTCATGTATTTAACTTCATTGTTTTTTTGGAAGAGGTATCTCAGACCACATTGGGCCCAGACTAATCCTCGGCAATTTTTGGGCCGAAGCCCGACTGCTAAAGCATGCAACCCGGGGTCGAAGCCCCCGTACCTCCAGAATGCTTCTCCCAGGGCTTGAACTCGGGTTCACCACTATGTAGTGCCCAAGCCTTACCACTAGGCTAACACTCCTTTGGTTATTTAACTTCATTGTTCATGATGAGTTTCGACATCCTGGGACACACATGCTGTGCTCTCCACTGTCTCGCAGTTCACAACCTAAGATTCAGTGAGATATTGTACATGCAATTTAGTAGAGGCAACAATAAGTTCTTTCTATACTCACAATGTGGCATATGTTCACCAAGAAATCTAAAAGAAAAGTCAAAAAAATAAAGGGAAAAGTCCAAAAAAAACCCAACGAACTATTTCATTTTGAGTGGTTAAGTCCCTAAACAATTTTTTTGAATAAAAAAGCCATTAAACTTTCTTATTTTGAATGATTAAGTCACTAAACTATTCTTTTAAATGAAAAAACCATTAAACTTTTTCACTTTAAATGATTTACTCCCTAAACATTTTTTCCAACAAAATAAATCATTGAATTTTTAAAAATTTGCTACTTGTATTTGTTTAAACTAAACTAACATAGTAATATTTTACCTTTAAAACCTTCATAGTTAGTTACATTTAATTTTTTTTATTTTTATTAAAAGGGGGTAAGTAACCAAATTTTGAAAGTTTAATGGTTTATTTATCAAAAAGAAATTGTTTGAGGACTTAATCATTCAAAACGAAAAAGTTTAATGGTTTATTCATTCAAAGAAATAGTTTAGTGACTTAATCATTCAAAATAAGAAAGTTTAATGGCTTTTTTATTCAAAAAAATTGTTTAGGGACTTAACCATTCAAAATGAAATAGTTCGTTGGGTTTTTTTGGACTTTTCCCAAAAATAAAAAAGTTTACAACAAAACACTGTGAAGGTAACTTTTATAGTGTTTTTGCTATGAAGGTTTGGTTTTTTTTTACCTTCACAATGTTTTGTTGTGAAGTTTCAAGTATAAAAATATGGTCTCACGGGTGCTATGAAAATATATAACTGACGTCTCCATGTCTTTTATGTGCATTTTTTTTGAACGGCAAACAATTTTATTAAAACCAAACCAACAAAAAACACAAACAAGCTTTTCGAGGTCGCAAGATGCAACCACGAACAACACACAACAACACCAAAACACTACACCGAACCCACAACCAACAAAACTCACGAACAACTCCTCGAATCTTACCGGAAAAAGAACTAACCCCCTCTACCTAAAGACCCACAAAACAAAGCACCTAACCAACGAGCCACGAACCAAGAAACAAGACGAACCAACAAACCACGAACCAAAACATGAAGCCAACTTAAACCACGAACTCGAACCACCGAACCAACGATCCACCAAGCCAGGGAACCTGCGAACCATCGAACCGTACCAACGAATCAAGACAAAACCACCAAGCCACCACCGAGCCAACGAGCCACGAACCACGAACCACTAAAGCGACTTTACCTTTTACCATACCCACATACCATACCAACGAAACAAGGCTAATCAGCCGAGCAGCCGAGCCACTGAGCCTCCAAACCTCACGAGCTGACCGGTCTCGATCTATGAACCTCGGAAAACGACGCTACCTTTTACCTTTACCTTATACCATACCCACGACTGAACCGCGACAACAAAGAACTTGATCTACGACCTGAAACCACGAACGGTTTGGAGACTCGAAAGGCCCGACAACTCGATCTACGACCTTTAACCACAGCTAAACGGCGGCATCAAAAACTCGATCAACAACGGCAGCAAGGAGCCCAATCTCTGACCTATATTCACAGCTGATAACTCGACGGGCCCTAACAACTTTGAACCGCACCCAAACCTCGACCCACAGCCTAAGAACTCTGAATACTCGAAGCCAGAAACCATGGACCAAGCCCACAAAGCATCAATGTCGGTACCTTGAGACCTTTGAAAACTCGACCGAAAAGACTCGAAACATAACTGAAACCTCGAATGAACACGAGCGACTTTCAACCACAACGCCAAAACTCAAACGAAACTTCAAGACGAAAAGGAATGAAAAAATAGTGAGGGATAGAAGGAAGAGAGGAAGTGGGAGGAGCAGGGGCGGACCTACTTAGGTGTCAATGGTGGCACGTGCCACCGTATCATTCCTCTGTCGCAGTGTAAAAAAATAGGGTCGTAAAAGGTGCCACCGTATTAATTTGCTGTGTGCCACCATAAATATTTTGAAACTGCAATTAAGACATAAACCTTTCTTGGTTGAAGTGGTAAGTTCCTTATTTTTCATAGTGGAGGTCATGGGTTCAAATCTTGTTAGAGTCATTTTTATAGTTTTTAGCTTTTAATATCAAATTTTTTATGTTTCTAAAAAATTTGTACTAACAAGAATCAAACCCGAGACCTTTCATTTAAAAAGCAAAGAACCAACCACTAAACCGATATTGTTATTATTAAAAATATTTCTATAGATGTTTTTTATAGTCAAAAATGGTGCCACCGTTTAAAAATTTTTCTAGGTCCGCCCCTGGGGAGGAGCTCCTAACCGCCGGCTTTCGCCGGCGGCCGGAGAAATGGTGGCGGCGGTGGTGTTAAAGCTAGGGTTTTTTAAGAGGAAGAAAAAGAGGAGCAGAAAGATCGTAATTTTACCCCACCCTTTTATGTGCACTTAGTTTATTGTTCTATGTGTACAACATTGTTTAGGTGAAATTCAGGCTCATGTCTTTCGTATTGCATGCAAATAAATCCGCATTTTGCCTCCTGCATACAAGTAGGGGTGAGCATCGGAACCGGATACTCGCTTTTGGAACCGGAACCGCTATGGAACCGCCGGTTCCGGAACCGGAACCGATGTGAGTGATTCCGGTTCCGGTTCCTAAAATACGGAACCGGTCGGGACCGGTTCCGGTTCCGGTTCTCATTTTTGTGGAACCGCTAACCGCCGGGTACCCGCCGGAACCGGTTAGGCTATATATATTAATAAAGGTAATTTTATATATATGATTATTATGTTTAATAAACTGCTGTTTGGTTTGATTTTACATTACGCATAAACTTACGACCACTTTTTCACTCGACTTATTTATTCTCTTTTTTCGATATTTTTATATCGTATTTAACATTTCAAGTTGTGTTTTTTGTTATTTTCATTTTTAAAAATTGTCGTAATTATTTATATAGTTTTTATCGGATAAGTTTTCATCGTTTTACAATTTATTTCGTTACGTTGTGACTATGTAATAACTAATAATTCCTTTTTTATAACATAAAATATTAAAAAAACATTTAAAAAATTAGACATCGGGTACCCGGTTTCGGAACCGGAACCGGCGGTTCCGGGACCGGTTCCCAAATATGAAGAACCGGTGCAACCGGTTCCGGTTCCGGTTCCTTCATTCTAGGAACCGCCGGTTCCGGTTCCATGAATTTTGGTCGGGTACCCGGTTTTGCTCACCCCTACATACAAGCATAAATAAGTAAATAACCATGTGTATTATTCACAAATGACTATGAATATATTCACATGTGAATTTTTAGATTTTATTTATTTGACATGTGTATTTCAATAGGTCTCTCATATAAAAGATATGCACCAAACTTGATCCATTGGACAACTATGTTCCAAAGTTCTATTATTCCTAAAATACTACTCACTTTCAATACATTTTAAAGAGCAAATGTATATACAACAAATTGATGATAGTTCCGATTTAGGGTAATGAATAAATTTTTCTGTAACAAAGTATCAAAAGTTGTACCCATCTTGTTGTTCTTGTAACATTTGATAACGTAAATGACAAGTATTCAACAAGTTTGATGATCCGTAGGTATACTTCTCCAATCAATATAACTTGACAAATTTGCATTTATATAATTAAATGTTACAAGATTAATAGGATGGAATTGAAATGGGTACAAATCAAGACATTTTGCACACTGATCGAGAGAAAAAAAGATTTCCGTTACAAAGCATTTGATTGCATTTTGATACATTTGGCCTTGTTAATCCTATGGGCGGGTTTGTAGATTTTCATTAATTCTTGTATGGTTTAAACTTTTGTATTGTTTAAGTTGTCAAAATGACTTAACCTAAATTGTGTTTAGTTGTTAACTTGTTATGATGAATGGCTATTTTACATCTAATTTGTAGCAAACACTGTTGGATATATTTAGTGTAATTGGATTAACTAGTTTGACCAATTTTATCATAATAAGACTTCATTTAGGCTTCGCGGTGTGGAGTGCACACCTACTTGAATTTATTATGATATTAGGGGCGAAGCCCCTAATGAACGGGGGTCCGGGGGCAGCGCCCCCGGTAGCGGGGTCCAAGGGGCGGCAGCCCCTGGCTGGGGTCGAGCTATTTTCACTAAGTTGTTATGTCAAAAATCACTCAGAAATTTATTTTCGGAATTTGGTGACCCGTTTTCGAACCCGACCCGAAACTTTGTTTTTGGCGGTTCTTAACCATAAAAACTGCCGTTTTGGCAGTTTCCCGGATAAAAGATTTTTTGGTCATCGATTTCTTTTTCTGGTTCACAAATCGCAAACACACATACATCGAATTCCAAATTCTCTGAATTGTATCCGATTGAATAATTCGGAAGAACCACCGAATTGATTCGATCTGAAAGTGTTACACGCTTTTCAGAGACATCCAGATTTCGTTACTGACTATTCCTCACAAACACTATTAAAATATCAATATGAACGCCTTTTATCTAGTTATTAAAATTGCATAAAAATGGAATCAAGTTTGACCTGATTTCTATTTTAGGGAACCAACTTTCAAAATCATCATTTAAGGACTTGAAGCAAACTTTTCATATATTTAAATAATAGAACCCATTTAAATACGTTGGTTATACCTGCAATAGGCTATTAGAACAAACTCGTTTATGTTGTGTGATCCTGCAACAAGTAGTCCTTTGGTATCCATTGAATCACCAACCTAGCATAAGAAATTAACGAATTTAATTCAAAAAGAAAAGAAACACCACTTCACACCACGGCGAATCCCATCAAAGAAGTATGAAGGTTTTTCTCTCGATGAGCTAACCGGACAACCCTTAAGATGATGATGGATAAAGACAGAACATAGGAGAAGGTAGCTAACCTTGAGATGGATAGGAAAGGATGATGATGATGATGATGACGACGACGATGATGACATGTGATTTTTAGGGGGTTGGGTAACATACTCTACCCCTATCGCTCTACCTTACCATCCTGGACTCCAGGAGACGTTAATCTTCTACCACCAGATGATTAAGTTTTCACTATTAATCAATTAAGAATGGAAGATCACATAAATTATATGGTTCTTAGAATTTTTAGTTTGCTAATCAAAGGAGTGTTAGCCTAGTGGTAAGGCTTGGGCACTACATAGTGGTGAACCCAAGTTCGAGCCCTGGGGGCCTGGGGGACGCATTATGGAGGTACGGGGGCTTCGACCCCGGGCTGTATGCTTTAGAAGTCGGGCTTCGGCCCAAAAAATTGCCGATGATTAGTCTGGGCCCAATGTGGTCTGAGATACCTCTTAAAAGAAAATTTACTAAGGCCACATGCACCGGGAGTGTTTCCCAGCGGGTATACCCGCAGGGTTGGTTGGGTATCAGCGGGTTGGGTGCGTCGGGGAAGGAAGCCGGCGGCTTTAGACTTGGGCGGTTCCGGAGAGCCGTTGCCAAACGGCTCTCCAACGGTCAAAAATCTATTTTTTTTTTACTTTTTTTTTTCATTTTTTTACTCCTATAAATACTCATTTATACCCAACTTATTTTTTCACACTAACTCTAAACCTTCAATTCTTCAACTCTTTAAACCTTCAATTCTTCAAACCTCCCACTCTTCAAACACCATAAACCCAAACGATCGAAACCTCGGATTTCATCACGGCGTGCGAAATGTAAACGTCGGGCGGAACCTTCGAAGCCCTCTTTCAAAGTCGACGTTACGCACACCAGGTTCCCTCCACAATATCCACCCGATTACGATGTCGAAATTTTTCCGAAAGGTTTTTGTATCACAATTACTCATCCTCAAGCTCCTCAACCCGGGAGCTCTTCAAAACCCAATCAACCCGGGAGTTCTTCACAAGCTCCTTAACCGTTTCCTTATCAATCGTTTCCTTATCAACCGTTTCCTAATCCACAATTTCCTCCAACCGATTGGGGTACTCCTTATCAACCACAATATGTACCCGGTTACCAACCCAACTACCAACCCGTACAAGAGGAAGACACTTCCGATGAGGGAGAACTTTCACCAACGACCCAACAAGAGGAAGACATTAAGTTTTTGACCACCCCGCACGGCTATCTCCGGGGTAAAAAGCTCAAGGATACTATAAAACGAAAAGAAGAGATCAAAGCCAAATATGGCTTGTAATTTTTAGTTTATTTAATGTTTTAGTTTATTTTATTTAATTATGTAATGTTTAATTTTAATTTTTAATTAATTAATTATGTAATGAAATTTTTAGTTAATTAATTATGTTTTATTTAATTATATTATTTACTTATATAAAATAAATAAAATAAATTGAAAAGTGAGGGGGTTGGGAGGTTGGGTGTGTATTGTAGAGGGTTATGAGAGGGTAAAGAGAGGGTTGGGAAAAAGCTGATGTGACAGCTGATGTGACATTCAAAAAGTGAGTGGGTTTAGTGGGTTCAGTGGGTTGGGTGAGTTGGGTGCAGATAGCCTAACTAGGAAAATTAACAAAGTTAGTGACGAGACTACTCAGTAGACCTGGCAAACGTGTCGTGTCGTGTCGAGTTTGTGTCGGGTTCAAAGTTAAACGGGTTGAAAATGCTTGACACTAACCCGACCCGTTTAATAAACGTGTCAGAAATCTCAACCCTAACCCGACCCGTTTAATAAACGGGTTGACCCGCTTAACCCGTTTAACATTTATAAAGTTAAAAATAAAAAATAAAAAAAATCATAAAAGTTTAGGAATCCAAATTATATAATTCAAACGTATAAAATTGAACCAAATCCATTAACATTATTATATCAAAAATCCAAATAAATGGTAAATTATTAAAAAGGTAAAACAAAACTCTATATATATATATATATATACACAAACACACACATATATGTATAAATGGGTTACTCGGGTCATTTTCGAGTTGATATGTTTGACCTTGACCTTACCCGTTTAATTTTCGTGTCGTGTCGTGTCAACCCGTTTACTTAAACGGGTTGAAATCTGTTACCCAAACCCGTTTAATTCGTGTCCATTTCGTGTCGGGTTAGCGTGTCATGTCAGTTTTTGCCAGGTCTACTACTCAGAGAGTAAAATGAGAGTTTACTCGAACTAAAATGGTAATTTTTCTTTCAAACCGTTGCCCCTGCGTTTTAAAAATGCTCTCAATTCGCAGGTTCCATGGCCAAATTTCCAAGCAATTTCTCCTCGATTCATCATCATCCTTCTTCATCCGTCTCCTTCACTCCTCAATTACAGATGATGAATCTCATTTGATGGTGGATTACCTGATCAATTCCCTCAATTTCTCCAAACAAGAAGCCATCTCCACCTCCACCAAAATCCGCCACCTGAAATCCACCAAAAACTCCCAATCTGTCGTCGATTTCTTCAGGAACTACAATGCATCCGATGCTGATATCAAATCCATTGTTCTCTCTGAACCTAAAATTCTAGTGCGGAGTGTCGATAAAACCCTAAAACCCAAATTCAACATCTTTCTCGAAATCGGGTTTTCGGAGCCGGAACTGGTAGCGGTTATCAAAAGGGATCCGAGTCTGTTGGCTAGAGGTCTGCATACATCCATCATACCTGCTATTAGGTTTTTTAGGGAAATTTTTAGCAGTGACGACCAAATTGTTAAGTTTATTAAACGAGCATATTGGCCAGCTTATGGGAAATCCTTTAGAGACAATGTGGTATTGTTGGAAAATTTTGGGATTTCCAAGAAGGATATACAGATGCATATTATTAGGAACCCTAGAATGCTTACTATGAGCCCTAAAAGGCTACAAGAGAAACTTAATGACTTAGATTCGAAATTCGGCATCGCTCAAGGTTCGACAATGTTTTTATACGGGCTCTCGACCATTTCTTCGCTGAAAGGATCGAGTTTGCAGAAGAAATTTGAGGTGCTTAGGAGCTTTGGATGGAGTGATTCGGATATTAACACGATTGCCAAGCGTCAACCGGTCTTGTTTACGTGTTCTGAGGAGAGGCTTAGAAAAGGGTTGGATTTCTTCATGGTAGAGCTTGGTTATGAGCCATCGTGGTTGGCGACCCGTGGGAGTGTTTTGATGTACAGTTTGGAGAAAAGGGTGAAGCCGAGGTATCAAGTGTTTAAGGTTTTGAAAGAGAAAGGGGTGATGGCATGCGAGCTTTATACGATTTTGTGCTTTTCTGAAGTAGATTTCCTTAGTCGGTTTGTTTTGCAGTATACGGAAGCAATACCGGGTCATTTGTTCGATCTTTTTACCAAAAAAGTTATAAAAAGATAACACGTATTTGAATCTTCTAACTTCAGGTGATTCATCTTGCATTGGTTTTAATTTATGTTGTTTCTTCTTTCATTTGGTTTTTAGTTAGGGGATTAGGAAATGATAGTATTACGGAGCTTTTCGTATATAGTTTAGCTTCTTGTTTCAAGCATGCTAGATGGTTTCATATAGGTTATAGTTGATACTTAGTAGATTATATAGGCGAAGAATCGTGTGAGAAGTTGAATAACATGAGAAGCATGAGAAGTGGATCTGAACCCTTCATCACTTTTAATCTCATGCCCTCCCATGAATTGCACTTTAGAAAGGAATTGATCTGATGCATCTCATCCTAATGTGCCCCCATATCTCATCCAACGGTTATAACCACTTCTCATGCTTCTCCCATTGACCTTAACTTTTCATCGGTTCCCAACCATAATTTTGAGGAAAAGGTCTGAATGCTAAAAGAACATCGATTGAACCTTTTGAAAAAAAGACTTCCTGTTGAACACCTGATATGTGCAAACACCGAATTTCCTTCAGACACTTTTAAGAAGGTAATGCCCTCCTTAAACCCGCAAAAACAAAAGAGTCTTAGTTTAGAAAATGTTCAAATGCTCTGCTATATTGTTGTGAGCGGTGTTAAACGAGTCTATACTTCCATGACCATAACTAAAGATTCTTGAATCATCAAACGCCTTATACAAATACAACTAAGAATGATGGTATATCTAATATGATGTTTGAACGAAAAGAACAACAAACAAAAATCCTAATTAATCTAATAAGTTGCTTGAAGAAATTAAGTCATCTCTTCCATTTTGAAACACCATCACCATCATTAGTGTTCCTTTGTTTCCATTTCCTCAAAACCGAACTGAAAAGTGGTGATTGATCAACTCATACTTCTGTGGAACAATCATCGACTACCACTACCACTGACAATCGTTGCAAGCTATAACTCCAAGTTGATCTCCCTTTTCCACCGTTAATGGTTTCGACATCTCCATTGAAATCCAATAATTTGCCATAGACGATCTGATCAACATAGCTATTGAGGGAGAGAGATGATTGGTGATGGCCAGATGTCTGGAAGAGTTTGCTGGTTTAAGGTCCCGAAAGAGGTTGCATGTTTGAGGTGTGAGAAGGTTTAATATGATAAGGGTGTTTGTGGATTAATCATAGATGAATGCATATGGCATATCTAATTTTGTTGACCGAATAAGCTCTTGGGTACAACATTCACTGACGGCCTAACAAACCTCTATGGCTTACTGGACAAGTCACATAGAGGCTGTTTGGATGGTTTTCATCGTGTATGGATAAAGTTGTCTATATGGATTAATTTGTCTATATAAATCCGAAACACTTTTTTGGGGGGAGTTTCTTATAGATGGAAGAAGCGTGTTCATGACTTCCTGCATAAAGCTTCCCCCTAAAAGCTTATTCGATAAGCCACTAACAAATAGTCATGTATAACTCACAAAGTAAGTTGTGAGTCTCGTTACACTCATTAAGCTGCTAACAAACATACCCATAACCTAATGGCTTACGCAGTTCATTAAGCCACAACTTCATAGTTCCGTAGGGGTTGTTTGCCAAGTGTATACTTTATGTTGCTTACCTTATTGGGTGAGTATGACTAGAACCGAAAAATATTACCCCATGAAAGGGATGACAAGTAAAACCACAAGGCTGTGGTATACTAGTTAAGGCATGTGAGGAAAGTGGCTTGTTAACTCTTCTACCCCAGTTTTGAATCCAAGCGCTTCCAGATTGTGGCCACTGGGATTAACTCAGGGCAGCATGCTTTAGCAGTCTGTGAATCTTACCGGGATTAGTTGGGGCAAAGCTTCAGATACCCTTTAAAAAAAGGGGGATGGCAAGTAAAACCATAAGGGTGCGTTTGGTATAGGGACAGAACAGGACAGGACAGAACAGAACAGGACAGGACAGAACAGAACTGGACAGCTGTTCAGCGTTTGGTAAGACATAATTAAACTAGACGGAACAGAACAAGACTGGTTTAATGACCAATTTGCCCCTACACCACCACCGGTCCACAACCACCACCACCACCACCTGTCCACAACCACCACCACCGGTCCACAGCCACCACCGCCACCACCACCACCAGTCCACAACCACCACCGCCACCGGTCCACAACCACCATAGATCTATAGATCTAAGATTCAAAATCAATTACCTGAGGGTTGAGTCAAGAGAGATCTAAGGTTGACGAGAGACCTGAGGGTCACTAGCGTGGACTGAGAAGGGCGGAGATCGCAGGCTGCGGCGACGACGGTCTGGTGGTCGCAGGCTGCGGCGGCGGCGGTCTGGTGGTTGCAGGCTGTGGCAGTCTTGTGGTTGCAGGCGGTTTGTGGTGATGGTTTGGAGGTCGCCGGCGGGTCAAGAGAGGAGGTCACCGGTGTTAATGGAGGAGGTCGCCGGCGGGTCAAGGGAGGAGGTCGCCGGCGGGTTGAGGGAGGAAGTCGATGGGGAGGGAGGAGTTATTTGAGGAGACAAAGTGAGAAGAGGTTTTTGCAGGGTATTTTGGTCCATAGGGGCTTGTTCTTTTGAGTTCCATGCTTTTTGGGAGAACAAGGTTGTTCTCCTCTTGTGCTACTTAGTCCAAGCTTGTTCCACTTTGGAGCATGCCAAACATGGAACAGACTTGTGGCATACTGGTTAAGGTCTGTGAGGGAAGTGGTTTGTTAACCCTTCTATTCCCAAGTTTGAATCCGGACGCTTCCAGATTGTGGCCATTGGGATTAACCCATGGCAACATGCTTTAGCTGTCGATGAACCTTACCGGGATTAGTCAGGGCAAAGCCTCAGATACCCTTTAAAAAAAGAGGGATGGCAAGTACAAGGAATTTTACTCGATAAGTACGGATGGCAAGTACAAGGAATTTTACTCTTACTTGGTTAGTGTTTGACGTATAAGAGACGTAGCGTATAACAATGATCTATTTTGATTAATAAGAATATTATTGGATATGGTTACTTGGTAAGTAATATTGATGAATCTAGCTTGTCAGCTTGTTTATACATAAATGCACTATATGTTTATACATGAACCTGTGTAATTCATATATGAATGACGAATGACGATATTCATATATGAACCTGCTTGTAAAATTTATGAAAATACTCTTCCATGTGCTATAGCCTTTGCAAGAAATTATCCGGTGCTTTGCGGTCAAAGCCGCAATTTTTGACCAAATGGACGGCTAAAATCACTTCTTTATTTTACAATTTATCACCACCTCTCATTTGAACCTTTTCCCTAAGATTATTGCATGAAATCGATAATCAATAAAGAATCAAGTAATCAATCATAGAACGGACTAAAAATGAATGGTTTTAGATGAGATTGGACAATTTCAACCACAAGGTTGTATTTGATTATCCCCTCTCTCTGTACATATAAGTAGCAGTTGAAAGCTTCATCATTGGTAATAAGTGAAGAATAAGATACATTCATTAGAACAAAAAAAAAAAGCATAATCAATAAACAAAAAACCAATCATATACATTGAAAAAACATGGTGAAGGTAAATGTACCATGAAATGTATTAGAAGAATGCTTAGGCTTGTTACACCAACTATATATCCCTTTGTTCCAAACTACTTTCCAAAAGCTAAACAACTTAACCTAATGAACAAAATCAAGATCACCAATCCAGAATTAGAAGCACAATTCCATTCTTGTCTAAAGTTAAAACACCATGGGCTTCAAAATGCAGCATTTTCACCATTTGGTAATTCAAAAAATGGAGTCTTTTTGCATACCTTTAGCCCCTTTCAAAACCAACTTGGTATAAGTTTTAACCAAACCAGGGAACTTATCCTCAAACCGACGCAAAAACTTCAAAAACTTCGTTTCCGAATAGCTTACAAGCGAAATGAGATTCGGCTTACCACCAACTAGCTTCTTCTCCTTCAACATTTCAAGAACTTTGTATCTTGGTTTCACCCTTTTCTCCAAACTCGATCTCAACAAGTTGACACGAACCAATTTGGATGGCGCGTACCCTAATTCGTTCATGAAAAAGTTCAACCCATCGCGAATTTTAGCTTCGGATAACGCCAAATTGAAAGGGTTAGCCCTCCCAAATGCACTTATATCTTCTTCAGACCATTTGTAGCTCCTAAGGACCTTAAACTTCTTATCTATCGTCGAATCCTTATGTCTAGAGATTGCATAAATGGCGTAGATAAACATCGGGGAATTCTCGGGGATCATCAATTTTTCCACGATCCAAAGCAATCGGGTTTCAAAAGCAACAGGATCAGCCGCCGCAGCCCTCGGGTATTTCGTGATAAACGTCACGATTTGCGCATCCGATAATCCCCGATTCTGCAACAGCAACACGTTGGCCGACAACCTTTCTAAGCTATGGGGCGCCGTAAACAGCCATTTCGATTTCTTAATAGCTTCGATCGCTTGGGCATCGCTAGCGGCAAATCTTTTAATGAAATCGATAACCGGAACGATCCGCGTGTGCAGGCCGACGGTGAACGTGTTCGGGTTCACCTTGATCAAATCGGCAAGATCCGACCCGGAAAACCCGAACTCGCGAAAAACCCTAATTTTGGGTTCTAGGGTTTTTCTAGGGTTACAATTGAGGACTTTGGGGAGAGAAGAGATGATTTCTCTCATCTGGATCTTATCGAAACCGTATTCGGTGAAGAGATCGATGACTAATTGGGGATTTCGGGTGGATTTGAGATGTGGTACCTTACCGGAAACGGAGATGGCGGCTTCTGAGGTGAAACCGATGGAATTGATTAAGAAATCCGCCATGAGATTGGGCTTTGGAGCTTCAACGAGATTGGTAGGTGAGATGGTGGAATAATGGTGGAGGATTTGAGATGATATGAAGAAACCGCCATTGGAGATTGAGCTTGAAAACAGGTACTTTAAACGATGGATTCTTGGAAATACCAACATTGTTGAATTTTTGTATCAATCTCTCTTTTCTTCCTATTAATCGAGATTTAATGTTGCAATTTGTTCGATTTTTGTAGTCTTTTTGCTTGATGGATGTTCTTCTATTGCAGAGTTCCTCCGATGATGACCTGCAACTCCAATAAAAGGTTTTGGTTGTAAAACCCTAAAAGAAGACTTATTTTTCTCTAAAAACTATAATTAATAAAAAAAAAAGTATATTGTTTTATAATATAATATTTTGTTACATGGACCCCTCCAGCTCTTTTATTACTCTAATAAATGTAAACCTCCTAAATTGGTCTCATCGTCTATACAACTAGTGTGTGCCATCGCGCGTTGCCCGATGACGATAATTTTTTTAGAAAAAAATGAAAGTTAAGTGACACGATTATTTATGAATAAGATATTAAACTACATATTTTCTTTTGTTAGGAAATATATAACCGAATTTAAATGAAATGTAATTCTTAACTAATAACTAATAAAATACAATATTATTATGGTTCAACGTGAAACCAAATTAAGATGAGAATATTAGGGGTTTTATGATATAAGTGTGTTATGTAATAATTGTATTGGTGTGCTATGTTAAACTAAAGGCTATATATAGAAGTAAACTTTCATATGGTCATGATTAAACATTTGAATATCTATTTATATATTCACAACAAATTTAATAAATTATGATATAAGTGTGTTGTGTAATAATTTATTGTTTAATGATCATGATTCCTTTCCTGATTTTAATTTCTATTGTTTCTCTTAACAAAGAAATTTTATACATATTTTTTATTTTTATAAGAGTAATAATTATCCAATAGGGAATTTAATATTTAAGAAATGATTAGTCGCAAAGGGTAAATAATGTTTTAGTCATCAAAGTTTTAGTTCATTTTCGGTTTAACCATCAATGTTTTTTTTGTTTCGCTTTAACCTTAAAGTTTTGAATTTATTATGATTTAATCATCAAAGTTTTTTTATTTGATTTTACCATAAAGTTTTAAATTTACTATAATTTAAACCTCAAAGTTTTCTTTTCAAATGGTTTTAGCCTTAAAGTTTTGTTAATAAAACTAATTAATCTATTAAGTTTTTTATGGATTTTGATTTTACTCTCTTTACTTTATTATACATGTTATTTTTAATAGAAACTTAACACAACTTAAGGGGTTAAACCATTTTTTAACAAAACTTAAGGGGTTAAATCATTTGTAAAAAAACTTTAATGTTTAAACCAAGAAAAAGGTGCAACTTTGATGGTTAATTCGTAATAAATTCAAAACTTTATGGTCAAATTGAAATTAAAAAAAAAACTTCGATGTATCCTAGTACCAAAACTTTGATCTATGTAAGCAAAATTGAACCAAAACTTTGAGGGTTAAACCATTATTTACCCTAATCGCAAATGTATCCTAGTATCAAACACTATGATCTATGTAAGAAAAAATGATATTCTTAATTTAGCTCGTGAACCTATTTTTACAAATGAATACATTAAAATCATTTTGTAAGAAATATTTTTATTATGCACACAGACTTCAAAGAACATGTAGAGATGACAAAGAACTAAAGGTTTACTCCAATATGGTACCGGATGTGATGAGTCAACCTCTCATAAACAATTCAATTTCTCTAGAAAAAATCTGTAGCATCAATGGGATTCACTTCTACATATGCATTAACAAATGCATGAAATCAATTGTGCAATTTTGGTCAACGAATAAAAGGCTCTGCAAAAAAAAATGCATTGCATAATCTATACTATATATTAAAAGAAATAAGGAAACTGCTTTTCAAGAAACTGTTTTCAAGAATTTTCAGTTTCCTTCTTCCCCCACTCTCCTTCTCCTTCCACGTTCCCCTCATTCCTCTCCTTCCCATATGTGTCTTCTTCCCCCATTCTCCTCCTCCTTCCATCGTCCCCCTCATTCCTCTCCTTTCCATCCCCCAATTCAGTTCCTCAATCCAATCTCAAAATCTCCCCCAATTTCACCGATTTTAGAACAAGTAGCAAAAGGTATGTTATTCAATTTCGAAAACCTATGTTCTTCAATTTCGATCATTAACGTTCCAAAGTTCGTTGCAGTGATTAACGTTTTATTTGATTTGGATTCTAGGATTCGATGACCTAGAACTGAAATTTGTAAATCCAATACGATCTTATCCTCTTCTGCACTCGATTTCTGTCAGGTACGTCTTGTATTTTGTTGTTTGGGTTTTTAATAATCAAGAAGATATGAGTAGCTGGAGGAGTTTGATTTTGCGAATCGGAGATAAGTCACCTGAATATGGTGGAACGATCGATTATAAAGATCACATTGTTAGTTTCTATCTCTGTTTCAATTCATACAGCCCTAATTTTTTCGATAAAGTATAAACCCCTAATTTTGGTAACCCTAATTTGGTTGTTTTTCTGTTGTAGGATGCTTGTTTTGGTGTGGTTAGGAGGGAGCTAGAGCATTCTGAAGAAGAAATCTTAACTGTGATTAATTATTTATTTTGTTGTTGATTTGGAATTTTGTGTGTAGAAAATTGTTTTGGGATTAAGGCTAATTTGGTTGCTTGATTTTTTTTGACAGTTTCTTCAATGTTCAGAGCAATTGCCTCATAAGATTCCTCTGTATGGGACATTGGTAGGTTCAGATTGTTTTATTTTTTGTATGTATCTTCTAAATGTTGATTCTTGATGTCTTATTGGCTTATTTGTTTGTTCTTTTTTGTTGTTAGATTGGGTTATTGAACTTGGAAAATGAGGAGCTTGTAAAGAAAATCGTGGAGAGTACTCAAAAGAGTTTGCAGGTGATTAAGAGTTGGTTATTGATTTAAACGAACACCTTTGGCGCATTTCATGGTTCTATAGTCTTGTGCTTTTATGTTTTCGAGTCTTTTCACCATGTTTACTAGGTGTGTTTTGATGGAAAGAAATATGCCTTGGGTTTTTCTGTCAATTAAAGCATCAACATTTACAAGTTCCTTAAGCAATAGCTTGTCATTTGATATCTCTTTTTGTAGGTTACTAGGTTTTGTGTTGAGTTGGAACTTTTTGTAATATGCCTTTTTTGTTTATTTTCAGGATGCACTTGACTCCGGAGACTGTAACAAGATCCGTGTATTGATGCGGTTTCTGACTGTTTTGGTATGTTATTCTTATATATTGAGAGAAAGATTCATATATATATATATATATATATATTGATCTAACCTGGATATAAGGTGGATGAAAGCAATATGGATTGAGTATTTATATTTGCTACTTACAGTATTACCATAGCGTCAGTTATTTCATTTGCTGAAACGTGAATGTGTTTTGAGTTGTATTTTCTACTCGTGTTTCGTAGATGTGTAGCAAAGTTGTTCAACCGAGTTCACTGGTGGTGGTTTTTGAGACAGTTGTTATCTTCTGCTGCAACTATAGTTGATGATGAGAAAGGCAACCCTTCATGGCAAGCACGTGCTGATTTCTACATAACCTGCATTCTTTCTTGCCTTCCTTGGGGGTGGATCTGAACTTGGCGAGGTACATTTTCGAATTTTATTGCTTGCCCATTTCAGTTCATATTATATGCTTTTAAAGATTGTGAGAAGAAATTACCTGGATATGAGAATTTGCATGTTGCTTTTCTTGCCAAACCACTCTAAATCGTTCAACTTTTATCCTCTTAATTTTTGGCACCCAACTGTAGTGATGCACTGATCTGTATGAGTGTATATGACGGAGAAACAAATGGTCTTATTAGTATCATAGGGGCCTAGGGGGTACACCAATGGTTTGGTCATCTCAAATGTAGATCCTTGGGTTCATGATTTTAAAGAGGATACTCGTGCCAAGAGTGGGTGGTTAGGACTGACAAAGTTTGGAGACCTGCAGGGTCCGCCTCTTTATTATGACTTCTAAGTTTTTATTGGTAGCCTTTTCCTGAATTCATTGGAATAAAATGATTGTTGTCGTAGGTTTGTTCATTAGTACATATTAGTTAATGATTGAATGAGCCTACATTTATATTCAGAAAGAGGAAGAACAGTTGATGAGCTTAGAAGTATTTTTCATGGGTGGATTTTGTTATGGTTCTGCCTGGAACATTGAGGTGATGGGATGTGATGGCTTCTAGCATGTTTTGGTGCTAATGAGTGAGGATAAAGATGGGCAATTTATGGTATTTGGTTTTATTTGGTTTTCGGGCTGCAGTTGCTGCATAATAGTGTGCATTATAATTATCTTATGTTTTGTGTTTTGTTTGCGTCAAAAGTAGCTTCTTTATCTGTAGTTTAGTGGTAATTTACTTCTCGTAAATTGGCCTGTACGGTCGGTCGTTAGATGAATTTGGTCTACTTAGGGCCTGTTTGTTTTTAAAAATTTTCCACTGAATTGCAATGAAGTCTGATTCGGTCAGACCAAATGGATTTTAGACTGTTTGTTTTTTTTAGACTTCAGACCCACTTAATACAGAATTTGCTCAGAATAGAAAAGTGGCACCCAACCATCTGAAATCTCTCTCCTTCTCGTTCTCAAATACAGATGCCCTTTCTCTTCCACCCCCAATTTTCTTCTCTCCAACCCCCAATTTCACGTCTTCGTAAATGACAACTACAGCCCTTTCTCCGCCCAAATCCTTCGATGCTGCCACCGGCCACCACCGTTGCCGCACCCGCCTCTTCAACTTCCACCACCTTCGAAGATGAACAAGAAGAAAACCCCTGTTTTAATCTTTAAATTCCTCAAGATCTCGTCGATTCACCACCTACCTTTGCTTTTCTTTCCATTTTCTTCAACAAATCTAGCTATTATATAAGGTAATTTCATGATTTTGAAAACCCTTTGTTTTTTAATCAACAATTTGGGGGTTTTTTGAATCGTGTTTGAGATATCTTGGGAAAGGGAATTAATGGGGCTTTTAGAGATTTGGGGGTTTTTTTAATGGATAATATTTACTGAATTTGTATTTTCTTTTTCAATTGAGGGTTTTTATTTTTTATTATTATTAATGAGATAGAGAAAAAAAAGCTAATATAATTTCAGATTCAGATTTCATATTACAAAAACAAACAGTCTTGTATGATTAGATTCCAGACTTCAGCACCATCTCTTACTTTTCAGACATGGAATTAGACTTCAGACTTCAGACCTCTTAAAAAACAAACAGCCCCTTAGTGTTGGTGTATTTGCTTTGTTTTGTATCTGTTGTTGGCTGCCGTTTGGCTTGGATTTTTGGTTGGACTCAAGCGTACTGGTTTGTTGGTAATGTAAATAAAAGTTTCTTGCGGTGCCATCTTTTTATAGAAAAAAGTTGTCAATTTCTTATGTTATTATTCTTGAATTTTACTTGAGATTGCACCATTATCATTTAATACTCATTAGGCCATTTTATGTTTTTAGAATATCATGAAACATTATTATATGTATTGGTCAATGAGGTGAATTCATTATCTATACTATTAATTAAAAAGAATAACCCAACTGTTTTCAAGAAAACCGTATTTTCAAGAAAACTTCCAAACCCTAAAACTCCTCACAACTGCCACCCACGTCTTCTTCTTCTTTCGATGTCTTCGTTAAAATTACCACGTTCCTGCTCTTCTATCAAAAACTGAAATCGCCTCTTCTTTGATTCTCCCTGATTTCCTCTACTACATGACGCCTCCCTCTGGATTTTTTTTACTATGCGAACTTTGTTCTGATTATTTGGTATATGAATACCATGATTTCCTCCAACCAGGTATGTTTCCTTCTGTTTTCATTTGATTTCTTCTTTCTCCTTTTCAAATTAGGGTTTCAATACATCTCTCATCTTGTGCTATTGCTATTGATTAGGTATGTTCTCTCTATTGATGTTTTCCGATGGATTTGAATACGATGTTGAAATCGACTCTGCAATCGATTTTGAAATCTCTGAAATTCTTTCAAATTGAAATCTTTGAAATCTTAGCGGTCGATTTTGAAATCTTTGCAAAATCCATGTTTTGTATTTCAATTTTACAATCTATCTTGAAATCGATTTGCAAATTCGATGTTTTGTATCTTGAAATCGATTTGCAAATTCGATGTTTTGTATTTCAATTTTGCAGTTGATTTTACCTAGGATTTGATGGATTGCGGCTTATTGGTATCAAAGCAGCCAACAGATTGCTTCTTTATTTTTTCTAATTAATTTGTATGGATTGTTGCTTCTGGATGAATTATCTTCTTTGTGTGGATTGATGTTTCTTGATGCAATCCCTTCTTAATGTTGCTCTTCTTGCCTATAGGACTGGTAAGATGACAAGATGTTGGTTTGATGCTCTGTTCTGAGATTACTCGGTCTCTTTTTTGAAGGTACGTCTGTGGTTGTTTTGATTAAATATAATCTATACTATATTATAAAAAGAATAAGCCTGGAATTCAGTTATTTTAGTCAAGAAAACTGAATTTCAAACATTTACTCATTTTTGATGCCTCATGTACAAGTTTTATAGCACTGAATTAAAAGCTCCACTCCACGATCCACACCCACCCTTCTCTCCACCTTCCCTTTCTCTTGCTTCTGCGGTTGCTGGAAAAGAACCCCCGAGGATTCTGGCGAGAAGCATGAATACCAAGCCGAGGTGTGTTTCTTTCTGTTTTATTGTTTTGGGGTTTTTTTGATTGTTTTGGTTGAAATTGGGTTTACCAAATTGCATAAATTTATTGATCAATAATATAATAAGTTTCTCTTTGGTATGACAGAAATCCACAATTGTTATTGTATTGTGGTTAAGTGGAGACATCTGCATATGTTTCTTGGTTTAAAAAAACAACATTAATGGTTACAGTTTGTATTGTTTTTAACTAGGTTTTTGCGATTGATGAATCCGATTGTTTCATATTATCGTCCTTAATTTATGGTTGTTTTTTGCTTCAGTTGTGTGTTTTTATTTATCAAATTGTGGATGGTGCAAGAAACATATCAGGGGAGAAAACAATAATTTTTTCCCAAATAGAGATATAGAGATGCAAAACAAGAAAGTATCAATCCCTTCCATTTAAAACAAAAAACTTTTTACAGATATAGCATATCTTGTTCTCTTTTTGTAATACTTGTTTGATGTTGAATTCGGTTTATGAATTATTTCTTGCAAATTTTATAATTCATGTCAAATTTGAAGTTGGAAAATTAGTTTGTTTGACTCTCAAAAGCCAAATTGAAAATGGGAAACATAATAGCAGTTTTGTATCTGATTTGTATATCTTTTCCTGGAGAAACATCTTGTGTTTGGTTCCATTTAGAAAACTTATCTATTTCTTGTATTCGTGTTTTAATCGAATCGGACTATCGGCTTTATATCCGTTTCCTTTTATATAAATTTCATCGAAAGAGTTCGTGTGTGATGCAGGAGACATTTGCAGAGTATACCGCAAGAACAACATTCAAGATACCGCTATTGAGAGGAGTGGCCTATGCACAAAGGGTAATGAATTCTGAGAGGGAAGAAATCGAGAGTCAACATGGCGGGATGATAAGAACGATGGCAAAGGAACCTTCACCCCACCTTGACGAATATGTACCCGTGATTTTTGCCCAACGAACAGTTTCCTACCTCAATGTGTTAGATACGATGTCTGACGAGGTGAAAATTTGCTAACTTTATGGATTATATGTCATAAATCTAAAATGGTATTTGAGTATCTCCTAAAGAAGAATATTTAATCATAGACTGACCCCTCTAAAATGGTATTTGAGTATCTCCTAAAATGGCAAAGCAGTGCTCAAAAACCCGTTTAAGCTGCTGGGTTCTCATCATCTGGGGGTAGTTTTGACTATTCTTGTATACAAATTGAAACTTCCCCCAAATGCATCTGTTCGAGATTGCATTGAAGCTACCGCTGGGTGCTAATTAATTCCCTTATGTCTTTATTGATTTAACGGCAAGATTTGATGGTCGTTTCATTGGGGAAACAGTTATCTCAGTAGAGCTTTTGATGTCGAGTCTCTTGTTGAAAACCTTCCTGGTCAGCTTGCAGGAACCAGCAGATAGTCGTGAAGGTTTATGATGTCACCACCACGTCCGATCCTCTTATCATGTACGGCCGTCAGACTCAAGATGGCGATCTCTCACGTCCTCGTGTCAACCTGCTCGACTTGCAGGTTTGTGAACATGCACAATTAAGCCATGTTTGGCCACCACAAGTTGAGATTATTGGAAAAGCCTGGTTCGGTTAGCCATAAACTAGCTTTTAAGTAGCGTTACTATAAGTCTCCATGGTCTTTTTTTTCTTCCAATTATTCCCCTAATATGTTTTCATTTAATTTTTCAACATGTCTTTTTAGGTGATTTTACGGCTTCAAATGGTTGTTTATCTTATTTGAGGATTGGTTATAGTTGCCAATTTTCTCTTCTCGCTTCCATCTTTTCTTCAACAATTTGAAAGTTCAATTTTATATGCTAAAAGATGCCCATAAACTGTTCAATGAAATTCCTAAACCGGTTTGCACCAAATTTCACCTGTCACTTCCATCACTGGAAAATTGGTTTTTGGATTATTTTGAAGTGCAGGTGCCCAAAAATATATTCAGTCTTCTTCCTCTTTTACGTGCTGCTATTCAACGATTGTGTGATATACGCTTGTTATTTAGGCCACTCTGTGATATACGCTTGTTACTTTTTGCAAATTGGTGAGTTTTGGTCTTTTGGTTGATTTTGATCAAGTTCTCGCAGAGAGCCATGGTGGTGGTTTGTTTTCCTTGTTTGAAATAATATAGTTTCTTACCCAACATTCATAAGGTAAAACTGATTGGACGTCTTTATCTGCTTAATTTGTAGCTAAATTCAAGGTTGCAGTTAAAGCTAAGTTGTCATGTTTCTGCTCTTTAATTTCAAGTGATTGATTATATTAGGCAGTTTTTTGGGAATAATAGGAAGAACTTATTGGTTGAAGGCGAATTACAATTTTGTGTTTGAAGTCAAGAAGATGAAATTTGAGATGGACTTGGGATTTGAAATCTTACTTGTATGCTGAAAGATGGAATGAAAGGAATATACATGATACTTTGAGCTCCTATCTCCAATGTAGCAAAAAATTACTCTATGTGAGGAAAGGACAAACCTAATATGTATGAATTGTGATAATCCGATAAAATATGGTTTCTTTAAGCCAAAAGTTTCATTTCGAAAGCCGAACAAAAAACTAAATACATCGTGCAACCAACTCATTTGTAAGCGTAGTTGACATGTAGTGAGCCTATCACCTTTTCCAACATGAACAGTCTGCCTGAGCATGTACAGTGATGCACAAACAGTTTTTCTTTTTTTCTTTTTAGTGATAAGTGTAATTCCATCTGCAAAGTGCTGGAAAAAACTACATTAAGGTTTCAGTTATACCTTCTAAGAGATGAATGGATCTATTATCAAATCACTATGTGAAAATTATTGTTTGTGATATTGGACTAGAAGTTATGTATGGTTATTGACATGCTGCTTCTACTTTGGTTTTGTATTCAGGAAACAGATTTAGTTTTGCGGGGAGATGAGGGAAATGGTGCACCTAGGTCAAGGGTTATATGAAGATGCAGGCAATTTTATCATGCTTAATGGATGAAAGCTTGATTTTTGTTCGACTAATTTGTTATATCAGTTAATTTGATTGTTTTCATTTTTTTTTTCAGTTTAAACAAGACCGATGTTAGTGGAAACTGTATTAGATGTTTAGAGAACAATTTATTGGATCAGAACTTGATTTTAGTTTGAGTAATACGTGACATACATTTATGGAGGATCGCCCCGGGGATATCAACTTCAGTGATCTCAAGTTGAATTAGGCTAAAAAATTTAAACCTTAACAGGCTTTATGTGTTTCTCCGTTTGATGATCTTTAGAGTTTAGATGATTATGTTAAGGTTTGTTGGCAGCTTAATGAGCTTAGCTTATTTGGTCAGCTATACATGAACATGTTAGCAGCGTAATGAGCTTAACGAGACTCGAAGCTTATTCAGTCAGCTATGTTAGCAATAGCAACTTAATAAGCTTAACGAGACTCATAGCTTATCCAGTCAGCTACACACGATGTTGTTGTTGGTATCTTAATGAGATTAATGAGACTTAAAAGCTTATTCGGTCAATGATACATGACGTTGTTAGGAAGCTTAATGAGCTTAATGAGACTTGAAGTTTATTCGGTCAGCTAGACATGACTCGTAGCTTATTCGGTTAGCAATGCATGATGTTGTTGTTGGTAGCTTGCTGAGATTAACGAGACTTAAAGCTTATTCGGCATCTCATTGACATTTATTTATTTGGTCACGTTGTTGGATTTGTATGGTTTTTGGTTAACAAAAGTCTTGATTCACATAACAACGTAGGTTAACTATGTCGTGAAGGTAAACTATTCATAGATGAAGCAAACAATCAAAATTTATGGAATAGTTCTAACTTTTATTTATAGCTTTTCAAAGTTATATCTTACATTAGAGATCAATTAGTGAAATCAACGCCTCCTCTTTAAGGCCTTAATATAACGAAGACCCTTGAGGCGACAAAGGTCTTTCACATGGACAAACACATCACAACGCCAAGGTTGATATATAATTATGTTGTTTTATAATACTTGAACACATTTTGAATCAAAGCCTTGTACTTTTAAACAGAGGAATCATATTAAATGGATTTGTTTTATCATTTGGTCTTATACAATGTTCTTCGTAAAACTCCTTTATTTTGATAATGCAGTTAGGATATACCAATAACCAATACATCATCGAGCAAGCTAAGAAATGTTGTTCCAAATAAAGTTTTATTACCCGCCGCATCGCGCGGGTATAGTGACTAGTAATTTTTAAAATGGGATGTAAATCATGACAAAAACATACATAAAGTCATATTGTCATCAAATCACAAAACCAAATTGCACAATGTAGTCAAAATCATAAAACAAACATATATAATAATTATAATGCTATCTAAATCGTGAAATGAATATACATAAGTTGATTACCTTTGACTAAAATTATGAAAAATATGTACATAATATTCTTACTTTGCATCGTAATAGGTGATCATAAAAATATATCATACCTTATATTTTAACCACGAAATCCCAAAAACGAAGACCTAAATTAAATAATTTATGTTGAAATAACCTAAAAAAATTCGTAAAAAAACTATCAATAATAAATTAGTATATATAATTGAAGAAAAACCCGAGGAAGAAATTTATGAAAGTTACATACATAATATCCCTACTTAGATCATAAGAAGAAAGGTAATCATAAAAAACACATACCTTTATAACCATAAAATCCCATAAACAAAAACTTCACAGTTCTAAATAGAATGATTTATGTTGGAATGATGTAGAAAAAGTTCCTACAAAAATAAAATCAAAACTATCAATAACATATTAATATGTATAATTGAAGAAAAACCAAAGCAAGAAATTGAGAATGAACAGAGATTTTGAAACTGAGGGTTAAATAAGGAGGTATAAGGGGTGAGAAGATGGAGAGGTTAGAGATAACCACTTAATATTAAAGATATTAGTAATAAGTGGACAAAAGGTAATTATGAATTATTAAATTTGACTTAATAAGAAGATAACCGAAAAGGCTTGAGAATATGAAATGGTGAAGTAACACTTCATTATTAAAGATGTTGGTAAAATTACCAAAAAGACCCTCACATATAATAGAACATATATTTTCAAACATGGATAAAAAAGTAATTAGCAAAAAAGTTAATTAATAAAATCAAAAAACCGAGAAAATTTCTAAGAAGTATTCTATGCTTGAGAATGTGCCACGTCATCTTGTGAGGTTTGTTTTTAATATATATAAATGATTACATAATTGTACTCATTTCCCTTGTAAGGGGTCCATTTATAATTCCTTTATTCTAATTATCTACTATACAATTAGCAGGCAACCCGACCCAAACACAGCCTCGATCCCCCGACCCGACCCGTAACCCAAACCCATCTTTTCCTCTCTCATTTTTTGACCCAAACCCGCCCTATAACCCGCCCCAGGACCCATCCTTAAACCCCATGAGGCCATGACCCACGCACCTCCTTTCCCTGTTCCATTATCAATTTTACATTTTTGGCCCCTGAGCCTATATTGTTTATTCACTTTATACCTTTTACTTTTCAATATTTCATTTTACGTTTTAGTCATATATCGTGTATTGGCTAAAAGACGTTAAAAAAATACGTTTTAATTTTAACAAATTACGCAATTGTATTCGTGTCGCCGATACGATCGAAATGAGCCTAATATTGAATATTTTTGGACGTAGTTATTTTATTATATACTATATATACGTTCCGACTTCTAACCAACCCAAATCCTATATCCATTTTCAAATTTACATATTAGCACCTTAAACTTAGAACTTATAATGTTTATTTACTTTACATCTTTTACTTTTCAATATTTCATTTTACGTTTTAGTCATATATCGTGTATTGACAAAAAAACGTTAAAAATACGTTTTAATTTTAAATTACGTCATTATGTTCGTATCGTCGATACGATCGAAATGGGCCTAATATTGAATATTTTTTGATGTAGCTATTTTATTATATACTATATATAAGCTCCAACCGACCCGAATCCTATACACATTTTCAAATTCACATATTAGCGCCCTAAACTTATAATATTTATTCACTTTATACCTTTACTTTTCTATATTTCATTTTACATTTTACTCATATATCGTATATTGATTGGAACATATTAAAAAATACTTTTTAATTTTAACAAATCACGTTATTATAATCGTATCGTCTATACGATCTAAAATATGTTTAAAAAAATATGTTTTATTATATACGATATATATACGCTCCAACCGACCCGAATCCTATACTCATCTTTAAACTTACATATCAGCCCCCCTAAACTTACAATATTTATTAACTTTATATATTTTAGTTTTCTATATTTCATTTTACGTTTTAGTCATATATAGTATATTGACTGAAATATGTTAAAGTGTCGGTAGCTACTGTCCCTCTCTAGCTTTCTGACCCAAACCCGCCCATGACCTGCATGACCCGTGCGTCCTCCACAGCCACCTATTATCAATTTTACATTTTTGGCCTTTGAACCTATAAGGTTTATTCACTTTGTACCTTTTACTTTTCAATATTTCATTTTACGTTTTAGTCATATATCGTCTATTGGCTAAAATATGTTTTAATTTTAACAAATTACGCCATTTTATTCGTATCGTCGATATAATCGAAATGAGCCTAATATTGAATATTTTTTGACGTAATTATTTTATTATATACTATATATACGTTCTAACATACCCGAATCCTATAACCATTTTTAAATTTACACATTAGCCCCCTCAATTTAGAACTTATAAGGTTTATTCACTTTACACCTTTTACTTTCCAATATTTCATTTTACGTTTTAGTCATATATCGTGTATTGGCTAAAATACGTTAAAAAATACGTTTTAATTATAACCAATTACGCCATTATGTTTGTATCGTCGATACGATCGAAATGAGCCTAATATTGAATATTTTTTGATGTAGCTATTTTATTATATACTATATATACGGTTCAACCGACCCGAATCCTATACCCACCCATTTTCAAATTTACATATTAGCCCCCTAAACTTATAATATTTATTCACTTTATACCTTTTACTTTTTTATATTTCATTTTACGTTTTACTCATATATCGTATATTGGTTGGAACATGTTAAAAAATACGTTTTAATTTTAACAAATTACGCCATTATAATTGTATCGTTTATACGATCTAAAATATATTTAAAAAAATATGTTTTAATGCTAACAAACTACACCATTATAATCGTATCATCGATAAAATCGAAACGAGCCTAATATTGAATATTTTTTTCGTGTATTTATTTTATTATATACTATATATACGCTCCAATCAATCCGAACCCTATACCCACTTTTAAACTTACATATCAGCCCCCTAAACCTATAATATTTATTCACTTTATATGTTTTAGTTAATAATATTTCACTTTACGTGTTAGTCATACATAGTATATTGACTGAAATATGTTAAAGTGTCGGTAGTTACTGTTCATGAACCCGGTGCGAAGCCGGGCTTATCAACTAGTTGATATATACATATAAGGTCAGGTTCATATGTGAACTCAATTTTGGTAGTTACTGTTCTTATATATACATATAAGAACAAATTTCAGCCACACATCTTCAGTTACGGTGGACGCGTTCACGGAGGATTGGCACGATTCATGGAAGGATGGAGATTATTAAAGGAGGGGACCTGGTCAAAGCCGTCTTTATTGACCGGATATGTGGCCAGTGGTGGATCTAGGATTTTTCTTTAGTGGGGTCACCTTTTGAGATAGATTAAATTACCCGAAAAGTTGTTCGATGTTTTTTAGCCTAAATCTACTGTTTCTAAGGAGTTAGTAAGTTTTTTAGTTGGTTTCAAGAGATTTTTTAAAGATTTTTTTTATCAATATTAAGAAAAAAATCGGTTTTTTTAGTTGATTCCAAAAGTAATTTTTGGTTTTATAGTTGGTTTCGATGCATTTTTTTAATTAATGGGGTCCCGAACGAAAATTTACTGGGGGGAAAGCAAGGTATAACACAAAATATATATAATTTTACATAAGAAAATCATGGTTATTTCCCATTTAGTGGGGTCCCATCCCCCCACTAATACATGCATGCATCCGTTCCTGTATGTGGCTGAGATTCGTCCACACGTTCATAACCAAAATTGGGTTCACATTTGAACTTTTCTCTATACATATATATACACATGCACACACACACATAGATGTAGCATCCCCAAATCCTAGCTCTTCCCAACAAACCCCAGGCCCTCACTCATACATCTTCGACAGATCTAGCATTGGACACCATCTCCCGTGAACAAGCGTCCTCTCCTAACCCAGTTGTTTACAAAGTTCTAAATAGCATGAGGCACGACATGACGGAAAGGCCAAACCTCGAGCCTTAAAAGGTATGTTGACTTAATTCCATTTACAGTTGTTTGAGACTATGATTTATTGATTAGTTTAATTTTTAAAGTCATGAATAAATAATTAATAAAGAGAAAAACAATCGGTGATTAGTCATATATGTTAGATAAGAATAATGTTGATAGTTGTGAACAAAGTTGTGTGGAAATCAATTTAAGGGATCTTCCAATTGACTTTAAATGGTGGATTAGGATTTATGATTACAATCCTTATATTCGTAATGAAGTTCGCAGAACATATCTATGACAGGATCTTACCAACCTTAAAGCCATGATTTTCCTTACAATACATTTGGGAAAAGATAACAAAGATTTCAACCTTTTGGGAAAAGATAACAAAGATTTCAACCTTCTTGTTTTAATGAATTTTTTTTCTTTAGCTTGGTGTTCTTAATAAAGATGCAACTTACTATTTATGTTTCTATCTTTTAAAACAAAGTGTTCAAGATCAAGTAAGCAATGAGACCTTTGTTGGCATAGGATTTACAAATTGGGTGAAGAAAGGAAAACTAACAATTCATATTGGAGGCAATAATAGTGCTCACAACCGAGCTTGGGATAAGTGTGAACTTTGTTGAATAAAAAACATGATGTTGAATCTCTTATCATCAGACATTCAAACCAAGCTTAGAGAGATTATAAGTTATGTTTGATTTCAGAGATTAGGCCATCCAGTATGGTAAACCATCAACCCAATGAACCCAATCATCACATCAGCGCCACATCAGTTTTCCACTAAGTTATCCAGACCAACCTAAACATCCACTATAACCAACCCATTCTTACCCACACATTAAATAATTAATAAGAATAAAAAATAAAATAAGAGAGAAAAAATAAGAGAGATAGAGAGAAAGAAAAGGAGGGGGTAGGGGGTGGGTTTGCCGCTTCGCATGGAGAAGCCGAATGCCAAGTCGATTATCCAACCCGATTCATCCATCGTGGTGTACCCAATTAAACAGATGAAGTTGATGCACAACCCGACGCCTTCGGGTTGTGCATAGCGGATGGTCTTAGTTGCATTTGGTTTCTCTTGGTCTTAGCTGCATATTGAAGCAAATCTACCTCGATCTCACCTTGTTCCATCGAAGCAAATTTGTAGGTTTCTTCTCTTTTTTAGGTCTACAAAAACCATCAGATATGTGGATTTGTAAGCAAACTCATTGGGATGCAAAACCCATAAGAAGGTATTCGGGGATCTTGGATGTCATCTTCTTCTCCAATTCGCTTCAAGCTATAACAAATATATATTAGTCACAGTTTGATACAAATTTTGAGATATAGATATGTAGAGATAACTTTGTCCCAATAATTAACTTTTCCAAGATGCAAATATGGGTAATTTAGATTTGGATTGATGTGTAATATGTATATTTGATAACACCAAATTTGGTGTTATTTTTATTCCTATTTCCAGTGAGTTTCCTATCCTCGAATAAATAAAGCATATAATTTTATGGTTTAAATTAAAGATTTTCTGAGAAAATTGTTCGCTAAAAAGAGTTAAAGAAAACGGGTGCAAAAGATGGTTGATCGAGCACTTGAGTGAGAATTCAAAGCTTAAGAAGTTTGCTCAAAATAGACCGCCGTGACTTAGGCAAGTGGGTTGGATTTGTTGAAGTCAAGGACCGAACCCACGTTGGCTACTACCTTAGATGACCATCAGGATTTCGCATGGGTTAGGCACGTGACTAGAAGTCATGGGCCAACTCATCGGAGTGTGCTGAAAACTCTTTAGAAGGCCATTTAGCCTAGGGTTTTCAGCATCCGCGATTTTTCCTCAAAAGAGGGCGCCAATTAATAACTAACCTTTGGGCGATTTTTGGCCTGAGAAAATATCAAGTAGGAGGTAGATAACGATCGGGACACGACTTCTACACCGAAATCTTGTCGTTCTTCATGGGTATTGCACTACAAAGGGAGTTTTTATGAGTTTTCTCCATCTTAGATTCATGGATTTTGATTTTTTTTGTTAATAACCCAACATGAACTAATCTTTAGATGTTGGGGGTTGGTTTGATTTTGGTTTTAAGCATACGAACATGTGATTTGTGACTTTTATCGGTTTTTCTTGATTAATGAAACATATGATTTTGGGTTTAATGCTTTTATGAGTCTGATCAACTTTAAACTGATATGTTTGTTAATTGTAAATTCGAGAGATTAATTGTTAACCAGAACTAAATTGTATGCATGATGTGAGAAATTGAATAGAGATATACCAATTAAATCTCAGTCCTAATTAATCTTGAATGTTTAACGCTTTTTGGGTTAGACGTTGAGATCGGGAGATGAAACGACATTTTCCAAGACAAAATTTATTATTATTCAAGAGAAAACAATAGTGATTTTTATAACAGTGGGTGTCATGAAATAAATTAACTGATAATTGTTCAAAGTAAAGTTTTCGATTGTGAAAACCTTAGGATTTACAACTAGAGGTGCACAAAAAAACCGATTAACCGAAAACCGAAAAAAATAACCGAAACTGGTTTTTTTTTTAACCGGTTGAGAAAAAAACCGGATCGGGCTTAACCGGTTCAATAACCGGTTTTTACCCGAACCGGTTAAAAAACCGGTTTTAAACCGGTTAGCTCTTTTCAAAATATTTCAGACCGTTGGGTTCTAGGGGAGACATGTAGCCAAAACCGGTAATTAACCGGTAATAAACCGAACCGGTAATGAACCGAACCGGTTTTTTAAAAAAACCGGTTAAGAAAAAACCGATTAATAAAAAACCGATTTTTAAAAAACCGGTTTGGTTAAAAAACCGGTTTTGTGCACCTCTATTTACAACCCTCAAATTTTTATCAAGCTAATTTTTTGTCCTTCAAATTTTATTTGATTATTATTTGTGATAGTTCTCAACAAATCAACAATTGGATCGTCTAGTTAATAGTGAATATGAGTCATTGTGTTACTCAATGCTAGTTTTCTTGGTTCAATACTCCTACTTACCGGTACTATTACTTGATTTGATCTGTATACTTGTGGTTAGATTTAGGGGTGTGAACCCTCCTATCAATATTTATTCGTTAAGTTTCTTCATTATTTTGGGATTTGGATTTGGATAATTTTGAGATTTTATTTTGGGGTCAATTTTTGATATGCGTTATGGCCGGATAAGACATATGTGAATTACAACTTTGGTCCCTGTGGGTTTTTAGTAGGTAAAAAAATTAGTAAAACGACACAAATGGTCCTCACTTAATGGGTTTTTCTAACGATTGCTAGAGGTAGTGATCAAATCCGGTAGTTTTTACATAGGCCAATGATAAAAATGTAAATTTTAAACTGTAGGAACCAAAAGTATTATATACAAGAAACCACAATGACTATTTGTAGTTTACTCTATTTTTTATTATTATATAGTTTCATTCTCATTTAAAAGTTTATTTCGTAAAACTGTTTCTTAATTAATTATTTAAACTAATTATGATTCACATGTCGACAACTAAAATGGAAAACTGCAAGAATTTACAGTATCATGATCTTGATAGACATGTTCCTCACTTTGAGCTTTACGTTGAGCTTGAATTTTGTAAATACGTATGTTAGGTTGGATATTTTTCATTTGTGATTCCAAATATCTACTTCATCTGCAACTTGTCCACCATCGAGTTCTTGCTAACATCTAAGACATCTTTTTGAGGTCATTGATAAGTTCACGATACTTATTTAGCATAGTCCAGTCAGGCCAAAAACTTGATACATGGTTTAACCAACCCTTCAAATCAACCGGAAGTGTATGGTGTCAATAAATTAATACGTACTAAGTACGAGTATCAATCCAAGGAACTATGAGGTTAAGTGCCACAAACGCTACCCCAATTTCTAATTAGATTGTTCATAAAAGGTGATTTTTATGAAATTAATAACTAATTATCTAGAGAAAATAAAGGTAGACACAGCAAAACGGTTCATACAACGATTCTAGCAAAGATAAAGCCATAAAGGAATTACTTAGATGGTAAAAGGAAGGTTAGGGGTTAGATTTCATTTTCAGTCAACATTCAATTTTCACACATCAAATAACTATCATACAAGGTTAAAAATGACAAATCCTCAAATACTCATTATTCTCTCTCAAGTAATAGCAAGAATATCATACTTTTAACAAGTTATAAAAACCGATTTCCCAAAAGGAAATACAACTATTAGATGAATAAGAAGACTAATCTTACCATAAATGAAGAATAAGCTAGCTAAACTCAACCAAAAAATATGATAACTAAAAATACTTGTAATAATCACGTAAATAATGGTAAAAATCCAAAATCCATCTTTCCCCTAAACTCAAACTACTTAGTCGATGCTAAGAATCAAAAAATGCATCAAAATAAAAAAGTTAACAACACCTCACATCATTGTTTCTCAACAAAAATACAAAGGAATGGAAAACCCCCTCAAGAATTGATAAAAACCACCAATTTTAGCTCTAAAATGATGAATCCACCTTCAAATATCAATGCTCCACCTTCAATCAGCTAAAAGGTCTTAAAAAACGGCTATCTTATGAGCCTAGCCTGCTTCAATGCTAAGATAACCCTAAAACCTAGAGAATAACAACTTTTTAAATCGATTTGCAACTTTTAGTAACGGTTCTTGTGAAAACACTTCTTGAAATCTTTTCTTTGGGGGACATTGGGACAATGTGTCTTGAAGGTTTGGAGTTGTTGTTGTTATCTTTATTTTGTGGGTTGACTATTTGTGAATTTACATTTTTAGTCACTAAAAATGCTTTGGTGTATAATATCTAGTTAATCGAAATGAATATTTGTGCTGAGAGGCCATTGATTAGGTAAGTTGAAAAAAACTTTTATTGACACGTTAAATTTGTGTCGAGTCATGCTTGTTAAAAGATAGAGTAGTTGTGCATGCTAATTGTGGACATTAGTGGAGACCACCTTGGTTTATTCTTCCAACATAAGCGTATATCATAACCAATTCCGGACAATCAAAATTTCAACCATCTTTGAAGTCCATGTTTTTAACCAAGAACATGTTTTTGGAGTGCATGCTTCTACCCAAGAACATGTTCTTATCGGTAACGAGAATATTAAAAAAACATGTTTTTAAAAGGTGAATTCTATTCATAGAGGACGTTTTTAACTAAGAACATAATTGAAAAAGGTGAGAATTTTGTGCTTAATTGCCTTCACTTCTGAGTGCTTTTTGATTTTATTCATCATCTCTTTGTGCTTTTCAACTATCCTTTAAATAATTAAATTTGCTAATATGATCTCGTTAGCTTTCACATTGAGTAGTAATGACTTTTCTTTGATTTTTAAACATTAGTATTACTTGCAAAAATATGTAGATCACGAGGAATATTATCAGACTATGTGTATAGCTTCCCTTGGCCTTCTATCTTTGTTATTTTCTTTTCCATACCTATCTATTAGTCACTTTGTGGCTTTTTAGTGCGGTTTCATTTGCGCCTAATCACCTTGATCATGTTGGATACGTTTGCCTAATCATAGTCCAAGTGGACATATAAAAGTTAGTGTGATTGCATCTAACGGAAGAAGAAAGTTGAATGGTTAATTCAGACAAGTTGTGAAGAAACAAGTTGGCAAAAAAAGGACTTGATCAATGGTTCAAGCAACCCTCCAAATCAACCGCAAGTGTATGATGTCAATCAAGTAATACGTACTAAGTACTAGTATCGATCCAAGGAACTATGAGGTTAAGTACCACAAAGGCTACCACAACTTCTAATTGGATTGACTGCTGATAAAAGGTGATTTTTGTGAAATTAATAACTAATATCTAGAGACAAAAGAAGTAGACACAACAAAATGGTTCATACAATGATTTAAATAAAGATGAAGGAATTACATAGATGGTAAAAGGAAGGCTTGAGGTAAGATTTCATTTGGATTCCATCAACATACAATCTTCACACATCAAATTGCTATCATACAACGTTGAAAATGACAAATCCTTAAATACTCACTATACTCTCTCAAGTAATGACAAGAATATATCATATTATGTATATTAAAATCTCTCGACTAATAAACAACGATAATCAACTCGTTAACAATAAGAAATGCATACACATAACTAGAGTTTACTTGGTATATCTCTATCCAAAATCTCACTCTAGGTTTATCGAGCTTTTAACAAGTTATAAAACCGATTTCTCAAAAGGAAATACAACTATTAGATGAATAAGACGGCCAATCTATACCAAAATCCATCTTTCCCTAACCTCAAAGTACTTAGCTCATGCTAAGAAACAAAAAATGCATCAAAATAAAGTTAACGACACCCCACATCATTGTTTCTCAATAAAAATACAAGGGAATGGAAAACCCCCGCAACACAAAGAATGTACACTCGGAGTACAATCATTATAGATAAAGCTAGGTATGCAATGGTGTGCGTTATCACTCGGAACAAAGTGTTTTCAAGGGTGCAATAGGTCACTAAAGCCAAGATTACATAAACATCGAAACTTATGTGCATTATGTTCGTTGCGATTTGGTGTCTGTGATATGGGGAAGTGGGGTTCGTATCCGTTCAACATTGATGTATTCAATTAAAGGCTTCCAACATAAGTGTGTATGGTGACGACGATAAAGTCGGCGACGCCTACTCAAGCTCTCTGCAAGGAGATGAGACACCATCTCTCCCAAGACCCCGATTTCGCTCGCCCCCACAATGGTAATTGCATGATCATGTGCAACCTTTCTCATTTCTGGCTCGACCGCCGATGGCGTTTCAGCCACAATTTCACCAGAGTATTAAATGTGACAATAGACAGTTGTGTTTTGGCTTGACCGTTGGTGGTGTTTTAGCCGAAGTATTGAACATGACAATAGACAATGGTTTTCCGGCTCATCCACCGGTAGCATTTCATCCGGAGTATTAAACACGACAATAGATAGTGGTGCTTCTGTCAGAATATCCATCGACATATGACTTTAGAGGATGGGCATTGTTGTGTTATCGCCAATTTCAGACGGAAAATCTTGATCGCGTCCATCATCCGCTGGCCTTTGGTGATGCAAATGATTAAGATTTCCCTCTGAAGTTGGAAACAATACAACACTGCCTAACCTCCAAAATCATATGCCGACGGATAATTCGACGAAAACACTACTGTCTATTGTCACCTTTAATACTCCGACAAAAACACCACCAACGGTCAAGTTGGAAACACCACTGTCTATTGTCACGTTTAATACTTTGGCGAAAATTCGGTTGAAACGCCACCGATGGTCCAGCTAAAAATGAGAAAGGTTGTGCACGATCATGCAATTACCATTACGAGGGCGAGCGAAACCAGGGTTTTAGGAGAGATGGTGTCTCATCCCCCAGCGAAGAGTTTGAGTAGACGTCTTTACGCCTGTCGGGTTTACTGTTGTTGCCATACAAGCTCATGCTGGAAGCCTTAAATGGAATACATCAATGGCGGACGAATATAGACCCACTTTCCCATATTATATGCACCAATTCCAACGAACACAATGCATATAAGTTTCGGTATTCACATAATCTTGGCTTTAGCAACCTATTGTGCCCCTGAAAACACTTCGTTGCGAATGATAATGCACACCGTTGCGTACCAAGCTTTATCAATAATGATTGTACTCTAGGTGTAATTATATTTCTTTAATGTATTAATTCTAAGGACCAATTTTGAAAGTGTAATGTGTTGGTTCCCTTATCCCCCAATAATATGGCTAACTTTTATGCATATGCTTTCTCATGCCTTTCATGTTGATGCTTTCACAAAAACAAAACAAAAGAGGCATGTTCTCTCGCATTGGATTTCGAAAGAATATTACTCACGACACCTCCACCCTTTCCACCACTCAACGATCACACAGAAGCCGGCTCGAAGACAATATGGTGCTAAGCCCTGCCCCTTTCCATGCACACCAGTTCATAAGGGTTTTTTTTATTTTGAAAAAGTGCATCATTTTTTTATCAATTAAGTTTTTCTTCGGTTCCTCCTTGTTTCTAATCTTTTTTGGTTATGATTTATGAGAAATACTTTACGTTGATTGTATTAGAACTTTTCTTACACTACGTAGAATTTAAATTGTTTTACTGTTTTCCATTATTGTCAGGATCGAATTCTCAACAAGAATTAACACAACTCAAATGTATTGCTAAAGAAGTTGCCGAAAAACACTTTAACAATTTGTATGAAAAACACAATGAAATTGCAAATCACTTTTGTATTAATTGAAAGTCGAATGATTACAATCAAAAGCCCTAGTCTATTGAATAGACTCAATAGATGTGCAACACTTCTCTATTTGCAAGGATCAAGAACAATCTTGAGGCTAATTTTTTTGCTCAAACTAAAACTCTCAATTAACTCGTTAACAGCTAGAATTAAATAACTATCTCTATATATACAGATTACAGATAGATACAAAAAGGAAACAAATCTCTAACAAATCAGCATTATCTTTGCAATCTTTTCCTTTATCTTCTCAAAAGAATCCTACCATATCGGATGACCAAAACAGTAGTAAAAACAAAAGAAGCATTAACTAAAACTAGAAGTACTAACTAGCAGTATTAATGAACTAAACTCGCAGTAATAATAGTTGCAGTAATAACTCCCTGACAGTATTAATCATTACTATTGTTGGTTCTTCACTAGCAGTAGTATCTTCAAATATTGCAGCAACATTAACCATTCATACTTCTCTTTAAGCTTAGCAGCATTATCCACCTTATTCCTCCATCTGTTCAGCTTCAGACCCAACAATTATGACCACTTTTTTTACATTGTTCCTTATTTTTTAGACTCAGTGAAACTGGTTATATGTTATCTCTATTTAATTAAAGGGATATGCATTGTACACTATGTTGACTTAATCCCATTTATAGTTGTTTGATACTTTGATTTATTGATTAGTTTAATTTTGGTTTAATATCTGAAAATGTATTCAAGTTGTCACGTTTTGCTATTGTATGTATCTAACTCTGAAAACTACCATTCAATATACTAAAGTTTCAAAATTTTGCTATTATATGTATTGTCACCTTCAATAGCAAGTCAACACCTTTTTTTGCAGGTTTGGTCCCTGAGTTTTGTTAAATCTAGCGATTTTGGTCCCCAAGTCGCACCACCACCTTCCTCCACCGTCAGGCTGCCGCACCACCATCACCGGAACCACCACCGCCCACCATCACCGTAACCAACACCGCCCACCATCACCGGAACCACCACGGCCCACCATCACCGGAACCACCACGGCCCACCATCACCGGAACTACCATCGTCGGACACAATCATCACTGGAACCACCATCACCCACCGGGACCACCACCATCACCTTAACCATCATCGCCCACCATCACCGCACCACCATCGCAGGCCACCACCATCACCGGAACCACCACCGCCCACCATCGTCGGATACAATCATCACCGGAACCACCATCGCCCACCGGAACCACCACCATCGCCATAACCACCATCGTCCACCATCGCAGGACACCACCATCACCGGAACCACCACCGGAACCACCATCGCACACCATCGCCGGAGAAGATGATCGGAGTTCGCCGAAGAAGATGGCCAGAGTTCGTCGAAGAAGATGACCGGACTTTGGCGGAGAAAATGATTGGAGTTCGCCGAAAAAGATGACCGGTGCGGTAGAGGGAGGTGGTGGTGCGGCGGCAGGCGGCAGAGGCAAGTGGTGGTGTGACTTTGGGACTAAATTTGTAATATTTGACAGATCTCAGGGGCCAAATTAGTAAATTGATCTAATATTTTAGAATTAAAAAAAAATCAAAATTCAAAAAATTACCTGCAACCTGTTTAGTAGGTTACCCAATACATACAATAGCAAAATTTTGAAACTTCAGTATATTGAATGGTATTTTTCAAAGTTGGATACATACAATAGCAAAATGTGACAACTTGAATACATTTTCAGATAGTCAACCCTTTAATTTTTAAAGTCATGGATAAATATTTAATAAAGAGAAAAACAACCGGTGATTAGTCATTTATGTTAGATAAGAATAATGTTGATAGCTGTGAACAAAAAGTCATGTGGAAATCATTCTAAGGGGTCTTCCAATTGACTCTAGATTGTGGATTAGGATTTATGATTACAATACTTATATTCATGATAAAGTTCGTTGAGCATATCTATTGAAAAGATCTTACTAACCGTAAAGCCATGATTTTCCTTGCACTACATTGGGAAAATATCACAAAGATTTCAACCTTCTTGGTTTGATGAATTTTTTTACTTAGCTTGGTGTTCTCAGCAAAGATGCAACTTACTATTTATGTTTCTATTTTTTAAAACAAAGTGTTCAAGATCAAGTAGGCAATGAGACCTTTGTTGGCATGGGATTTACAAATTGGGTGAAGAAAGGAAAACTAACAATTCATATTGGAGGCAATAATAGTGCTCACAACCGAGCTTGGGACAAGTGCGAAACTTTGTTGAATAACAAAAATGTTGATTCTCTTATCATCAGACATTCAGACCAAGCTTATGGAGATTATAAGTTACGTTTGATTTCATAGATTAGGCCATCCACTCTGGTAAACCATCAACCCAATGAACCCAATTGGCACATCAGTTTTCCACCACCTTACCCAAACCAACCCAAACCATCCATTATACCCAACCCAATCTTATCCACACATTAAATAATTAATAAGAAAAAGAAAAAGAAATTATGAGTGAGAAAAAAGAGAGAGAAAGAGGAGAGGGAGGGGGTTTGCTGCTTCGCATGGAGAAACCGAATGCCATGTCGATTCTCCAACTCTATTCATCCACCGTGGTGTACCCAATTAAACTGATGCACAACCCAACGCCTTCGGGTTGTCCATAGCAGATGGTCTTAGCTGCATTTGGTTTCTCTTGCAACATGGGATTCCTTTTCGAGGCCATGATGAATGTGAAAATTCAAATAATAAAAGGAACTTTCTTGAACTATTTATAGTTTTTGGGTGATCATAATAAAAGCATCAAAGTAGTTAGTCTAAATAATGCTCCTGAGAATTTGAAGTTAACTTCATGGATATCCAAAAATACGATATTAATGTTGTTGCAACAGCAACAATGGAACTTATTTTACGTGATATTGGTGATTATTTTTTCCCGGTCCTTGTGGATAAATCTCATGACATTACAACCGAAGAACAAACGAGTGTTGTGCAGTGCTATGTGTATTATTGAATGCATTTTAAGCATCGAGAAAGTTTCAAACACTACATCTATCTCACCATAGGAGACACTTCATAAATTGTTTTCACAACATAGATTAAACATCTCTAAATTGTGTAGGTAAGGTTATGATGGAGAAAGTAATATACAATGAAAATGAAAATGAAAAAGCAAACACAGATCATTGATTTATTTTTCTTAGTAGACAATGTTGTGAATGTTGTTGGAGGTTCTTGTAAACGTCATGTTCTGCTTTGAGAACAACAAAATGCAAAAGTTTTTAAGCACTTAACCTGAGTGAAATCTCAAGCGGTCGAGGCCTCAATCAAGAAACTTCACTCATCTAGTGACACACATTGGGGTTCACTTTACGGTACTGTAGTCAGTATGATATGCATTTTTTTCATCCGATGATTATAGAAGAACATGGATTAATCCATGAACAAAAATATGAAGCTCCTCTGTCATCTAACTCCTTGCACTCATTTGATTTTGTGTTTCGTCTATACTTTATGAAAATGATATCAGGAATCACCAACGACTTATCCCAAACATTGCAAAAGAAAGAACAAGATTTGTAAACACAATGAAATTGTTTGAGTTTGCAACCTTCAACTACAAAAATAACGATTGAAAAATGACAAGAAGGATCCTCTACTCAATCAAGTTACCTGGTTTCTGAAAAACACGGTATCAATATTCGTAAAATGTATGAAATGTTTTTACTTCCCAGAAGATCACATCAAAACGATTCACAAATAACAAATTTACACTACTATCATGTTGACTTATTTTACATTTTACACTGTCAACGATTCACAGCGTATGGAATTAGAGGTGGATTGTACTATTTTTCTAATACAAGGGGGTGTAAGTGTAAATAAACTAAATAAAATTCTAAGATCGTGTCGACACAATAGCTTCTCCTTCAAATCAAGTTTTTCATGGTGAAAAATAAAACCAAGAAATCCCCAAATTCATATTCAACCCTTAAATCCCTAGCTGGAATTTGCCACGAAGGTAACGATTTCTTCCATCTTAAGTAAACAAACCAAATTCCAAATTAGCTGATACGATATATATATATATATATATTATCCGTATATTTCGTTCCTAGTGGAGTAGGTGATAGTACTAAGTAAATCATATTTGTGAATTTGATCAATTTTGGTTATGGATTCTTAATCAGACGATCCAATCCACATAGATAACTGTAATCGGAAGATCAGAGTTTATTAGGATCGTGATCGGATTGAATTCAAGATGTCGATGCTTGATTCTTTCTTCAGCAAGGGCTCCTTCAAGGGTTCTAAATGGTATATAATATATGTATATGATGTTTCTTGAAATTTTTATCTATTTGTTCTAATTTTCTGTTATTCTGTTGATTGGTACTGAAATGTTCTTGAAATTTTATTGTAGTACTGAAATTGAAGTTTAGTTTTGTCTTATGGATGAATGATATTTAGGGGTTGTTTTGTTTTATTTAAGAGGTTTGAAGTCTGATTTCATGTCTAAAAAATAAGAGGTGGATGGTGCACCTTTTAAAATTTCAGAGGATGATAAGAGGTTTTCAGACCTTTTCTTAAAAAAATAAAACAAACAGTCTTAAGTTTACAAACTTTTTGTTTCAGACATAAGAGGTTTTAAGAGGTATTCTTTAGAAAACAAACGGCCACTTAGGGGTTGTTTGTTTTTTAAGAGGTCTAAAGTCTGAAATCTAAATTCATGGCAAAAAAAAAAAAAAAGAGATGGATGGTGCACCTCTAGAAATTTCAGAGGACTGTGGGAGGTTTTCAGACCTTTTCTTAAAAACAAAACAGACAGTCTTAAGCCTGCAAACCTCTTAATTTTCAGACTTAAGAGGTTTTAAGGGAGATTTTTATAAAAACAAACAGCCACTTAGTCTAACGTGACGTACAGGGTTAAATATTGGTTTTTCTTTGATAGGAACATGATTTCTCATTTTCACTGTTGTTTTTTGGTTTTGGTCTATCTTGATGTTAAGTTAATTGGTTGCAAATTGTTGAAAACAGTAAAACGCTTTTGAAACTGACGATCCCACGCATAAAGCTCCTGAGGAACCGTAGAGAAATTCATATAAAGCAGATGCGTCGTGACATTGCCAAACTTCTTGAGACTGGTCAAGAAGCCACTGCTCGAATTAGGGTATTTTACCTTTGTATCTTCGTATATATCATTTAGCATTGATCTAGTTGTTCCTAAAGAGAAAAGAGCATCGGGATTGCTTAATTTCATCTGGTAAATTTGCTTCGTTTTGGACTTTCATTGACCTTTGGTTAATATAATGTCTTATTTAGGTGGAACATATTATAAGGGAAGAAAAAATGATGGCAGCGCAAGAAATTATTGAGTTGTTTTGCGAGCTTGTAGCTGTTCGTCTTCCAATTATTGAAGCTCAAAGGTTTGTTTTAATCTCCTTTTCATTGGATACTTTAGATTCTCGATCATTTCTTTTCTACTTTCATCAATTATTGGTGTGAAAGTAATTACAAAAGGAGGATTTGAATGCTGAAAACATTTAAAATAGTGGGTAGGAGTTGTTTATGCCAAAAAAACTTCCATTTAGTTCAAGACTTAGAGCGAAACAATGGATTGGAAAGTTGCATCAGAGTAAAAGTATACATATATGCGCTAACTAAATGGTGACGTTGCGTGATGGGGCATTACACGGCAAGCACGACTAATCGGTCTCAAAATAGACAAGACTTTTCCTTGTAAGTATGAAGGATAGTATCTTGGGTTCTAGGTATTATCTATAATGAATGAATTACGATTTGGTAGTTTGTCATTTGACACCCTTTTTCTTTCGGGATTGTTAACTGTTTCATGCATATAAAACTATGTTTTGGAGGGTAGGATTCGTTTGAAACTTGAAGACGTATGGCACATGAAATAAATGTTCTCTTTGAAGCTTTATTTTTACCTTACTACAAGGTAGTATTTCCCAGTGGTGGATCCAGGATGGCAGGTGATTTGGGGAACACCTAAAGGTATAATAAAAGCCAAAGTCGATTACCTATCCGAACCGAATGAGGTTCGGATTAAACGGTTTTGGATTATTCGAAAATCTTAAGTAAAACACAGTTCCCGACTGCAACAAACACATGATATGACAAAATTAATAAACATTCCAAAAGAAATGCCAAACTTAAGTATTGGAATCTTCTAGAAACACTATAATTGCTGAGAATTACTACATCAAGGCTAGTGATTTGGATCCACAGTAGTTAACAATGGCAAAGTTTTACCAAGAAATGAAACAAATAGAAGACCCAACAATCATCAAAGATAAAATCATAAAATAACACAATAACTTTCTTACAAAGGAACAAGATAAACAACAAACCAAGGGTTGGGGGCATGAGTGAAAAGTTGTTGGAGTCCCTGGTATTTTCTATGGCATACCAATAATCTTCTCTTGATACCATTAAGTCACTAGACATGTCTATCAAGTACACAAATCTAAAAATTGTTAATTGATAATTAGGGGGAGTTGCTTGGAGATAGAGGATAGGATCCCACTTGATGTAGAGGTGAATGTAATGAAGATTATGTGGAAAACTGTAACTCCAAACAAGAATATTTAGTGTTCTATACTATCATCTATGTGGGTCCCATCACGAAAGATCTCAATTTCTTAATATTAAATAGTTGTTCACAAGTAACAAATTGACTCTAGATGTTAAAAATGTTTGTTGAAAACTAGCTAGTAGAAGCTTTGGTGTTAACTCCACAGACAGGTTTCCACTGGTTGGGTTAACATACCCCAATGTTAGGTTTAAGAAGGTAATGTAGGTTTTAGGGCTTCTTAAACTATGAAGCCATGTATCCCATGCCACTACATAAGTACTAGGCCTTTTAGCATGGGGATATGTTTACACTTCCTTATGTTACTGTTGTTGTGGTCGTTCCTCATTAACTCTAACTTCTCTTTTTCTAAGGGCAAAACCAAACTGGTTTTCCATAAAAACACTTGGCCCTTCAAGTTTCTTATTGAGATCCTCATAACTTGTAAACATCATGGCATCCTTATACGTTAGTGATCTTTAATCACTTGAAAGAGATATACAACAATGAACAATCGTCTACATGGTTGGATAACCAAATTTTGGTATGTTTTCCTCTTGATCCTTGTTGTGCAAAGTCTATGTTTTGATTGAAATCACATAGCAGTGAAAGGGTTTAGTTCCCCAAAATGCATCCAAGTTGTCACCTTTTGCTATTGTATGTATTGAACTTAAAAAAACCTACCATTTAATGTATCAAAGTTTTAAAACGTACCATTTAAAATTTGTATTAGCAATTTTAAAATTTTCTGCTACTTAGAACTTAGAAGTAAGTCTAGATTAAGGTCCTCCTAGAGCTAGGTTTAAGTTTAACCATCATCTATCATCAATGCATTAGAATTTTCTATTCGTCTATCAGTACTCTGAGTGAAGTTTTCTTATAGTGCTTTGGTGCATAGATCATCAACTTCTTGTATCACTTGTTCTTTAAGATACATGGACTGAGTCCCACTGGAGATAAGTATTTCACTAGTCGGCTTACTCCGCAATTTATTCCTAAAGTCCACATCTGCTTTCAGGATTTTGATGGTTTTAGCAAAAATAAATGAGTCAGGACTGAGTTTCAGTATCCTTGGAAGTTGGAACTTCAGATAGAATACATTGTCTACATGAGCATAATAAAGAAACAACATTAGTAATAAAAAGAAAGATGTTACCTGTATGTTAGCAAGCCTGCATAATGTATAATTTATGAAATCAGGTTTTATAACTACACTACCAAATATTTTCTGGAAAATTTTGAAGGAGCTTGGAAGTAAGATATAATGAGCTTACAATGCTCTTAAGGAACATTAGATGTTGAAAATAACCCTACTTTATTTTTAATGTAAAAAGAGAGAAACCATTGAAAAGAAGCCAGTTAAATATATTTCAAATTCTTATTTAGGGTCAACAAATGCCTGCACTGAATCTTAAAGGACAGGTAAATAAAGTAGAAAGATGGGGATAATTTTGTCTTTTGAGAAAATGGGATGGAATGGAATTGAATTCCTTCTCAATTGTGATGGAATGACCAAATCCATTAATGGTGGAATGTGTGGAGTTCAATTGCATTCCTTGGTTAACCAAATGCTTGAAAAGGAATTTGGTCATTGGAATTGATCATTCCAATTCCTTCAAGTTCCATCGGAATCTTGTGAACCAAACACACCCTAAGAACTTCCAAATTTTAGTTATAAATTATCTCTCAAGGTCTCACATGTCTTTTTCCAATCCATATGCCGGCTGACCTGAATGGTTAAGTGGTAATATATCTCAAAAAACCAGGCAGAGTTATTACATCCATTTAACAAATGATCCATTTGGGGTCTCTTATCTTGCATAGTGTCTCTCTCTTAAGCTGTTAGATCAAAAAATGGATGATGTAAGATTGAGTTAGAGGAAAACCAGGCATCTGTGCTATTATAAGTTCCACAACATTTCAATGTAATAGATGTAACGAGACAGATGGATAAGGAGGCTGGCAAGTGATAGGGGTAGTGTTGGGAGAAGATGGACTAATATAACAAATTCTACGTTGTGCAGTACTAATTGTACAATGGATTTTGATAGTTTTTTAAATTAATATTAAGTAAAATGGACATTAAGCTTTTCTTCTTGTACTTGATATAAGGATGTTGATAGCTGCTTAAGTTAATGTTTAAAATCCTTGGGAAAGGTTGATGTTTAAGACAGATACGATTCTTATGATGCATTTGAAAGAACAAAACTTAGTAAGACTATATGAGATAACAGGTAGTTAAATTTGAAGCTTTGAAGCATATTGAATGGTTTTGCATTTTGGTTGAATACTTCGTTTTTAGGACCAATTTCGACTATTTGTATTCAGCCAACTGTCTCTTGATGGCACACAAACGAGGCAAATTCTTTGTATTCAGCCGCACGTGTTGGTGATTTACACACACACACAAACGCACAAAATCTTTTCATATTGACTTGATTGTCTAATTTTCTGCAATTTTCTACATAAAAGGGAATGTCCTCTCGACCTGAAAGAGGCAATTTCGAGTCTGTGTTTTGCTGCTCCGAGATGTGCGGATCTTCCCGAGCTGATTCAGGTTCAGATGGCTTTCGCTGCTAAATATGGCAAAGAATTTGTTGCTGCTGCCACTGAACTCATGCCGGAATGTGGCGTCAATCGTCAGGTGATTAAACATCGTTTTTTATTTTTTTTACTCTTTTAGGGATTGTTGTTGTTACACAACCTTTAATTTATTCATTTTATTGGTTCCTCAAAAAAGAAACAAGTTTGACTTCTGAGCTAAAGCAAACTCAAATTTCTACTTCAAACTGTTGCTCCCTTGGTCTGAAATTAACTTGGAGCATAGTTTAAAGGGAGGGTTTGACTATTAGTCAAATATCTAAACTACCCTTGATTACTAATGGATAAAGAGGTAATCTTGTTTTGTTTACTAATGGGTAAAGAGGTAATCTTGGATTGAAAATTTGCAGAAAAGTGAAATGCTTCATTCTTGCATTCTTTTTTGGACACAAGGAGTACAAAATTTTAAGAATTATAAGAAATTTCTTACAACTACATGAAATTTTGTAGCAAGTACTTGATATATAAAAAAAATTTCAACTGCGGGTTTGTTTATATGTTCCGAGGAGAAACTAAAACATGATTATGGGTTCCATCGAGAAATGGAAAATTATAGATTAAAAGGAGGCCCAAATTTCGGGTTTTTATCTTATTACTGATCCTTTGATCTTACAGTTGATCGAACACCTATCTGTCCGTGCTCCACCTCCTGATGTAAAACTTAATCTGTTGAAAGAAATCGCGGAGGAACATGAGCTCGATTGGGATCCTACAGCATCTGAAACAGAATTGCTGAAGCCACATGAAGATCTTCTGGTTAGCAATCTATATTTTTGGTTATATTCCATAACCATTTAACCATATAGTTTAGTCAAATATGGGATTGTGACCGGACCGATACTGAAGTGGGTCCGGACCGGATTTTTGTGTGACTAAAAGTAGGATCGAAAACCGAACCGTATGTACCGGTTTGGTTTCAGCACGGGAAAATCGGTACTAGGACCACTTATGAAAACATATCAAATGTGTATCAAAACTGATCACAAATCATAATATAATGATTTTATAAGTTTTGACCCATGATTCTTGATTGGATTTTTTAATTGACAATATATGGTCTCGTTTTGCAGAACGGACCCTCGCAATTTACCAGTACACCATTACCGCTTCCACAAGAAAAGCACGAAGAATTGGTTCCCAAACCTTTGGAACAAACCCATGAAGAACAGTCGGACTCCGATGGAGATTACGACCTGCTAGATTTACCCGAGGTTCCTAATTCGTCAATACAACCTACCGTTCCATCGGAAACCGTCTCGAGAACCGAAATGCTGCCGTTTCCCGCCTCCGCGTTATCCGACCTCAATGATGAATCGGAAACACGTTTCGGACCCAACGATGATTTCCCATATAAACCCGACAAGATTTCGGAAAAACCTGCAATGGGAGAGAAACAGTTTCTGCCGTTCATGTCTCCGCCAGCAGCCACCACCACCACCGCCACCGTTGCCGCCAAAGAAACCAGTCCACCACCTCCCAGAACCAAAACTTCCGTCGAGTATGAACCGAAAGAAAGCGCTCCACTTCCAGTTCCAAGAACCAAAAGCGGAATGACAGATGATTTGCACGAAGTATTGGCGGCGGCACAAGCGGCGGCAGAAAGTGCGGAACGGGCGGCGGCGGTGGCTCGGACCGCCGCAAGCCTTGCACAGGTTCGAATCAGCGAACTCATCCGGAAACACAACGAAGACGAGTCCACCGAGAACCCATTTTCCGGAGACAGCCATCGATCGAATACACCAGAGAGTCCAGAGCTTAACCGGCTAAGCTCGACAAATGATCAGGATGGCGGGTTCAGCCCGTTGAGTCCTGGTTCACAGCCGTTTAGCCCTCACCAGCCGCAGAGGCTGCCGTCGATGGATGATGGGTTCATGTCGTATCCGAATTTGTTTAATTCACGGAGTCCCGGGGAACTATCTCGTGATCAATCGTTTTCTGATAGTGCGCGATCTGGTGACGATCGTTGAACGAAGTTGGGTTGCTGATAATGTTGGTTTACTTTTTATATGTGTTTTCGGGTTTGTTTGATTTTTGTAAAGTGACTTTTGACGTATCGAATTATGTTTTTGGATCGGTATCACGTTACGAGAGTCGATATGTTGTCGTTTCGAAAGGTTTGTAATGTATGAGAAGGATTGATAAATGAATCTTTTAATCTACGTATTGCTAACTGGGGCTAGCTCGGTTGGTAGAGGGGTCACCCTCTTGGAGTAGAAGTCCCGGGCTCAAACCCGGGCAAAGGCGTATTAAATTGTAGGAAAGGTTGAGTAAATAGAGGTTGGAAACCTTAAAAGCAATTCAAATAGTTTAATTAAATGAGTTTAGGGCTGGCAAAAAGTGACTTAATCTGCCAACTTAATTCGAACAAAACCCAACAATAGCAGGTTGGATTAAGATTTTCAACCTATTAAAGAAATTAAGATAAATAGGTTAATCTGTCTAACCCATTTATTTAATGAAAGGCTGGGTTAAAATTCCCGACCTATTTACGGATCGAACTCAACCCATTTACAATTCGATTTCAACCCATTTAAATTAAATATAATTATTTAATTGTATAATATTAACATCTATTATATATATTTCTGAATTTTATTTAAATATAATATTCTAATATATTTCACGACTTATCTCTATTCAAATATATTTATGTGTATGTTTTCCTTTGGTGCATATGAGAAAACGTATATTAAAGAACATATTACTGCAACATATTTGTGTGTATGTTTCAATGATTTTATAATATATCATGTTTACATATGTGTGTGTTTTTGTCATACTTGTTAGTAATATTAAAAAAAGCACATTGTTTTCTATTTTCGATTTACCTATATTATACTCACTAAGTACCCTTCATTTTTATGTGTTTTCTTATTTAAAGTTTACGTTAAAGTGGATCAATCCAGATTCAACACATTTATTTAACAAATTAGGTTGAAATAACCATAAACAGGTCAACCTGCTATCAACCCAACAAGTTAGGTTGAGTTGAAAATCTCAACCCATTTAATTAAACAGGATGAGTTGGGTTGGGTGGGTTGGATTGCGATTTTCAACCCAATTAATAAATGGGTCGAACTTGAACCCAACTCAATCCAACCTATTACCTAAATCGGTTTATATGGCCTTCGGTAGCGCAACTCACAAGCCCAAAAAGCCCGAGTTGCTACTTCAACGCTACATTAGCTTTATCCACAAGCCCTCACTAAGCCCAAAATAAGAGTACTACTACCCACAAGCCCAAATACCCAACATATACATAAAAAAAAGAGAAAGAAAGAGAGCATTTGAGAGAAACAACGGGTAAGAGCAGGCTTAGAAGCCCTCGTGCATAGTGCAACCCACACGAGCCCAAGCAAGAGCTCGCTCATATGCCCGAGGTGCTACCTAGGGCTGTAAACGAACCGAACGAACACGAATGGAGGCTTGTTCATGTTCGTTCGTTTAACTTAACCGAACAAACGAACGAACACGAACGGTAAACGAACAAAATTTTTTGTGTTCGTGTTCGTTCGTTTAGGAATTTGGTGTGTTCGTGTTCGTTCATGTTCGTTCGTTTAACATGACAAACGAACATAAAGGAACGAAGTAAAAGTTAAACGAACATAAACGAACGAATGTAAAAGTTAAACGAACAAGCTTAAACAAACATAAAATTTGGTGTTCGTGATCGATCTTTTAAAATTTTTGTTTGGTTGTGTTCGTTTAAATGTTCACCGAATAGTCAAACTGTCAAACAATCATAACCAAACATACTTAACTCCTACTTTTCGTAGAGGCTCAAGCCGCTAGGCTCATGCCCCAGGATTTCACCAAATGACTCACATATATAAAGCACACATATGATGGATTAAATTAACAAGTTTTAAACTTTTATAAATGCTTTCTCAATAATCAAATCATTGTTATCGTTATCAATCATTATATAATATTTGTTATTAATTAATTAATTGTTAATTTTCTAAATACTTGTTTGTCAACTTAATATATTTATCATTGGTAAATAAATTTTATTAAACGAGCGTAAACGAACATAAACGAACGAACGTTTACGAACGTAAATGAACGAACGTTCACGAACGTAAATGAACGAACAAGACCTTTGTTCATGTTCGTTCGTTTAACTAAACGAACGAAAAAACTTGTTCATGTTCGTTCGTTTAATAAATAAACGAACATAAACGAGCTTCCCGCCAAACGGTTCACGAACCGTTCGTCGAACGTTCGGTTCGTTTACAGCTCTAGTGCTACCGAGGGCCTAATGGGTTGATATATTTATATATATTTTTAATCCAACTTGTTAGATAAATGAATTGAAAGTGACTTAATCTATGTAATTTTAAAACTTTAAATAAAATACAAAGGATTATACTATTTTATGATAAACACAAATAAATTGTTCTACATTTGAATAAAACATAACTACAATGCAAAGCAAATAAATTTTTTAAAATTTAAATAAAAACACAACACCAATGTTCCAATTCACTACACATTTGAATTTTGATGAAAATAACACATAAATCGAAGTAAATATTACGTAAATTGTTGTCGTTAAAAAAAATTAAATGATAGATTTAATTAAAAACAAATTATATTATAAATGCTTAAATAAGTTGAAAACAAACTTGGAAATTCTAACCAAATGAGTGTTAGCCTAGTGGTAAGGCTTGGGCACTACATAGTGGTGAACCCGAGTTCGAGCCCTGGGAGACGCATTCTGGAGGTACGGGGGTTTCGACCCCGGGATGCATGCTTTAGCAGTCGGGCTTCGGCCCAAAATTGCCAAGGATTAGTTTGGGCCCAATGTGGTCTGGGATACATCTTCCAAAAAAAAAAAACTTGGAAATTTTAAACCAATCAACCTACTTAAATGAATAAGTTAGATGATCTATTTATTTATGATTTGAAAATCTTAACCCTGACTTAGTAATTTTAGGTTAGGTTTAGATCAGGTCACTTTTTGCCAGTTCTAAATTTTTAGGGCTTACCACTAAGACAAAAGATCATATGTAAAAAAAAAAGAATTAAGGTGTGCGTAATAAGGGATTTCAATTCTTGATCACTTTTAATGTCACTTCCAACCATATAAGAATTGATCTAATACATCTTGCCACATATTCTTTTAATCTTCAATTAATATTAATCAAAAGTCCAGATCCTTTCTTACGTTTTTCGTCTTTAAACTTTTCTCATTTAAGACACCATCTTCTACATATTTACACTTGGATTAGCTTCCTGTAATCTCAACTTTTAAGATCTGCTAAAATGGTCCTTGAACAATTAAACATCCATATTAGGGTGTCTTGTGTAAACTTTTTTTTAAAGATTCGTCTAGGTTTTTTTTTGGTGTAAACATTAAAATCTTAAACTTTCAACCCCAGGTTGGAATATTTCTTCTATACAATTTTCAGAGTAGGTATGCGAAGTCATCTTTTTAATATAAATAAATCACATATTAAAAAAAGAGAGTACCAAAACATGTTCAAATTATGATTTAATTGATATTAAATAAACAAATAGGAAGGTTAAAGGAAAACTCTTAAAAAGTAAAAAACCATAATTTTTTTTATCGATTGTTAGATTAAGGGAGCGTTTGGTTGGAGTATTGAGGGGTTAGGAATGTAAATGATAATGAAAACTGCTGTTTGGTTTGATATTATATAATAAAATCATTCTTGTAGACCCATTAATTTCCATTCCTGACTAAATTGGGGGGATGAAATTTCTATTTCTAATTGGTTCTTTTTTCCATGCATTTTTACATCTATGGATGTTAAATGAACCATTTTTTGTATCTTCAAGTTTGAAAACATATTTTTCTAATATGAAGTAACTTTTCATTGATTATATTTGATTAACTAAACAACATCAATGCAATACTCATTCATATTCCATTCTTCTGCATTCCCATTTTCATTTTCATTCCTATTTCTTGAAATGAACCAAACGCCCCCTAATTAATTTAATGGTTATTACTCAAGAGACGGTCACAACTTTATTTTAAAATGCCTCATTCCTTATTTTTTTTTAAATTACAACAAACACGAAATATGATGTATATAGATGAAAATTAGATAGCAAACTCATTTTCTGTTGCGAACATGAGGACAACATAGAGGAGAGAACAAGTGACTTTTGCTGCTAGTAAAGTCGTTGGACAAAATCGTTCAAATCATATATGATTTTGTACATGAAACATATATAACTTTTTACATCAATATCATTTTTCTTGTTTCCTTAAATTATTAACATTTGTTATATACGTGGGGTCAGGTTCAAACGAAAACTCATTTTTCATTATGAAAGCGATGACAGTTGAGAGCGCGCCACATGACATATTTGGTCTGAATAATCTTGTATTATTCAAAGTGAATAACACAACATTCAGTGTGCATCGGTTGACATCTAATGGATGTGAGGAGATCCGATCTGATCCAATCATCCATTGGATGTTAGATTTCTCCATCTGATCTGATTCAATCATCCACTGGATGTTAGATTTCTCCATCTGAATCGATATAATCATCCATTGGATGTTGTATTTTTCCAATCCAATGGATGGTTGGATCGGTTCGGTTCCATCCACTGAATTTTCTATCCATTGGATCGGATTGATCCAATCAATATTAATTGGATTGGATCAGAGCGAATCCATCCGATATCCGGTGGATGATCTAATCAAATGCATCCAAGGTTTTTAATCCATATCACAATAATTTATATAATAATCCAATATTCCAAACAGTGGAATAATGTTTAGTTCCATCCATTCAATAACTATTATGTAATACTAAATAGTTAAAACTTAAAACATACAATATGATGATTGGATGGGTCCAGTCAGTTAAGATTGGACAGTCAATTGGATCAGACAGGTCAGTTTTGGTCAGTTCTAGACTACCATCCAAGAACCAATCCAATCCATTTGGATGTCAAAATTTTCCATCCAATCCGATCCAATTACAATTGAATATCCAATCATTGTCGGTCAGTTTGTAATTGGATCAACTGATTATTGCACACCCCTATGAATAATACAACATGCTATATTATTCATTATTATTCACTTTAATTTACACTAAATATTGTGTTATTCACCGTGAATACATGATTATTCACAATGAACATGCCACGTGGCTCATTTTCTGTTTGCGAACATGAGGACAACATAGAGGAGAGAACAAGTGACTTTTGCTGCTAGTAAAGTCGTTGGACAAAATCGTTCAAATCATATATGATTTTGTACATGAAACATATATAACTTTTTACATCAATATCATTTTTCTTGTTTCCTTAAATTATTAACATTTGTTATATACGTGGGGTCAGGTTCAAACGAAAACTCATTTTTCATTATGAAAGCGATGACAGTTGAGAGCGCGCCACATGACATATTTGGTCTGAATAATCTTGTATTATTCAAAGTGAATAACACAACATTCAGTGTGCATCGCTTGACATCTAATGGATGTGAGGAGATCCGATCTGATCCAATCATCCATTGGATGTTAGATTTCTCCATCTGATCTGATTCAATCATCCACTGGATGTTAGATTTCTCCATCTGAATCGATATAATCATCCATTGGATGTTGTATTTTTCCAATCCAATGGATGGTTGGATCGGTTCGGTTCCATCCACTGAATTTTCTATCCATTGGATCGGATTGATCCAATCAATATTAATTGGATTGGATCAGAGCGAATCCATCCGATATCCGGTGGATGATCTAATCAAATGCATCCAATGTTTTTAATCCATATCACAATAATTTATATAATAATCCAATATTCCAAACAGTGGAATAATGTTTAGTTCCATCCATTCAATAACTATTATGTAATACTAAATAGTTAAAACTTAAAACATACAATATGATGATTGGATGGGTCCAGTCAGTTAAGATTGGACAGTCAATTGGATCAGACAGGTCAGTTTTGGTCAGTTCTAGACTACCATCCAAGAACCAATCCAATCCATTTGGATGTCAAAATTTTCCATCCAATCCGATCCAATTACAATTGAATATCCAATCATTGTCGGTCAGTTTGTAATTGGATCAACTGATTATTGCACACCCCTATGAATAATACAACATGCTATATTATTCATTATTATTCACTTTAATTAACACTAAATATTGTGTTATTCACCGTGAATACATGATTATTCACAATGAACATGCCACGTGGCTAGAGGTGCACATGATCGGTTAAATAACCTAACCGGTTATTAAAAAAACCGGTCAAACATTAAACCAGTTATGGGATTCAAAAACAATACTCTAACAAAGCGGTTAGGTCAAAAAACCGGTTATGGGAAAAACTGGTCGGAGTAGGATTGAATTGGGCTTATTTTGAGCTTGGATTAAAAATCTAATTTTCTTTCGGGTTATTTTTAGTTGTTTTGTCTATTTGGTTTTATAATTATATAATAATTATATAAATATAATTATACAAATACATATAATTATAAATATAGAGGAAAGTTCAAATGTGAACCACTTTTTGGTTGTGAACGTGAGAACAGCCGAGAGCGCGACACGTGGCGTCTATGAGTGTGGTCCCCCCCCCTTTTAATTCAATGCCCTACCATGAATCGCGCCAAGTCATCCGCCGTGGATCTGACGTGGCGCCTAGTCATCCGCCACGTGTCACGCTCTCGGTTGTCCTCACGTTCACAACCAAAAAGTGGTTCACATTTGAACCCACCCTTATAAATATATTATATAAATACCAATCATTACTTAAAAAATATATATAGAAATGGGAAAATTATATAACAAAACATTATAGGAATCATTTGGATTGAGGGATGTTTACATCTGATGGGACTGTGATAGGTGTGAAACAGGTGGGGGGAGGTTTAGCATGCGGCCATACAATACTGGGGGGAACTATGTTATATGACGGTGAAAACAAAAAATTTAAGGTAGTCAACACTGATTTTTGTTTTTTGACTGAGGTCCTTTCGCCAGTGGTTAAGCTTTACGTCGGCCCCTGCTTATTATACAACCTGTAGTTAATATGAAACCGATGCAAACCTATAAAATTCTATGAAACATTTCCATAGTCATTGAGTTTCCATATATTTCATATTAAATATGGAAAGTTTCATAGAATTTTACAAAACTTCATAGGGTTGTAACGGTTTCACGTTAGAAATGAGTTTCAAAGGCTTCCCGTGGATGTCCGATACCACCGGAAAAACGTGCATGTGTGTGTGTTCGTAATAGTTATTCGTTTGTATGATATCGTTATGCCTTTTAAAAAAGAAAATGATTATCTTCCTATCTTCTCTTTGTATATATCCATCCCCAGGGGTGGCCCTGGGCATAGGCCAAAGGGGCGGTGGCCCAGGGCATCATCTAGTCTAAGGGCATCACTTTTACAAAGACAAGTATTCATTAATAGGTTCAATGCTTTTGGACCTAATTTTACTACAGTTGTGAGTTATGATCGCTTTATATATGGATACCAAATCAATCTCGGCCTAGCTTGAGTTGGCTACAAACCCCTTTAAATTGTTGTTTGGTTTTTTGTTTGCATACTAAAGGGGCATTCTTTTGAGATTTCGCCATGGGCATCCGAAATCTCAGGACTGGCCCTGTCCATCCCTGTACATATGATCTTGACTTCATGCTTACGAAGGTTGTACATCTTGACTTCATGCTTACGAAGGTTGTACTTTCTAACTTTTACATCTCAAGGGTTTAAAAATACTTCATTAAATTATTAATTCTGTGAGTTTCAACGACTTTAAATACATGAAATGCTGCTTAGTACATATTATAAAATCTTCTATTCATTTTGTCATAATTTGTCATTTCGTCTAAAATCTGGGTCTAAAAAGGCGTGAATATTTTTTTATAATTTTTAACTTTTCCATATCAGGTGTTTAACTTTTGGATATTTAAATTTTATACTTTTTACACATTTATCTAATTATTTTATTCATAGGGTCATTGTCTCACACATACAAACAAACGCGTGTCCACTAAATCATGTCTATGAAAGCTTTAAAACTCTACAAAGCTCTATTTGGATCATCTAATCGATTACCGGTGTCGGTTGTTATGATACCATGATAAACACATAAGATACGTACATATGTGTATATATAGACCAACCTGTCGAACCCGTTGGGTCCAATTCAACCCAACCCGATGCAAAATAACTTAATTCGAAGCAATCTGATGTCTAATCGGGTTGAAATATTTTCAAACCGTGGGTATTGCGTTGATATCGGGTTAACGTCATGTGAACCCATTCAACTCGATCAACCCTTTATCTCTTTGTTTTTTGAATTTAATTTGATTGGATTGTTAATCTCATATTAATATATACATTAGATAATTACACCATTACTTTGCCTCTTTATATGTATATACTTTAAAATTCTTCACCATCTCTATATAACTCATATATACATATGTGTGTGTGTGTGTTAAATCATATATACAAACACACATACATATGGAAATTAAGAAAAATAGTTGTGTACTTTAACACCAGAAAGCAATACATAAATCGTCTTTAACCCTTTAGTCATTTATTCCTTTTAGGTTTCTTACCTAGTTTATAACATAACCCGACCGACCCAATCAACCCGAACGGTTTGGGTTGAAAAAGTTTCAAACCGCTAACATTAGGCTAAATTCTCGAAATGCCTTCAACCCGATCAATCCAATGCATGTACACCCCTAAGTCAAAGATTAAAAATAATAAGTACTAAAAAAATAAGAATTTGAGAAATGGTCTAATGTCATGAGAACGGCCTCCGTTCATGTCCTCTTACCCTAAACCCTTTTATTATATAGTATTAATTAGGTTCAAACAAGAACCAATGCATTATGTTGGAATAACGGAACCAACCACAATCACATATGATGTAGCTCATGTGGGTTCCACATATTAAAAAATCATATATGATTTTTTAATATGTGAGACCCACATCAATATGTAACTCAAAATGAGTTCTTTTGTTCTTGCAAATAAGGTTGGTTCTTGTATGAACCTGTCTTTATATAGTATTAGGTTCAAATGAAAATTGCCAAAAAAATGAGAAGTATAGAAATGATCTCCACCACTCATCCGGTCAATAAATGCGGCTTTGACCGGGCCACCCTCCTTGAATCATCTCCACCCTCCGTGAATTGCGTCAATCCACCGTGATCGCGTCCTCCATGACCGGTCAAAGCCACCTTTATTGACCGGATAAGTGGCAGAGATCACTTCTCTACTTCTCTTTTTTTAGCACTTCTCATTTGAACCTTTTCTCTCTCTCTCTCTCTCTCTATATATATATATATATATATATATATATATGAGAGAGAGAGAGAGAGAGGGAGAGAGAGAGAAGTTCATTTGTAAACTCAAAAAAGGATGTAAACCATGTGAGCTCATATACTAAATTTTTTGATAAAATGAAAAAGTTTCATAGGAATAAGGAAAAAGTTCCATATGAATAAAAAGTACCGAAATATGAAACAATATCATCAAAAATGGAAGTTTATGAAACATTTTTATCATATTAAACAACTCTATGAATTTAATCTATGCAACCATGAATTTAAACTGTTTACACCCTTTTTTGGGTTTACAAATAAACTTCTCTTTCTCTCTCTCTCTCTCTCTCTCTCTATATATATATATATATATATATAAGTTAAAAAGAAAACGAAAAATTTTTAAGAAAACACGGGAAAAAAATTATTTACAAAATCATATATGATTCAACACTAATGGGAAAACTGAATTTTTCGCAACTTAAGTTGCAGGTAAGTGTCGTGAATCATATATGATTTTGTACATGAATCATATGTGATTTTGTACCTAAATAATATGTGATTTTGTACATAAAAAAAGTTTTTTATGTTTTCTCAAAAAGTTAGAGTTCTCGTATGAACATACCCATATATCTATATCTATATATAAGAGAGACGGAGGAGAGAGAGAGAGAGAGAGAGAGAGAGAGAGAGAGAGAGAGAGAGAGAATGGGTTGGGAGGGATTGGAAACCCGCCCCCATACCCGTTGGCTACTAGCTGCATTGGGCGTAGCACCAACGCACGGTTACCTGCTGAGTTGACAGCCAAGCCCGCCCCCTACTCGCTTGGCGGTACGGATAGGCTTAACCTTTGATACAGCTGAGATCTTTAATTAAAAGTATTTCTAAGACATCTGTAATTTATTGCTATTTTAACCTTAAATCATCATTAAAACATGATATAAAATATTGATGATCACAACTTAAATGTTAGGTAAGAAGCTCTTAAATATCATCCCAGCCTACATATGTAGGATAGGTTCTCACAAACTTACTCAAATTTATGATGTTCTAATCAGATCTACCTAATATTGTCCTTGTTAAGATGCGATGTAAGATTCTAACTACCCCTTCCTCGTAGTCCTATATCTCAATGACACAAGAATCCACTCTGATACTACTTGCCATTCGGTAGTGTCTAAACCTAAAGCGAAAACCGATTTAATAACTTTTAAATCAAATTAAAAAGCATTATAAAAGTTTACAAATTGCAACTTAATTGAACCTTAAAAAAGAACACATAAATCTCACTCTATTAGCAAATATCATGTGAGATTAGTTATTATAAGTTCTCTCATTTAAATTTCTAACTTCACATCTTCAACATATTCCTTGTTCATCAATAATGATGAATTCACGTTATTTATAAATAATAGAGTTCAGTAAGAAGTGGAGTTATCTTGAGAAGGGTAAGAAGGAATCTATATCGTTGGATGCACATTAGAATGAGATACACCAAGATGCATCGGATTAATTCCTTATTAAGCGCAATTCATAGGATGGATTTGAGATTAAAAGTGATCAATTGTCCAGATCCATTCTCGCACTTCTTTCCTTAACTCTTATTCTCACACGATTTTTGCCTTAATATAAAAGGCGAATGATTGTGTGAGAAATTGAGTTAACATGTGATGCGCGAGAAGTAGATTTGAACCCTTGATCACTTTTAATCTCATGACATCCCATGAATTACGCTTTAGAAGAGAATTGATTCGGTGCATCATCCTAATATGCATCCAACGGTTGATAACCACTTTTCACGTTAACTCAACTTCTAACTAGAACCCGACCTATATACTATATAACATATTTGATCCAACCCTTTTACCAAGCTTTATATATATTATAAATAAAAGTATCGATTAATTGCATCTACTAACAAAATTAATCCCCTTCTTGGACTAGGAGTTGTGAACACTAAAAAACAAAGTTAGAGGTTGGAAATTGGAAATTGGAAATCGGAATGCTACACGAGGAACATGCCACCTTTAAAATTTTGGAGACACTTAAATATGTGTGAAGTCAAAATTTTATAATTATTCAACTTCTATATATTTTTATACTCTTTTTTAACTGTGGTTGTAGGTAGAGAGCCAATTTTTGTAACAATTCCGAGTATTTAATTATAGGTGTTGAACTGTTGATGGAAAAGAGCACATTGTGTGTTGAAATTTATTGTTTTTTTCACTTTATTTTTGTTTTCCTTTGCATTGTTGGTTAATAACATAAGAGTTAAAAGTATACGAATTTTTTAACATCCGACTATATTGATAGCTTCACATATGCATGAGACAATCAATATAAGTGTTACAGTATTTTTTTAGTTAAGATTTGTTTATAATAGTTAATATTCGATGTTAGTTAAGATATTGTTTTTAAGGATTAATATACGTTGTTATCATATTTAATATTTAAAAATGTAAAGAGATTTAAGGGAAATTCTCAAATATTCGAAAAACAAAGAAACCCACAAATCCACTTGTGTATACGGATAATTTGTAATAAGAACACGTACGTATATACACATCAAACATAACTATTATAAAAAACAAAAACAAAACTGCATATGGATTTTTTGTAATATGCACAAGTGCATATATGCATAAGTTCATACACGCCTAAAAGAAACAAAAAAAGACCAAAAAAAACCAAAAACAAGTTGTTATTATTATTATTATTATTTTTCTTGAACGAAAAAAAAAACAAAAACATTGTTTTTAACTGTTATGCATAAATGCATACGATGGCTCTTCGATTTTTCGGTTTTTAAACCCGACCTAAAAATGTACACGTTCAAAATTTATTATTTATAGACCCATGTATGAGTGCACTAAAGATGTTCCATAGCAAACAGGGAATCATTTTGGGAAGGATAGGGATGATACCAATTTGTTATAAAAGTGCAATCACATGCCATTACAACAAGAAGTTATACCGTTGTCTCGATCAAAAAGGTAACTTGCGCATGGGCGGACCTAGTGCACTACAGCACGTGTTAGTGTATCGTTTCTTCGTTGTAGTATAAAAGTTTTATGCTTGTGAAAGGTGTCATTGTATCAATTTTGTGTATCACCTGATCACCATATATATTTTAAAACTGGAAGAAAGACGTAAGTTTTTCTTGGTAAAGTTGGTTAGTTCTATATTTTTCAAACATGAGATCTTGGTTTCGAGTCTAGTTAGAGTAATTTTTTTCTAGATTTTAGATTTTAGATTTTAATTTAAGATTTATTGTGTTAATAAAAGCACTTCGGTGAGCATTTTCATATGAATGTTTTTCATATTTCAAGTTCTAAAATTAATGTCATAAAGTCCAATAGGATGCTAGAATCCATGAAGGGTGGCGTTGAGTTCTTAGGCTGCTCATTCGAAGATTATCAAATTTTCAGTAAGGACATGGTATCGTTTGTTGGTAACAAGGATGCCTAGATGTTAATTAACTTGATGGATAATAAAAGAAAATGTTCACTGGAATTCTTTTTTGAGTATAAGTGTGAAATTAACAGTTTGCTAACGGATCGAATAACACCCTAACAAGGACTAAGTCAATAAGAAAAGTACCTGCCACAACGTTCGGAGTCTCCACCACCCCATTTGAAGTCATTGAAGCGCTCCTACATCTGCCTAGGTCGGCTCCTTCTTCTATCATCCTCTACTACCATGTCCTCCTCCAAAGCTCCCTAATACCCCTTTGTTTAACTGTCGGAAACCCGACTTCAAGCAATCCAATAAACCACACTAATAACAAGCCCTTTGATTAGGGCAAACACCTGTTAAGATCAAACAAGCAACCTGCCACCTATACACGACTACATTTCCCACAAGATCTCCCATCAAAAACTCTGTCATACAAGATGATTAGGTCTAAGAACCTTGGGCATCCTCATATCAGTTCCCAGTCCAACCCACTTTCTCTTATCCCCGCCCCTTTAAGACACTTGACGGTTCTTTATCCTTCTCAATAAGTTCGACCACATTAATGGTCGCTTGAAATATCATAGGGTTCTTTATCGTAACCAATTCCCGAAGACTACTCAGCGATCCCCAAATATTCATCTCCACATGATGCTCCTCAGTTAGTTTGTAAAACTTGGTGAATCTAACCTTGTCAATAAATTTGGATGTGTACTCTTGTTATGCCATGTCTTTTTGTTCTAACTTTAAGAATTGTTCTTCTAACTTCTTAAGTGCCGCCAAAGGGAAAAAGTGTGCTCTAAATCTAATAGTGAACGTCTTCCATCTAGTACCCTAAATTCAAACCCCTTGCATCCGTCTGAATATCTCACCAAAAGATTGCATTAGATTTCACCATGGAAAGTCCATACATTGCCTTATCCTCCTCAGCACACTTACATGTATCAAAAGCCAATTATATCTCCCTAACTCATTTAAGGCCAAAACCGGGTCATGTTCTCCATTGAAAGTAGGAGGTTTATGTTAGAATTATGTGCGAGACAGTAACAGGGTTACCGTGTCCAATGTTATAAGACACTAGTAGGTCACACCGCTGCACGCCTAATTGAGAATTTGTGTGATAGAGATAAATGAGAAGAGGGAAATAAATAATTATAAGTTAATAATTATTTATTAGTTAGTTTTAATCAATCAGTAAATTAATTAATTGATTAATTAATTAATTATGGAATTGATTAAAAGATAATTATAAAAGGAATTTTAATCAGGTTAAATCACTGCCTTATCTGATCCTATAAATAAAGGGTTAAGGCTTTGATGAATCAGTTGATTAATCCTACAAAAATCTCTCGCTCTCTCTTTCTCTCTCCCAACCGTCGACTTCTTCCTCTCTCACACATCGATCGGAATTTTTCCGATCAGTCACGGTGGTCTAGCAACCCTCTCGCGTGGTGTCAGTAGCGGTGTACCCCCTGCCAGCTTTCTGGAAGTCTATTCGCTAAAAGGTAAACCGTCAAACTCACTTTGATTGTATCTGTTATGGTTTAAGATGGGTTCGGGTTTGGGAATCGTTTTTGTTATCCGCTGCGCACCGTTAGTGCCTACGGTTCCCCAACAGTGGTATCAGAGCCACTTCTTAAACCTACAGATCAGGATTAAATTGTTGTTTGCGATAAACTGTTATTTGGATTATGGTTTTGTTAAAAATTCGATTTTTATCTGTTTATATTAAAAATTGGATTTTTATCGTTTATCACACGAACCGTGTTAATCGACGGTGGAACGACGGCAGTTAGCCGAATCGAACCACCGGATCGATTAAAGGCCGTGGTGGTGGCGACGGTGGCTTTAGCGCCGCTGTCCGCCGGCGGTTGCACCGCAAAACCACCAAGATCGCCGGCTGCCTCGCTAGGCGGCGGCGGTGGCCGTGTCTTTCGATCGCACAAGGCGATGGTGGTGGCGTTAAAGCCGCTGCTGTCGCCGACGAGATCAGACTGCCGGTCGACAGCCCCTAGTGGCGGATCTATGGCGGTAGCGTGGTTGTTTGTCCCGCCAAGCCGCCGGCTGACTTACGGCCACGCCAGGGCGGCGGCGGTGATCGGTTACGCGAATCGCCAAACCACCGAATGGTGGTGGCGCTGTTGTTGCCCAGCGGTGGCGACGGCGGCGTAGTGGTGGTAACGGCTTTGGCCGTTTGTCGCCGGATAAGCCACGAACCACCAGGCCACACGCCGGCTGCCCTAAGGCAGAGCCAAGGCGGTGGCGGTGGCTGATTGTTTCCGCGATCGCAAGCCGCACCACCGAACGGTGGTGACGGCGTTTGTTGTTGGTGATGGAGCCGTCGGCCACGGCGGCGATGGCAGCCTCGGCTGCTGTTGTCGTCGATCGGCCTAGCGGTGGCGGCGGTGGTGACCTTGGTTGTCGTTGCTGCCGCCGGTGGCGGTTTCGGGAAGATTGCCGACGATCGGCGGCAATGGTAGCTTCGGCTGCGTTGTCATTGATCACCGGTAGTAACAATGGTAACCGTTTGTTATTTTGTTGCTATCGGTGATGATATCGGATAAGTTTTTCGTGTGGATAGGGTCGTTTTGCCCGATAGGCTAAAACCCCAGATAAAATTAATTTTTACTTTTATCTTATAAAATTAAAATCAATTTTAAGTAATTATAAAATCAGTTAGGTTTTATAATTCTGGTTTATCGTAACTGTATATATTTTAGTTTAACTGTTTTGTTTAAACTGTTAGTTGCGAGTGTCATAGCCAAGCCCTAGACCAGTGTTTGTGTTTCGTCTTTATATTATTGTTATTGTACTCTGTCTTGGTAAGGGAGGCCTGCGTGCCATTTACAACCCTTTTATTGTAATTTTGTTTTATATAATTTTAATTTACGCCGAAGACGGAGAAAACCTTAAAGACGGAGTTTGGAGGCACAACCAAGGATGTCGGAGCCAGTGGGAGCGTTCTACCTTCATGCCTTGTGTATTGCTTGTCACTTAGGTTAAAGACCGTCAGTTTAGTGTTGGCTCACTTAACTGACAATAGTTTTAAGGGTAAAAGCTATGACACAGTAGGTTTTAAGTTTTGTATATAATTGCGTGGTTTGGTTTTAATTGCGTAATTGTGATAAAACGAAGTTTTAAAATCTAATGAGATAATTTTATAAAAAACCTAGAGGTTCGAATACAGAGTGTTTTTCGAATCAGTTTTAAAATTAAGGTTTTTGAAAACTGGCATTTATGACCCTTGTAAAATCATAGATTAGTAAGTGCAACCCACTTTAAGGGCACCTCCGGGTAAGGTACATAGGGCGTTGTAAGTGCACACACTATGAACGCCCGTGTTCAAACCGAAACTGGAGGATGATAAAACTCTGCGAATTATCACCGGGTGGTACCGGCCAGAGTTTGTCCAGGTCCCGGGTGGTGCAATCTATTTTGGTAATTATTTATTCACCGGGTGGTACCGGGCCAAAATGCACTAGAGGGACTAAATATGCACGGATTATATATCCGATGTCCCGACGATCTAGAAGTCGTATTTTCGAGTTAGAATACGATTGGTATAGTTTTACCTACCATAAATCGCATGAGTCGGTTTGACATGATCACATGCTTCCCGACAAATGTGAAATATGGATTCTAGTCTAATAAATTTATTTTAAGGGTAATAATTTATTAGAATTTTATAATTATAAACTAAATTGGAATTTATATTCTTTTGTAGATGTCTCCAATTAGCATTCCGTTTTATTCACCTGAGGAATCACTTCGCCTTATTATGGGCAAGTGGAAGCTTACGGGCCAGAACTTTCCAGTTTGGAAGTTACATTTACAGAATGTTTTGAGTGCCCAGGGTAAGCTTTATGTGATCAATAAGCCTATGTCACGACCTAAGAGCAATGCCCCTGAAGAGGAATTTGCTGAGTATTTTAGATTCATGGCAGATGAATCGGATGTAATGTCCATTCTAATTTTCTCTATGTCACCCGAGTTCACGGGAGATTTAAGAGTCAAATTCTGTCACGAGGTTGTGAAAAATGTGGAGAACCAGTTAGGTCTCTACAAGCATACGGGTAAGCTTTTGATCATGCAAGAGATTTTCTCCCTGAAGCTGCAAAAGGGTCAGTCAGTTAAAAACCATCTTATTGAAATAAGAAGGCTCTTTAAATGTTTATCACGTCTGGGGTACAAGATGACTCAGGAAGAGTTAGTGTATCTCATGTGGTTTTCCCTCACAAAAGAAGTTCAGGACACAGCTAGTGCCTACATGAAGGAACCAAAGAACGACGTGGATAAAGTTCATGAAGATATTCTGGCCAGTCTAGAGCCAGTACCCGAACCTGCAAATCTCATGGACACTCATATAATTGATGAGCTGGGAGATCTGAGTTGCCCAGAGTGCGGCAGCGAGGATATTTGCGAGCACTCGATGAATATCGACCAGATAGAGATCGGTTTACCCGATGCTCCAGGTATCTTTATGATAGATTGCTTAATCACTTCTTATGAATCATGGGTAATTGATACAGGCAGTGGTAACCACATTTGTAATCATTTACAGGGATTCACTAGAAGAAAGACTCTGAGGAAGGACCGTTCGAACCTACGAGTTGGCGAAGGCACTCCGCTGATAGCTGAAGCTGTAGGATCTTATAGTCTTAGTTTACCCTCGGGTCTAGTTTTGGAACTGGATAATTGTTATTATATTCCAAATATGATTAAGAATGTTTTGTCTTTTGATTTATTAGTAGACCAAGGTTTTTATTATAAATATGATTATAAAATGATTTCAGTCTTTAAAGATAATATTTTCTATTTTAAAGCTACACCCGTGAATGGTCTATACACAGTAAATCTACAAGACAACAGTAGTGAAATCTATCATATAAGTAAACGATCCAAGGACATTGAGGATCAGACTTACCTCTGGCATTGTCGTTTGGGCCACATAAACAAGAAACGCGTTGAACTACTCCTAAAAGGAGGTTTTCTTGGCAATTTCGATTATAAACCTTTTGATAATTGCGAGTCTTGTTTATCTGGAAAAATGACAAAGCAACCTTTCAACAATGAAAATGAAAGGGCTACTGACTTGCTTGAAATAATCCACACAGATGTATGTGGACCTTTCAGTCATGTGGCAAGAGGAGGATACCGGTACTTCATTACCTTTACTGACGATTTCAGTAGGTATGGTTATGTCTACCTTATGAGACATAAATCTGAAAGCTTTGAAAGATTCAAGGAATTTCAGAATGAAGTACAGAATCTACTTGACAAGAGGATCAAGTTCTTGTGGTCGGATCGTGGTGGCGAATATCTTAGTGATGAGTTTGACAATCATTTGATGGAGTGTGGGATTGTATCCCAACTTACACCTCCGTATACACCTCAGATGAACGGTGTATCAGAAAGGAGAAATCGTACTTTGCTTGACATGGTACGAACGATGATGTGTCATTCTGCGCTGCGAATATCATTCTGGGGACATGCGCTCGAAACAGCAGCACACATACTGAACAGAGCGCCAACAAAGTCGGTAGAAAAGACTCCATATGAACTATGGAAGGGTAAGAAACCCAACATATCTTTTCTAAAAATTTGGGGTTGTGAGGTTTACGTCAAACGACCCACCTCAGAAAAACTCAGGCCCAAATCCGACAAGTGTTTCTTCGTTGGATATCCCAAGACCACCGTGGGATATTACTTCTACAACCCTGAAGAGAACAAAGTTTTTGTTGCTCGAAATGGAAAATTTCTAGAAGAAAAGTTTCTCAGTTTAGAGAACACCAGAAAGGATGTAGATCTACAGGTAGTAGACGAAGAAAACACTGCACCGATTGTTGAGCCAGAAATTCAACATAGCAATGTTGAACCTCAATCAGAGCCGATTGAGGAAGTGCAAACACAGGACCTTCGCAGATCCAGTAGGGTAAGACAAGAACCAGATAGGTATCTTGGGTTTCTAGTCTCTCAGGACAGCGGAGACTTGAATGAACCAACATCCTATGGAGAAGCTGTATCAGGCAGAGAGTCTGAACAATGGCAGGAAGCCATGAAGGCCGAGATGCAATCCATGTACGACAACCAAGTCTGGGAGTTGACTGATTTGCCACAACACTGTAGAGCTGTTGGGCGCAAATGGGTTTTCAAGAAGAAAACCGACATGGATGGGAATGTACACACTTTCAAGGCCAGACTGGTCGCAAAAGGGTTCACACAAACTCATGGTATCGACTATGATGAAACCTTTTCACCAGTGGCCATGTTAAAATCAATTAGGATTCTAATGGCCGTCTTAGCGTACTTTAACTACGAGATTTGGCAAATGGACGTCAAGACAGCCTTTCTGAATGGAAAGTTAACAGAAGACGTCTATATGGAACAACCAGAGGGGTTTGAAGATCCTAAGAATCCTAATAAAGTGTGTAAACTGCTAAAATCCATTTTTGGATTAAAGCAAGCATCTCGAAGCTAGAACTTACACTTTGATGAGCGAATCAAAGAGTTTGGTTTTACCAAAAGTGAGTTCGAGCAGGCTGTCTACACTAAGTTCAGTGGGAGCATAGTAACCTTCTTGGTCTTGTACGTAGATGACATTCTACTCATAGGAAACGATGTACCAACTTTACAGAGTGTAAAGAGCTGGTTAAGCAAATGTTTCCAGATGAAAGACCTTGGAGAGGCCACTTATATACTTGGTATAAAGATCTACAGAAATAGATCTAAGCGGCTTATCGGACTTAGTCAGAGTACGTATATCGATAAAATTCTGAAGAAATTCAGGATGGATGAATCCAAGAAAGGATTTATCCCGATGCAGCATGTCATAGTGTTAAGTAAAACACAATGTCCTGTTTCTAGTCAAGATCAGGACAAAATGAAATCGGTTCCATATGCTTCTGCAATTGGTTCGATTATGTATGCCATGTTATGTGCCAGGCCCGATGTTGCTTACTCAGTAAGTGTTACGAGCAGATATCAACAGAATCCGGGTGAACCTCATTGGGTGGCTGTCAAGAACGTTCTTAAGTATCTGAGAAGAACGAAAGAAATGTTCTTGGTCTTTGGAGGATCTGAGGATGAAATTAGTGTCACCGGATACTCTGACGCTAGTTTCCAGACCGACAGAGATGACTTCAGGTCACAGTCAGGGTACGTCTTTACCCTAAACGGAGGCGCGATCTCATGGAAGAGCTCGAAGCAGGACACGATTGCAGATTCAACTACAGAAGCAGAGTACATTGCAGCATCTGATGCGGCAAAGGAAGCTGTCTGGCTAAGGAATTTTCTATCGGATCTAAGAGTGGTTGCCAGTATCTCTAGACCGATTGATATATTCTGTGATAACTCTGGAGCCGTGGCGCAAGCAAAGGAACCGAGAGAGCATCACAAGTCAAGACACGTGCTCAGGAAATATCACCTTATCCGAGAGATCATTGGAAGAGGCGATGTGAGAATATGCAAGATTCCAACAGAGGATAATGTCGCAGATCCGCTGACAAAGCCACTAGCAAGGGTGAAGCATGAGGTACATGCGAATTCCATTGGGATGCAGTACCTGGAAGCCAGTAGCTAGTTTTTAGTTTATTAATTATTACTATAGTTTAATTTTGAAACAATGTAATCATGTAAAGTTTTATTTCACAGTGTGTTGGAAATAAATGGAGGTTTTATTTTCATGATTGTTCCAAATTAGCTATTTTTTCGCATATTTAAATGTATCCATGATTCTTACAAAGACTTGTATGAAATCTAAAATTCCGTAGCCACTTATTGAAATGGGAATTTCAATAGGGAGTTTAACGCTATTATAAATACTTGATGATTTATTCAAAGAAAAGAATATAAGCACAAGTGATGTGACCAAGTATTTATAGATACTCATCAGAGTGTTTGGGTATTGGAAGTGACCAGTAATCAAGTCTGCTTCATGGAGCCTCAGTCATAAGCATTGACTTGATAGGTTGTCCTTAGACCTGAGATACTTGGTTTGGAAACATGAGGACTGCTGTACTCTTAGCACGTACTAACGCTGCACCGTAACAGGGCGGCCATACGGGACGTGACTAGATGCAGCGGAAGCCGTGGATCCAAATGCAAGTAGTCAAGAAGGGATTTGCACCTCTTTCAAAAGAGAGATATTTCCGGGCCCCTTGACGATTAAGATTGGCAGAAAACGCGTGGCCACGCTCGGATAGAATAACAGGTGTTATTTAGTAATATCCGTTACTGCAAGGCAATCGAAATCAGAGTCAAGAAATACTTGATTTTAAGAAATGAATCCTCCACTCCATGTCTTAAAATCACTTTAGAAATATCGTGTGCAAAAGGAATGAACCTGTGTACAAATTCAACCGAGAATTGTATCTCTGGATGTAAGAGATCTTATAACCTGGTTAACCTAAGTGTCTGGCTAGGGACCTCCTTAGGCTAATGGTAACAATCATAGTTACATGTCTAGCACAAGTGGGAGTCTGTTAGGATTATGTGCGAGACAGTAACAGGGTTACCGTGTCCAATGTTATAAGACACTAGTAGGTCACACCGCTGCACGCCTAATTGAGAATTTGTGTGATAGAGATAAATGAGAAGAGGGAAATAAATAATTATAAGTTAATAATTATTTATTAGTTAGTTTTAATCAATCAGTAAATTAATTAATTGATTAATTAATTAATTATGGAATTGATTAAAAGATAATTATAAAAGGAATTTTAATCAGGTTAAATCACTGCCTTATCTGATCCTATAAATAAAGGGTTAAGGCTTTGATGAATCAGTTGATTAATCCTACAAAAATCTCTCGCTCTCTCTTTCTCTCTCCCAACCGTCGACTTCTCCCTCTCTCACACATCGATCGGAATTTTTCCGATTAGTCACGGTGGTCTAGCAACCCTCTCGCGTGGTGTCAGTAGCGGTGTACCCCCTGCCAGCTTTCCGGAAGTCTATTCGCTAAAAGGTAAACCGTCAAACTCACTTTGATTGTATCTGTTATGGTTTAAGATGGGTCCGGGTTTGGGAATCGTTTTTGTTATCCGCTGCGCACCGTTAGTGCCTACGGTTCCCCAACAGTTTACATGATGAGAAGGTCTTATATTTGCACCTCTTAGTCCTTTTAGGATCACTCGACATCAACAGGGTTGATTGGGAGTTTTTACCCACTTCAGTCATTGGTGGGCTAGACATCTCTGTGTCCTCCTTATTCTCACAAATTTTTTTCTCCCAGATATCGTCTTCCCTTGATGTGCCAACAAAGCTTGCAAGGTTGTCTGAAGTTTACCAATCTCAGTTTCGAAAGCTTCTCAAGTCATAAAGGCCTGATCCCCACCTTGACCACTTGTTGAGATTTCTTGTTTGGTATTTCACATAAATTGGTTGCACGAGGTTGGGGAAGGGACTTCAGTTAGTTTTTGGGAAGATCGTTGGCTGCACGGTGGGATCTTAAAGGAGAAGTTTAGTAGGCTTTTTCGGCTCGAGGGTAACAAGAGGGTGTCGGTTGCGGGGAGAGGTGTTTGGAGAGAAGGGGTTTGGGAATGGAAGTGGGATTGGAGGAGAGAGCCGGGGTGTAACACCCTAAAAATCAGGACGAACAAAAACTTTCATTTCACAAAAGTGGTATACAAATTTCAACGCCATGGCGTGAGCTCTTCCCAAAATGGGGTATAAGTAAATGTATAATTACAACGTTTGTAATCGAATGAGTAAATACAATAACCAAACTAGTCTAGTTCCGTCTAGGAAGAAGACTACAAAAGGGTTATCGTCAACCATAAGTCTCGCGGCCTAAAGGACCGGTCTCTCATCTTTCCCCCCATGCTCACTCAAGCCCGAAGCCTACTTGGGAGCGGCGTCCCTAGTACCTGAGAGACACATAGACACCAAGCAAGTGTTACGCTAAAGGAGCCTAGTGAGTTGTACAAATAATACCGTACATGAAGAATGTATTAAGACACGCGTGATATACAAGATTATACTAGCAACATAAATAACATGTTAAACCGGTTTATTATTATCTTTGGAAACAATGGGAGCGACCCATTTCCACCAACCAATACCCCGACATTTGTTACTTCCAAACACCTCGATGTCCCGAATTTAGCATGGCAACATCATCCGAGGCCCGCGCCCAAGGAGCAACCCGAGGGCCGGCGACATAGGTACAAACCCAAAGACTGTTTGGTGTGGAAACATTGCGTTGGTTCGTCCATGTTATTATCATATAAGATCGTGATACGGAATTTAGCATCGTGTCACGTCCATGTTGTTTCATACAAGACTTAGATACTGAATTTAGCATAATATCTCGTCCACATCATTTACACACAAACCTCGACATTGAATTTAGCATAGCATCATTGATAGAGGTATATATCGAGGGACTCAAGCCCTTTACATCATTTCACATATACCAATATATTCGGGTATCAAACCCATTTTATATAATTCCATGAATTTAACATATACGATAATCATGTACGATATTCTACCACATGTATTCAACCACATAATCCAACTCATTCATGTAGGCACAATCGTCATACGTTTCATGAAACTTTAAACTCAACATGATAAGTGATTCATACTAAATTCACATTCATCCACAAAATCAAATAAGAAATGTAACACCATCAAGATGATGTGCTCTCAATTTTAACAAAATGGTTTTAACAACTCACCTTAGGGTTTTGTGACAAAAACCCCCAAACCCAAGATTTAGGTCAAATAGCAAGCACAAACCTAGAATCAAGTAAATCGAACCCTAGGTTAGTTTCATAACTCTTACATATAGATTAACCAACCTAAGAATGGTTTAGATAAGCTTACCTAGCCAAATCTTGCACAAACCCTAGAGTGGAGAAGCACCAAGATCCAACAATGGAGGTTTGGGGTTTTGAGAGGTGGAGAAGATGAAGTGGGTGAGGTGTGTTTCCCCAATCTAGCTAGCTCCAAGTGTAGATCCAACCTCAAGATCTTGAAGAGCTTTGGATTTGGAGAAGGTAGGGGGAAAATTAGAGAAAATGGACAAGGGGTGAAGGAGTTATGACCAAATGAGGGTTGAAAGGGTTTAAAACCCGTTTTTCTGCATTTGACAGCTACCTAGCGATCGCTAGGCTTGAGGGCTAGCGATCGCTAGCTGCCTTCTTCTCGGGGTCGCTAGCCTGGTCGCGAGCAAAAACAGCAAGCATGGAAATCTACCTAGCGATCGCTAGGTGTATAGCTAGCGATCGCTAGCACCTGAACGTTTTCGGTGGAATTTTGTTTCGGCCATAACTTCTTCGTTATAGCTCCGTTTTCGATTCCGAAAGAACCGTTGGACTCGTAATTGAATTTCCTAACATATTAGACCATAAAATGCATGATTTGATATAAGTTTCTAATACCATATTTTATCAAAGAGTCGTTATTACACCGAAATTACGGGTGTTACAATCCTCCCCTCCTAATTAAAATTTCGTCCCCGAAATTTGTTACACCTACGCGAACATCTGCGGGTATCTCCGCCTCATGTCTTCCTCGGCTTCCCACGTGACATTGGCACCTCGGTGGTGCTTCCATTGGACTTTGACCATCGGCACCTCTTTATGGCGTAGTTTCTTCGTTTTCCTCTCTAAGATGGCTTCAGGTTCTTCTACGCATCGGTTACCGGTGTCGACTCGAATTTCCGATAAAGGAATGACGCTCTCCTCCTCGGCTAGGCACTTCCGCAAGTAACACACGTGGAAAGTGGGATGTATCCCATCCATTTCGGGTGGTAGTTCCAACCGATAGGCTTGTAGCCCAACCTTTTCCAAAATGGTGAACGGTCCTAGGAAACGTGGGCTAAGTTTCCCCTGTTTCCCAAACCGTATGATACCCTTCCAAGGGGACACTTTCAACATCACGCGCTCTCCCACTTGGAAATCTACGGGGCGACGTTTCTTGTCGGCGTAACTCTTTTGTCGGTCTTGGGCGGCTTTCAAGCGTTCGCGAATGCCCTTTACTTTATCCGCCGTCTCTTGTATGATCTCGGGTCCCGCAAATTGCTTTTCACCCGCCTCCAACCAACACGTCGGTGTTCTACATTTCCGTCCGTATAGTGCCTCGAACGGTGCCATCCCGATGCTAGAGTGATAACTGTTGTTGTAGGCAAATTCTACCAATGGTAGATGTGTATCCCAATTTCCCCCGAAGTCGATCACGCACGACCGCAACATATCCTCTAACGTCTGTATCGTCCGTTCGCTTTGTCCGTCGGTTTGAGGGTGGTAAGCGGTGCTTAACTTGAGTTTCGTCCCCAAGCCTTCTTGTAATCCATGCCAAAACTGGGAAGTGAATCGGCTATCTCTATCCGAAATAATCGATAACGGTACACCGTGCCTTCTCACGATCTCTTTTATGTAGAGTTTGGCCAATTTGTCCATGGGTAGAGTTTCACGCATCTCGAGAAAGTGAGCACTCTTCGTGAGTCGGTCCACGATCACCCAAATAGTGTCGTGACCCCTTAAGGTTCTCGGTAGTTTAGTCACGAAGTCCATGGTAATATGCTCCCATTTCCATTCCGGAATATCCAAAGGTTGCAAACTCTCATAGAGCTTTTGGTGTTCCGCCTTGACTTGAAGGCATGTGACACACTTCTCGACGTAACTAGCCACCTCAAGTTTCATGACCGGCCACCAATAGTTCATTTTCAAGTCTCGGTACATTTTGGTGCTCCCGGGGTGTATGGAGTACTTGGACTTGTGAGCGTCGTCCAAGAGTAATTCCCGGTTGCCACCAAGCTTTGGTACCCAAACTCGGCCTTGAAACAGTTTAAGCCCGCGGCTATCCTCGGTCAACAACTCTTTTTGCTTCACCATCACCTCATCCTTGAGGTTTTCTTCTCGAAGGGCATCCGCTTTGTTGGGTTTTTGTGGGTATCCTCGGATCAAACTGACTCGAGGATTATCTCAGATCTAACAAACCTCGCTGGTTCGATAAATCACATAGGTTAATCAAACTGATAAAACCTACGCGATCAGAAACATGTTGTTTCCGATCTAATCATGCGGAAGCGATAAAAGCTAAAAACCCTTAAAGCCAATTGATCTTTTAAGCGTTTATAGTTCTAATCCTAATAGTTTGGATTAGATCAATTTACCTGGATTGCTTGATGATAGTCCACCGGTGATCGACAAACGAACGTCCTTCTAGTTGAACTGTATGAAACCCGAACAACAAAAACTGGAACCCAACCTGGGGGGGAGGTCGGCGCTGATTGAGAGAGAGAGGGAGTGAGAGGAAACTGAAAACTGTTTTCTTAGCTGAAAAGCTTCTTATTTGCCTTAACCCTATAAGGCTTATTTATATGGAGAAATTATACAGTTTGTATAAGATTCAGTTTCCTTTTATAATTATCTCTAATCTTTTTCCTTTTAAATAGCTGGAAAAGAATTTGCATACGATAATTATAATTATATATATTTATCTAATATATATATAAAACCTTATTAATTAACTATTATATATTTATTTATCTAATAAATATATAATATCCTAATTAATTAATAACCCTCCAACTTTGGTAATTCTGACTGTAATTACCCAATTGATTTATAATATACTATTATAAATCCTAACTCTCCATTTCTGGGTTTCATCTAACTTGTTCGACTTATAGGTCCTCACAGGTGTGACCCTCAAGTGTCTTGTAACATTGGATGTGTAACCACTTGGTTTGTCAACTCTGCACATTATTCCTAACATGCTTGACTCGTCTTGATCCTGTCCATCAAGCTCGAAACCACACTAATCCGGTTAAGGGTCACACCAACGCTATCACCATAGTTCTTACGGCTCAAGGTGTCGGCGACTACGTTCGCCTTACCGGGGTGGTACAATAAGTCGCAGTCATAGTCCTTTAGTAGCTCGAGCCGTCTCCTTTGTCGCATGTTGAGCTCCTTTTGGTCGAAAATGTGTTGGAGGCTCTTGTGATCGGTGTATAGTGTCCACTTGGTCCCGTAAAGGTAGTGTCGCCACAATTTCAAAGCAAACACCACCGCCGCTAGTTCCAAATCGTGCACCGGATAATTTCTTTCATGATCCTTCAACTGTCGAGAGGCGTAGGAGATCACCTTGCCTCGTTGCATGAGCACGCACCCGAGTCCCATCTTGGACGCGTCACTATAGACTACGAAGTCTTCCGTCCCGTCCGGTAATGACAAAATCGGCGCTTGACATAACTTCTTCTTGAGTGTCTGAAAAGCCTCTTCTTGCTTGTCGGTCCATAGAAACTTGGCGTTCTTCTTTGTTAACACCGTGAGCGACGAAGCGATCTTCGAAAAGTCTTGAGAAAATCTTCGGTAGTAACCCGCCAAGCCTAGGAAGCTTCTTTGCAACTGCAGGCCTTTGATTGGGTGGCTCGAAAATCAGAAGAACTTTCGCTTGATTGGGCATCGTGGCTTCAATATCCTAGAACAGGGTAACCAAGAAGCTAAAAGAATCGATTTGGTCAAGAACGTTTTTGGTTTGATTTGGCGCTTAACTTTACGAGTGGTTGCTGCGTTTTCATGTGCTCCTACAGCAACAACTTTTTTTCGGCTTCAACAGTAGCGGCTCAACATTTTCAATTGACTCGGGTGGGTGAGGTTAAGGGGGGTGCAAGACTAGAGGTACGAGTTGCTCTGGTTTCGGAGGGCTACGACTACGAGATCGTAGAGGTGGTCTCTGAAGCATTCTGATTGGTGCCGAAAGTCGTAAGAGGGTCTGAAGGTTGCTGTTGTAATCGATCTTCTTAGGAGTGTTCTCGGGGGTCTTCGGTGTTGTTTCGGGTGTTGGGTGGGGCTGCTGTCATGCTTGCTCTTGGATTTACATCTCATAACTCCACAGTTGGTTTAGTTTGCCCTTTCCCTCTTCTTGTTCCTTTGTTTTTGATGCTGGTGGTTTTGTAGTGTTTGATAGCTGTTTCGCCGAGATGTTTCTTTGGTTTCGTTGCGGTCGTTTTGGTGTGTTTTGCTGCTGGTGTATTTGTACGTTTTTTTTTTCTGTTTGGTGGTAATATATTGTGGTTTGCCGTTCAAAAAAAATTCACATAAATTGGTATTTCCACACTCCTTGCTCTCCGAGGGGTGCAAGTCTTTAGGCAGCCTCGAATTGTTCAGACTGATGTTGGTTATTCATGGTGAATAATCTTTATTATGTTGACTAAATATATAGAACAAGTGTCGTGTTCTCGGTTGTCTTCACGTTTGCAATGAAAAATGTGTTCATAGGCGAAATTTTGTGTGTGTGTATATATAATTTACACAAAAATTTAATTAATTAATTATGTACTTGTCAAATTAAACGTATAAAATTTAGAATATTTGTATATATTTATTAAATTTCTGTAGCTTTAAATTTTAGAGTATTTTAAACTTTTATGTAAATTTTTGTTCTGATGAATCACAAGTAACACGACAACAAAATTATAAAAGGAAGGTTGAAAGATTAGTGTCATATATATTAATTTGTCTATTTGTAATTTTTATAATGACTATAAAATTAAAACTAGTATTTTTTTATACAAATTGTTCATTGACAACGCTACCATAACAGAAATATAGAGTTTGCCTTCAAGTCGTCTTATTTATATATATCTTCCTCTAATAAGAATAATTTTTTATATAGTTGTTAGATGTCACATAACTATTTAATATATAGGTAATATGGTGGAGGTTCAAAAGATAACTCTTAGTATTTGCGAGAACATGAGAAAATTCATCCATATACAAAATCATATATGATTCAATGCTAAGGAAAAAAGGGAATTAATCATGTACAAAATCACCTACGATTTTATACATGTGATTTTATATATAAATCATATATGATTTTTTTTTGGAAAGGATATAAATCATATATGATTTTGTATGCGAATTATATATGTGATTTTTGTACATGTGATTTTATATACAAATCATATATGATTTTCTACGTGAATTATATATGTGATTTTCTACTTAAATCATATACAATTTTGCACATTAATCATATATGATTTTGTACTTGGGCGAAGGTTCTCGCGTTCTCGCATTCTCGCAAATAGCAAGGGTTCTGGTTTGAACCATTCCCTTAGGTAATATTATATATATAGAGGAATTTTCTTTTGTGAACCAATAAAAAATTATGAACTTGTGTACCCAATATTGGCCGTTCAATTATGAGATCTATGGTGTAGATTAAGTGGGCCGTTACTAGAATTCATTTGACTTAATCACATCCGTTGATTTAATTGATCAAGGAGTATGATTTGGTTCATAAGTTCACACCTTTATTTTCCTTCAAAAAAAAAAAAGTTCACACCTTTATTATATATATATATATATATAGAGAGAGAGAGAGAGTGAGAGAGAGAGAGAGAGAGAGAGAGAGTTTGGTTCAAACAAGAATGATATTTATTTAAAAAACACAAGAATTAACAAAATCATATATGATTTTGTGAAAAAAGCTACCTGAACGACTTTGTCAGCAACTTAAGTCGTGAGTAGAATTGCGTGAATAATATATGATTGTGAACATGAATCATATATGGTTTTTTTAGTTCACATGTTCTTTTAAATACTAACTGGTCTCGTTTGATATATATATCTATATATATATTCAATAAAAGGAAAACCAATGAACACCGTCATAAGCCTCCATGTGAACCGTTTTGCACTTATGGGGTATTTTGAGTTTTTTTTCTAGTTTTTATGCACGTGCATATATTACAAATTACTCGTATATACAATTACAAACAATTCAGATAGAAAGTTACGAGGGTGCTTCTTAATATTTTGTTTATTAAAATTTTTTCCTTGAACATAAAAATTCAGTCTCAATTAATCTTTTAATTGGTATTTGATTTAAAGGGGAATATTACTCGTTATCCGTCGTCTATGCATAATTACTACGACCCAACTACTATATATACCATACAAATTTTCTTCTAAAATTATATATAGCAACTATTACGATAAAAATTGCTTACGACTTGTTCTTGAAATTTGTCTTATTAAGCGCCATATCAACAATTTGATCATTAGTTTATCAATTTATTTATCTATATATAAATACAATAATCGGAATTTTCAATTAGATGAATGAGCAAATTTAATTCTGTGTTTGTATTTATTTAATACCTATAGCTTGTAAAAACAATCATTTCTCATCTACGACTTTTTTGGATAATATGAAAACTTCAAAATTATCGGATCTCTAGACTTTACCTTACAATTTTCTTTTACATGTTTTTTTCTATTAAATATAGTTTTAATGAATTGATTGTGATATATGTATTGAGTTTACAATGTAAAAAACGTTAAAAATGTTCATATTGTGAACTGAGTACATTTAAAGTAAACACAAAAAAATATATATCCAATTAATATGCTAGATCTTTGTATTAGACGGAAAATCATATGAAATAGCAAATGATGCATTAGTTGTTAAGATTATCATAATTTCATAGGTTTTTTTTTTGGAAGAGGTATCCCAGACCACATTGGGCCCGGACTAATCATCCGCAATTTTGGGCCGAAGCCCGACTGCTAAAGCATGCAGCCCGGGGGCTTCGACCCCGTACCTCCAGAATGCGTCCCCCAGGGCTCGAACTCGGGTTCACCACTATGTAGTGTCCAAGCCTTACCACTAGGCTAACACTCCTTTGGTAATTTCATAGGTTTTCGAAAAAGATCTCCTAATATACGTGACAAGTGCTACTTTTGGTGAGAAGTGTGAGAAGTACTTTCAAACCGTTGATCACTTGTAATCAAATACCTTCCATGAATTGTGACTTCAAAAGGAATTGATCTGGTGCATCTCCATACATCTCATCTTAATGTTCATTCATTTTCCATCCAACAACTGACAACTACTTCTCACTCACCAAATTTGACACTTCTCATTGGAACCCAACTTATATGTATGTGTGTAGGGGTCGTATCCGTTACAAACCACATAGTTTGTACAAACTATACAAATCAATCTTGACCATACATGTAGATAATCAATGGTGTTGATTAATTCACTTCCTAATTTTTCTCTAAACCACATTTGAAAACTACCTAAATTTTAGGATATAAACAAAATCAATGGATAATAACACAAAATCAATGGTTAAGATTAGGTTTATAGAGTTTGTACCCAACTTATATGTATGTGTGTATATATAGAGAGAGAGAGAGAAAAAAAAATTCAAACGAGAACGTGATGATGAGCTTTGTCCAAGTACAAAATCACATGTCATTTTATAATAATGAAAAAATGGGATGTGGACAACTTTGGACACGACTTAATGTCACGGGCAAAATCGCATGAATCATATGTGTTTTTGTATATCATATTTCATTGTGAATATGAGGACAGCCGAGGGCACGCACGTGACATATTTACCCTGAATAATCATGTATTATTCACAGTGAATAACACAACATATTTAAAAAAGAAAAAATGTATGACTGAAAATTGTCCTCACATTTTCTTAAATTGTTATTGCTCTCGCTTAAACCTTCTTTTATATATATAGCAACGTCACAAATTTCTCTCTTTTATCAACGTTGGGAACCTCACCAAAGTTAACTCAGAAGCTTTAAAATTTCATTTTTTAACCATGTATATTCGGATTAATTTAACCTCTAAATTTTCACTTTGTGGCAAAGGTAATAAAGTAACATATATAACTTGCGAAAATAGAAAGACGAACCTTGATGTCATCGAATGAATTATTGAGCAAGGAAAGTTACACATATGCATTATTCTCATAATTGGGGTCATATATAAATTTAAAATTTGTGTGTACAATATATATATATATATATATATATACTACTTGATAATTTCTGATTACTTTTTAACAATTATTAAAAATTGATTGGAGATAATATTAAGACAAGTAGGATTTTATATATGTAATATAAGTTCATGAGAATCTTAGTTGGATGTCCATTATTTGAATATGTTATATAAATGAATTACACAATGTAAGGGAAAAACTAAAATGGTACTAGTATAATTAAATATTGCGTTACAAAAATCGTGTAATGGGTCATGGAGTGCCGTGAATTTAACATGGCGTTTGACACGACTCTTGAGCCATGACGGATGTCACAAGTCACAACGAGCCTTTTAAATAGATCTATATATCATATATTGGTTTATAAGAGAACTCTAACTATTTGAGAAAACAAGAAATTGAGTGTTAATGTATATATATATATATATATATATGTGATTCGTATCAAATCTATATGATACACGTACAAAATCATATATGATACAAACAATTTGCCTAAGGAATAGTGGTTGAGGCCCTGGTATGTGGTGGAATATCTTATCTATCCAGGATTCAATTCAAGACGTATGCAACATTATGAACATTGAGCTTATTTACACTTTGACGAAATTAGTATGAGCATAACATGTGACACCCTTACAAAACATTGAACGCAACAATATATGGCTATAATAAGCACATATTTGTCATTGTTGAACTCACTTGTTTTGAGAAGAATTATAAGTAATAGTTTCTTAGACAAAATCAACATTGGTTTTTTAAATCTGAAAGGGTATACCTAACTTTTTCGCTTATAAGCTATATGTCATCGTCCAAATTATTTACTATTTAGGATCATGTCATACCTTTCTAGCTTATATGTATAACAAATATGTAATTTTATTGTTTTTCAACCAATGTTCATTTTGTTTAAGGATCAACTTTATTATTTTGTTTAAATTTACTCAAAATGTTTAACATAACGATAAATAATAATTTATGTGCTAACTTTTTTTTCAATAGTTTTTTTTGTTTCACTTGTACTTTAGATTTATAACTTTTTTAAGTTAAATAAAAATTATTTAATCAATATAAAAGTTATAAGTACAAGAGTGATTAATTAGTTGTTTGTTCAAATAATAGAAAACATGTTAAAAATACTTGACCCACATTAATTTTGCAGGTATGAAAACAAAAAATTACATTATTGAACATATAATTATTTGGGTTTATTTTTATTTGTAATTATTTTAATATTATTGGAATAAAGAGCTGCATGTGGATAGTCAACTCTCATAGATTCATATTTATTAAAGAATTACACCACGAGGTGGGTGGGGGTTTGGGGCTGCTTTTTTAAAGGGGGAAGGGGTTGTGTGGGGAAAAGATGACTCTTGTTTTTAACTTTCAAGATTAAAATATATACAATATCTTATTATAGAAAAATTGATTTTATAGAATGTTTATATTATCTAAGCTCTTTGATAAAAGATTTCTATAGAAGCTGGATTTATGTAAATTATAAAATATTTTATATATACATGTTACAAAAGGTTTATAAGATGTTCTTGATTCACTACTAAAAAAATGGTATTATCGATTGTATAAATAGTCTAAAAACCGTCAAAAATGGGTTCTACCGACAGTATTTCGATGAAACGACCGATCACTAGAAAGTTGATCGGTAAAAGTTACCGATGATTTTCTGACAACTTTTACCGACTGCTTTCCGACTATTTAATTTACCGAAAACTTTCCGACGAGTTTTCGACTACTTTCCAGCAGTTTTCCGATGACTAATTAAACAGTCAGTAAACCATCAAGAAGCAATCGGTAATACACGGTTTTTTACTAGTAATCTTATATCAAAAGTTTAGGATGATTTAAAAAAAATGTTGTATTAGTTATTTTTTAGAATAACTTTAAACATATTCTATAAACACATTTATTTATATAGGGGTCGTATCCGTTACAAACCGGATAGTTTGTACAAACTATATAAACCAATCTCAACCATACATTTACATGATTAATGGTGTAGATTAATTATGTTCCTAAATTTTCTTTCAACCAAATTTGAAAACTGCCTAAAAATTAGGAGATAAACAAAATCAATGGAAAATCAATGGTTAAGATTAGGTTTGTAGAGTTTGTACAAACTACTTGGTTTGTATTTGATACTTCCCCTATTTATATAATATCATATAAAATAACTAAGGGGCTGTTTGTTTGCCTCTTAATGGAACCCTTAAGAGGGAACCTCTGAATCGCACAGAGGTTGATAGTGTTTGGTAAAAAAAAACCCATCTGAATGATGACAACAGCCTCTGTATCATTTTGCATCAGGTTAGAGGCGTAAGGTTCAGTGGGTCTCTTTTTCCACAAATGCCCTTTTCTCTCTCTTTCTCATCTCCTTCATCAGACCATCAGGTCTCATACGCATCTCCTCCCAAGAAATATCGTCCCTCTCTAGTGAATCAATCGATCTCACCGGTCTCTCTCTCTCCACCCTCCGGCAACCGTCTTCCTCCGGCAGCCGTCTTCCTCCGGCAGTGGTCGGTCTCCCTCTACATCACCGCTTCAAACAAAGCATCGCCGGTCGTCCCACCAGTTGCTCGTCATCACCGTCGCCGGCCACTTCTTCCAGACACCCGCCATCGCCGGCCACTTCTTCCACGGACACCAGTGACCGCTGTCACTTCTTCCCCATGTATTTCTCCACTTCTCTTTGATTTCATAGATCTAGTTTCATCTTCTGCCTTCGATTTGCTTCCGTCATGGAGTGAGTTTCATCTTCTGCCTTCGAATTGCTTCCATCATTGAGTTTCATCTTCTGCTTCCTACTTCTAATTTTGATTTATATTATTTGAGCAAATATTGGAACATGTGATTTGTGTGTGTTTGAGCAAGTGTTTATGCTTGGGATGAACTGTGGATATGATTTTGTTGTATGAGATGTTTAATTTGATGATATGGTAAAATAAAAGAAATCAATTTTGTTGTTGTTGCTTTTGGTTGTGATGATAGATTTTGTGTGGGATGTTTAATCTGCTTTTGTTCCTGATGGTAGATTTTGTGTGGGATGTTTAATCTGATAATCATATGTTTAGATGATACAAGGGTAAAATGGTCATTTATTGTCATTTAGACTTTGTATTCAGAACAGTTAACAAACAACCATATTTTATTCAGTGCTACATCATACAGAGTCTCTTAACCATTCTCACCTCTCAACCATTCTGCACAAAACCATTCAGATCCTACCAAACAGCCCCTAATACGAAGTTTTATATTAAAGAAGTTCTAAAAGTTTGTTAAAACATCCAAAACCGTCATATAAACCTATTGTTATAGTATTAGATATGATATTTTTTTGGTTTGATCATATAAACTTAAGTATATATTCTAGAGTAAATTACATATTTGGTCCCTATGGTTTACATTATATTGCATTGTTGGTCCCTATTTGAAATAATTATGGAAAAAGGTCCATGTGACTTACATTATACTACATTGTATTCTATTAGGACATTTAGAGCATCCACAGTCGTGGAACCTCTAAAAAACATTTAGAGCATCCACAGTGGTGGAATTTCTAAAAACCTTACTTGCCATATTTTTTCCTACCATATCATTATCACCTCAATAAAGGAAGAACCTCCTTAAAACTCTATAATGGAGGTTCTTACAAAAACCTCACCTCCACTTTTATTTATAATATTATTTTTATTTATGTAAATTAATATATAACAGAAAGGAAAGTTTTATAAGAACCAGGGTTCTTGTTCAAACACCTGGGTTCTAATAAGAACCTGTGACTGGACAATAACCTTTTTTCCCACAGTTGATGTTCTTGTAAAAACCCCAAGAAAAACCTCAAGAACCTGCATTGTGGATGCTCTTAGAGATATTAAACGTCCTATAAAGTAAATTTTCTTATACTAAGTGTTGATATTTTTATTATTTTTATCTCAAATGAGTGTCTATTTTCAAAAGTAAATGTTAATTATATAAAAGAACACATAATAAGGTGTTTAGAATTGTACCTTTTAGATCAGGCACAATTTTAAAGGAGCATCAAGAAACTAACGAAGGTTTCCTCTTGGTAGTCCATATAAACACGCTTCCAATCTTGAGTTGGTGCTAGCCTAAAACCCCTATATTTATATGCGTTTTATAGAGAAGTAAAAAATTATTTTAATTTATTTTAAAAGGCTAAATTCTAAAGATTTAATAAGCATGAGTTAGCCTAAACACCTTATTTATATGGTCTATATTTCAGATTACTCGTAACTTAAATAAGGTTTAATGTTTATCTGTAAATAATTATATCATTTATATATATTAAAGGAAAAACCAAGGAGTATGAGGTGGCACTTTCTAATGCCTAGGATCTCATTTATCTTTTTTCTCAATTTTTTGGTTTTTTTAATTGTTTAATATTGTAAATGACTTTTCTACCCTCATTTATGGATGTACAATTCATTATATACAAGGTCATTTTGATAATTTTACATATTTGCATGTAAGATAACTCCAAATAGCCTCTTCAACTTCATCATAATTAATTTATTCATTAATTCTCATTAATTCATTGATTAGAGATAATCTTCATGATAAATAGACAATATTCTAGCTACATCATTGTAGTGAGAAATTTTGTTTTACATCAAATTCAACTTCATAAATCGATATTCAACATCATCGCTATCAAATTCTTCATCTACGTTGAGGTGTTTTCTTATCCTTAGTCCTTTTGGGAATTTTATCAATCTCATAAAGCATTTGGTGATGTTCTTGGTTTAGCTTTCAATCTCTTACATGTATTGCATAATAGCACTCGGTCATGTTTGTGGTTACCTTTGATTTTTATTGAAGATATATAAGAACTAACTTTGTCTTTTGATTATGTATTTGAGTTTTTCATTTTTATATGTAAGGGGAAGTAAACGTTGAATTTGCCGATGACTAAATTGCCATGAAGAGAACCTCGGTTTGTTCTCCACTTCTTAAATCTTGAAGGATTTTTTGTACTTCTCTTTCAAATTTTAGGGGTTTCTTAATCATGATTTCTATGGTTCTTATACGTTTTAGGGATTTTTTTGCAGGCCTTCTTCATCCGTTCCCAACTCTTGGTATGTTCTTTATATGTCTTATGTTTTGTTTTGTATTTAGTCATTTTTACTACAATATATACATATTGATGTGTATTATTTTCAAATAAAGTTAAATGTCTAAAATTTGAATTAATAGATAAAGTTTGATCCAATATATAAGACTACAAAAGTTATTAGTATTTTAAGTTTTTTATTAAAATAAATGTAAAGGAAATTATAACCAATATAATATTTAATATTTTTCTTTCTTTATAAATGAAATAGTTATTACATTTAATATTATTGAATAAAATAAATATACATTTAAATATGTATCAGTAACTCTCATTAACAAAAAAAATGCTTATTACATTTAATATCACAAAAAGATTAAAAAATTACTAGAATCAAAAAGCTTTTTCATCTACATCATAGTTAATTATTCATTAATTTATTGGGTAGAGGCAATTTTTATGATAAATTATTATTCTACATAACAAGAATTGGATGATAGGAAATTTTTTGTTCCACATCAAATTCAACTTCGTAAATAGATATCAACATCATCTCAGTCAAATTCTTCTAACTTGAATTTTTTTCTTATCGTTACTCCTATTGGGAATTTTGTCAATTTCACAAAAAATTTTGGTCATTTTCTTGCTTTAGTTTTCAATCTCTTACATGCATTCCACAAAACATATGGTTATGTTCATGATTTTTGGTTTTATTTTCAATTTTGACATTACAACATTTGATGCCCTTAATTTCTATTGAAGGTAAGAACTAACTTTGTTTTACGATTTTGTATTTGGGTTTCTATTTTTATGTTGTAGGTGGATGTAGACGTTGATTTGTTGGTGACTAAAATCTCCATGAAGAAAACCTCAGTTTAATTTTTTCTCCTTAAAGCTTGCAGGTCTTTTGTATTTCTATTATGAAATTTAGGGGTTTTTTAACCATGATTTCTTCGGTTTTAATATGTTTTAGCTAGGGATTTTTTTTGCAAGCCTTCTTCACCTATTACCAACTCTTGATATGTTTTTTTTAGGTTTTTATAAGCCTTCAGTTTTGTTCTATGTTCTTTCTTATTGATTTATGAAATGTTTCATCAAAATCGATTTAACAACTTTGATTCTACTTATGTTTCAATTGGTTTATATGTTTTTTTTATTGTTTCACTTTGGTAGAACAAAACATGAAGACTTATTTAAAATGTATTAATCTATCATATTCGTATTTAAAATGTATTAATGTTTTTACCACCAAAAATCTTTTTTTTTTTCTATTGATATTGATGTTTCCTTTTATATTTGATTTAAGTATTTTAAAATAAAGAATGAAGACGTATTGAAAATGTATTAATGTGCCACGGCTAAAAGAACAACTAAAATGACGAGATATTTCATATAAAGTGAAATGGCGATTCATATTAGTTTAATATATTATTTGTAAAGAATCATGTCATTTAACTTCAAAAAGATAATCTAAAAAAAATTTCGCCACCGCGCAACGCGCGGTGCACAATACTAGTAGTTATCTTAATCATTTACCAATCAAGCTTATTTACGGAAAACACCCCTGTAATTATCATAATTACGTTTTAACACATATTTTGTAATTATTCTTTAAGAACAATTATCTAACTGTAAAACACGACTTTTTCGGGTTTCTTTTTAATGAAGGAAACATATTTTTTTTTTGTATGTGACCCTATAAGTTCACATACTCCTAAGTAACAATTCTGTGTGTCATGTGTTTTGAGCATATAATAACTTACATTCTTCCGGCTACACACGATACATGGTAATGTAGACGGTGGTAAGCATGTTACAACACGTCATACCCCAAGGCTATATGAATGTTCTTTCTCTTCGAGCAATCTAATTGATCCAATCAATCATATAGTTCAAAAGTTATGTTTCTCGATCTGAACATATTTTAATTGTAAATATGTTTCTTGATCTTGTAATTTCAAAACTGTAGGAACCAAAAGTGTTACAAACAACAAACTATAGGTACCAAGTTTGTAGTTTACACTTAAAAGTTTAAGTTTTAGACTTATTGAAATCCATCTTATACCAATAAAATAAGATTTCAAAACTCATATAGACGGTTTGAGGTTATCATAACAATCTTATATGGATAGGAAATGAAATTTATAAATGCACTATAAACCTTAAGTTATGTGTTTACAAGTTACTTCGACTTTGATTTTAAGCCGATTTGAAAGTTATATGATGAATATGCTCTTTTTTCAGGTCGATACATTAAAAGCATCTGTAACAAATTATCTTTAATTTCTTTAGAATATAGAATCAAAATATGGGTGTAAACGAGTTGAGTTGAGCCAGCTCGACTCAATTCGTTAGTATGTTGAGTTGAGTTCGAGTTTGAGTTGAGCCTATTCGAGTTGAGTTTTGACCGAGTCCAAGTTGAACCTATTCAAGCAGAGTTGTATTGGGAACCTTTCGTTGAAGAAAAGAAGAGGAAGAAATGAGGGATAAATTAGAAATTAGGGTTTATGTCTTTCAAGTTAATAAAAAATAAAAATAATTAATCTTTTATAAAATATAAAAATATATAAAGTCTTCCCTTTTACTTTACTCGCGAGTTGTCTCGTCTTATTTACACCCCTAATCAAAAGTCAAAATCTCTTAAAAACTTACATTTAACTCCAATAAATTCTCTATTTTAAAGAATTTCAATATCAACTATATTAGTAAAATATTATACAATTTTGCCATCTAATACCTTTTTTAAGAAGAAACTTTATATCAAAACACTAACAAATCAATCTCCTTGGTGGAAAATATTATATTAACATTTATCTTCATTCACTAGAGAGTTTTAAAGAATTCTCTAGGTTTCTCTATTAAAAGAATACGATAGAAAATATGTTAGAGTAATACACAAGATAAAAATTCTATTTTTAAAATTTTTAAAGAAGTTGTTTAAGATATCTAACATGTCTTATTAAAATTAGGATTCAAACCCGCACTCATCAAATTTAAATATTCACTAAATACCGTGTAACAACAATAAAGGATGTTCATTCACAATATCCATTTTTAAACATATAGATATATAAAAAAAGAACCACGAGTCCAAAGTCCATTTCGATCAGAAAAAACATAAATTAAACAAGGTCGACCTTAAAACCCAAAATCAAACTTAATTTTTCTTTAAAATACTTGGACAAGTCTTGGTATTAAAACTTGACTTTAAAATCATAGATAGACCCGGAAATGTCTATGTAAAAATGTTTAATCAAGTCTATTTTCACATTTGAAGACCAGGTTTATCTTGATTTAAAAATGTTAAAGGCTTTTTGATGTGGGCCGAGCTGTGGAAGAGTTGGCTTTGGCGTTTCTGGAGGCCCATGATCGGTCCAACTTTAAACGGGCATAACTTTCGCTCCGGTTGTCCGTTTTGGACGATCCACCTATCGATTCGAAGCCTGCGACAGGGAGCAGGCCTTGGTAGGGTAGGGGCCTATGGACGTTTCGGGCCTTAAAAACGCTGTTTTAGTGCCGTTTTGGACGTTTTTGTGTTTTTTTTTTTACGTTTTTAGGCTTTTGTTTTGGGCTTTATTGTTCGGCCTGTTACTTTTGGGCAGGCCCGGTTCGTTTGGTTGCTTATTTAGGTTTAATTTTCGTGTTTTGAAGACAATTAATGAATTTTACAGAACTCTTGTTTTCTTCCCAATTCTTGAATTCTCAATTAGGGTTCAGGTTTTGAAGCCTAGGGTTTGGTATTCTCGAATCAACAAGCCTTGGAAGAGATTGAATACGGTATTCATTGAATCAACGTATTTGATCTTTGTTTATCCCCACACACGCTACATCACTTTTTTTCCTTATTGAGAAGGCGTTTGGAATATGAACTTTGGCCTAGAAAAGCTCAATTAAAACGTGTGACACATTTTAATTTGGAATCTTTATTTTGAGTAATGGCTATAAGGCCATGTGTACCGGCATGCTGGGTATGGCGGGTTGGAAGCCGCCGGTCTGGCGGGCTTAGCGGGCTGTCGGTATACCGGCAGCGGGTTTCCACACACCGCTGAGTTTGGGTGTGTCTTGTGTGTGTCTATGGGTGTGTGTGTGTGTGAGAGAGAGGGAGAGGGTTGGGTACTAATTAGAGAGGGTTCCAGAAGATTAATGGGAGGAATGAAAAAAGCTGATGTGACAACTGATTGACAATACGGTTAGAAGGGTTGGGAAGATTGGATACTCATAGTCTAATGAATCTAAAAACAAAATCTATTCCTCAATAGATTAAAAAGGTAAGCATGAAAAAAATAAAAATAAAGAACCTTTACGTCAATCAATTAAGAAAGTATAGTAGTATGAAAAGTAACTTTTTAGTTACAAATATTTTCTTAAATAAATCAAGTACATATTAGAATCAAGAAATACAGAAAGTTGTACATCAAGCATACAAAAATGTACTTTCCATATTTTTTTTTTCAAACCACAAATTAAAGTCCACCAACCCACATATTAAGCACACACATACACACTCTTGATCCCTTCAATGTGCTTTAAATACATGACAATAACACCTAAACAAAAGTGCTTCTTGACCTTGAAAGAAGATAGACAGAATTCAAGTCTTTTGAGAACAAATATAAGTTCTCATAATCCCTTTTAGAGGTCTTAGTTATTAAGCACAGAATTAGGTTGGATTCATAAGAAAATGGAAGGGGAAAGAGTTTACAATGGTGGTTGTATACAGGAAGCTTTCAAGGGTTTTCTCAAGTGTTTAGGGTTGGAGAGTGGAGGAGGAAAAGGAGAAGGTGTTGCCATTGAAGATGAAATAGTGGTGGCTGATAACCCTCCACCACCACCACAACCGTCGGTGGATCTGCCGCCGACGACTTATGAATCATTACCCTCTGTAGATCAATCATCTACTGTGGATCCACTTGTTGAAGTTCTTTCTTCACCTGTGAGTAAATTTCTTTTAAGTTAATTTAGTTTTATGGTGATTACATGTGTGATATATGTATATATAGACTTGGGATCGCGTTAGAACAAGTTGTTGTCGCGAGACTCGTGAAACCAAGATTTTACCCTTCAATCTTTATAGCAAAACACTATGAAGGTAACCTTCACAATGTTTTTTCTGTGAAGGTTCGGATTATTTTTACCTTCACGGTATTTTGCTTTGAAGTTTCAAGTGTAAAATCTTAGTTTCACCGGTCTCACGAAAGTAGTTTGATCTCACGTGAACTTGACTCTCTCTCTCTGTCTATATATATATATATATATATATATATATATATATATATATATATATATATAGACAGAGAGAGAGAGAGAAACAAAATTCAAATGTGAACCACTTTTTGGTTGTGAACGTGAGGACAGCCCAGAGCGCGCCACGTGGCAATCTGAAAAATTTTCGACTTAGTGTTATTCATACTGAATAACGCTATCATTCAGACTGAATAAAGCGTTATTCGGTATGAATAAGGCTTAGTCGCACTCTGACGCAATCTGACCCGGGCGGGTTAGCCGCGGGTTAGCCGCGAGTCAAGGATTATTCAGTCTGAATAACGCTTTATTCAGTATGAATAACACTAATCCGTGGATTTATTCAGACTGAATAAGCCTTGACCTGCGGATGTCAGATTGCCACGTGTCGCGCTCTGGGCTGTCCTCACGTTCACAACCAAAAAGTAGTTTACATTTGAACCCACCCTATATATATATATATATATATAGAGAGAGAGAGAGAGAGGGGAGGTTCAACAAGAAACATATCAATTTAAGAGAACATGAACAGCAATCTCAACCACTCATCCGGTCAACAAAGGTGGCTTTGACTGGTCCCCCCTTTAATAATCTCTACCCTCCCATGAATCGCGTCAATCCTCCGTGATCACGTCCACTATAACCGCGATATGAGTGGCTGAGATTGCTTCTCACATTCTCTTAAATTGACATGCTTCTCGTTTGAACCTTCTCCTATATATATATATATATATATATAGAGAGAGAGAGAGAGAGAGAGGTATATTATTTTATAAACTATAAAAAGATTGTAATCTATGTAAACTAATATTTATGAAAATGTTCATTAATTATAATAAACATTATATATATAGGAGAGAGAGGGGGAGGGAGGTTCATACGAAAAATATAACTTTTTAAGAAAATGCAACGAACAATCTCAACCACTCATCTCAATCAACAAATGTGGCTTTGACCGCCCCCCCCCCCCCCCTCTTAATAATCTCTACCCTCTCATGAATCGCGTCAATCCTCCGTGATTACGTCCACCGTAACTGCGAGATGAGTGGCTGAAATTGCTCATCGCTTTTTCTTAAATTGATATGCTTCTCGTTTGAACCTTCCCCTATATATATATATATATATATAGAGAGAGAGAGAGAGAGAGAGAGAGAGGTGTATTCTTTTGTAAACCATAACCAGATTGTAACCATGTAAAACGATATTTATGGATATGTTCATCAATTATGATAAATATTTTATATATTTGAATCATCTTCTTTCATAACTATTCAAGTAATAACAAATAAAGCTTCATTATTTACATAAATATTGGTTCAACAACCTTTTTATGATTTACAAAAAAATACACCTCTCTCTATATATGTATATAGGTGCGTTATTTATAAAACTTATAAAGATTGTAAACCTTGTAACAATATATACAGACTTAGGATCAGGTGAGACCAAGCTGTTACCGTGAGACCGCGTGAGACCAATACCTAACGTATGAAACTTCACAAAAAAACACCGTGAATGTACATAAAACTCGAATACGCAGACCTAAAAATCACTTTCGATGCAAAAAAGTATCGAAAACAAGCTAAAAAAACGAAACCTTCACAGCTCAAGTTCTGTGAAGGTTACATATATATAATGCGAACCGTCACAAAAAAAAACTGCTGTGATGGTTTCGTTTTGTAACCTTTTTTTGAAAAAAAAATTTCGATGGTGTTTTTTAGTATGTTTTAACGATGAATGTTCAAATTTTTTTACCATCACAAATGTTTTGATGTAAAGTTTCAAGTAAAATATGTTGGTCTCACCAAAAAGGTTTGGTCTCACCAGAACTTAACCCATATATACATTATCATTTAATTTATATAATGTTTCTTAACATTTTTGTAAACAAATAGTATAGAAGGGTTTAAATGGTTTTCTAAGATTCGTATTACTCTTTCATAAATGGACAAGTTTTGAAAAATTACACATATACATTAAAAAAAAAGTTTAAAATCTCAAAAGTTTTAAATGTAATTACATAAACAAATTATAGAAAACCGTTCAAAAATATTATATAGAAATGATTTTAAGTTTTTGAATTTGATACCCATGTTGATATACATATTCAATTTTTTAACGTGCGTTTTTTCCAAATTTCCATCCCGAATGAATCCACGTGTAATAAAATATTTCCACTATATTATACCACATCTAGAGCTTATTATTACATTTATTAAGCATTTTTAGATTTTATAAAATTAATTCATATATAATCAATTATAAATATGTTTAAATACAAGATAAACATTAAACATTACTAATACGATAAAATATTTCATATAATCGATAACGTATAGAAGAATCTCGCACTCTCGCAAAATCACACATAAAACAAAAATCAAGAACTTACGAGTCTATTGTTTTGCTTAACTACCATTCTATTGTATACAAATATCATATGTGTATATAGGGTAGGTTTAAATGAAAACTCTAATCTAATTGTGAATATGAAGACAACCAAAAGCACGACACATGTCATATTCTCTCCTATTCGGTCTAAATACTACATTATCATTCATACTGAATATTATGCATTATTCAAGGTGAATAATACAACATTCACACTAAATAATACTGAATGTTGTATTATTCACCATGAATAATGCATTAATATTCAATTTGAATAATCATGTATTATTCAAACTGGATATGCCATGTGGCACGCTTTCGGCTGTTCTCATGTTCACACTTAGTTTGAGTTTTCATTTGAACTTTCATATGTGTGTATATATGTATATATAAATTGATTAACGATCTAGCATGATTCTATATATATATATATATAGGGAGAGAGAGAGAGACGAAAGTTCAGTTGAAAACTCATCTTTCATTGCGAACATGAGGACAACCGAGAGAATTACATGTGTCCTGCATTAGTCGATCTGAATAATGCATTATCAGACTGAATGTTGTATAATTCATCATGGATAATGCTTGTATTAATAAGACTGGATAGGACACGTGTTGTGTTCACGGCTGTGCTCACGTTCGTAATAAAAAATGAGTTTTCATTTGAACCCGCCATATATATATATACACTTGCGATCAAATGAGACCAAACTATTTTCGTGAGACCAAGTTTTCACATTTGAAACTTTATAGAAATACATCGTAGAGCTAATTTTTTTGCTGTGAATGTTCAACTTTTTTTGCCTTCATGTACAATGATTTGGTGTGAAGTTTCAGATATAAAAATCTGATCTCACAGGTTAAGAAAAACAGGGTTGGTCTTACGTGTGTGTGTATATATATATATATGGTTTGTTAGTAAGTTTCATAAGAAATCAAATTTTGATGAGCAACACTGAAAACACTTTGTTAGTGAAAGTTAACATAACTACATAAGTTAACATGGTAATACATGTTAACATTTCTTTTTTATATATATATTTTTGAACGGCAAGTTAACATACACATGCTCCAGCGGTATCGGACCTCCAACTTTTTAATATATGTTGGTTTATTTGAACTTATGTTAACTTTTTCTATACGAACAATTCTTTTATAACCTTTCTACACTTCTCGGGAAATTTCTTAAGCTTTCACGCAATCCTAATGCTCTATTATGTGTGTATATGAATTATACTTGCCGACCCTTATGATCTTTACCACAAGATGTATATCAATGAGGGTTTTTGTGTGTTATCATGCAGAATGATTCAACTGCAATTACAACAAGGGACATAAGCAATAATAATATTGGAGATGAGAGTAATTCCAGTACTACTCTCGTTAGTATAGATGAAATCTTCAACAACGGTACTGAAGCCCACTTTGTTGAGTTAATCGAGGGTAAGAACACCTTCGTTGCTGCCAGTCTAATTACTAGTGGAGGTGGTGGTAAAACACATTCAGCAACCATCGTATGATACACTGAATATGGCGGTGACAATGGCATGGTGGATGATGGTGATGATGACGACGTGATCAGTGGTATAAGCATTGAAATCAAGCAAATATGTTTGATATATGATCAAATTAGGTGTTGTTGGACTTGTAATCATTCATTTCCCTGTTTAATATGTAAGTTTACCTTTTTCTATCGCATTTAATATTTGTGTGACGCATTGTGCTCATCTTTTTATCTTGTTCCTTTTTTTTTTCATTTGTACAATATATTAGTTGATGTAAATTAATAAATCAATATTAGTTATCAACCAAAAATGGTTGACTTTGTATGTATATATAACATAATAAGGATATACGTTATCTTTTGAGAGTAATCAAGCTAACAATCGCATTCTTTTTCGAAGAATCTCATGCCACTCAACTCAATCTCTCGACATTCAACTTAAACTCATGACACAAGAAGAATCTTAACATTAGTCTATTTTTTAATATTGTAATCTATTGAATTATTATTGTCTGTTACATAAGGACGATGTACCTTCTTGACGTCCATAGTGCACTGAATGACCTGTCATCTGCGAATTTTACCCTCGATAGGGGTTTTCTACGTCACCAATTACTTTTGTTCTTTAGATTTTTACCGGGTGTCGTCTATTTATTTAAGTATATGATCTTTAGTTGATTAAGCTCTATTTAAACCTTAAATTGATTTTCTTAAGACCATTTTTTGGCATTACCAAAGGACAACTCAACTGGTAAGACTTTAGATTTGCTCACTATGGTTCACCGTTCGAGTACCCTCAAGGTCACTAGAGATGGTTTGCTAATTGACTGCTTATATCAGAGCCCCATAAGATTAGTTGAAGGCTTTACAAGTTGATCCAAACATCTATCGTTACCATTTCTCAAACTAAAATAAGATCTAGAGTACTATTTCTTAAAGCATCTTGTTACCGTACATGTGAAAATTGTTAGGTAAATTTTAGTAATTAACTTTTATGAAAATTAAATGATAAACCCTCAAGGCCACTAAAAGTATGCCTGCTGTAAATGAATTGGACGAACATGAATGAAGGCTTGTTTGTGTTCATTCGTTGAACTTAACCAAACAAACGGACGAATACGAACGGCAAACTAATGAAATTTTGTGTGTTCATGTTTGTTTGTTAAGAAAATGTGCTCATTCACAAAGAGTTAAACGAAAAAACATAAATGAACGTAAACCAAAGAACATAAATGAACACAAACAAACTTAAATGAACAAAAATTAACCATCATACTCATCATTTCATTCGTGAAAAATAACATAACAAAATGGAAGATGGGATTAGCTTAGAGCATCTCCAACCTTAACATCAAAAAACACCAAAAACACCAAATTTAGTAGGGCCTTTCACACCAAAAAAATCACCTCTAACTGATGGGGGTGGTAATTTATATGAACATCATGCGGTTGGGTATGTTAGTGTAAAAGAATACTATATAGTTTAACCTTAATCTCTTCACCTTCATAACTCAAACCTTGCAACTTCGTGGTTTCCGTTGCTTATGTCGTGTCCTGTTTGTTGATGTCGTTCTCCATGTGCTCGGGAACTTAAGATATGGATGCCGGGCTTATGGATAATTTTTGGGCTTAGAATGTTGTTGATATCAATTACAAGGACAATGAAGATTGGGCTTATGTAGACATATAAAACTTATGGTCATGAATCATGACATTCATGTTGGTTTTAGAGTTAGATCGTTACTTGTCGTTTTCTCGAAACATTATCTTGGTTGTCATTTTGTTTTTAGGAGGGTATGCCCTTCTTAGAGATGTAATCCGTTCTTTCTGGTTTTAAGTAAATTTTTCTTAGAGGCTCCGTCCCTTTTTTCCAAAAACATAAACCTTTGTTACATCGTCTTGAGTTGGTTTCAATAGATTGCAAGTGTGAAAAATTGGTGGCAAACTATTTCCATAGCTTTCTATCTAATCAAAACCAAATATATTATTAAGTTTTTACTTAACATAGGAAAATTAATAAAAGAAGATGAGCAAAAATAACTATAATATCAATTGTGAAAATTCCAAATAAACGGTGCTTAACTTTAATACCTTTAATATATTGTAGGTATTCCGTGTTCATAATAGATGCTTCATTTTTTACAAAGAAAGGAAAGAATAAAGACAACATAGAAATAAGATATAGATAACATCCAACGTCTAAATAGGAAAAGTACATTACAAGTTTACAACAAAATTTTGTTTTGTTAATCTTTAGATGCTTTTGAGAAATGTCCTATAAACTTACATGTGTTTGCATCAAGGTTCCAAATAACGTGAGGCGTGGCATGGCGGCATGGCCAAGCCTCAAGCCTTGGAAGCCACGGCGAGGATATGGCGTTTTCCAAGGCGTGACTTATGGCGGCAAATCTCTATATCTTATATAATAGTATACACATAAACATATGTTTACCGCTATTACCAATGTTCGAAAAAGCTCGCCGCAACGGCCGCCATGGCGCGCCGTGGCTTAAGGCTTGTGTCTCACGCCACGTTATGCCTGAGGCACGCCTTGGGGTAATGCGCAGTTTTTGCAACAAAATATTTTGATGTAACTTATCTTTTTAATGTCTTATTTGTTAGTTTATGAGATATAACTTACTTTAAACTGTTTATTATAATTTATTCCTTGAATAATAGCAGGAAAACGCATGTTAATGTGTATAATATTATATATGATATAGAGATTTGCCGCCATAAGTCACGCCTTGAAAAACGTTGTGACCTCGCCGTGGCTTCCAAGGCTTAAGGCTTGGCCTTGCCGCCACGCCACGCCTCGCGCTATTTGGAACCTTGGCTATTACTCACCGAATCAAAGATAATAAACCATTTAGATTAAGTTATATAATAAAAACTATCAAATATGACATTAGAAAATCAAGTTATATCAAATATTAGGTATCAAAAACCCGTGCATTACTCTATGGCGTGCCTCAGGCATAACATAGCGTGAGACACAAGCCTTAAGCCACGACGCGCCATGGCGGCTGTTGCGGCGAGCTTTTTCGAACATTGGTTTGCATGACACATTTTCAAATAGTGTCTTATAAAATAATTTATAAAATAGTTGATATGATGACTTATTTAGAAAAAAATGTTTTACAAACTTGTTACGACATCCAAAATCCTTCTATAATCGTTTTGTAACACTTTTAGATAAGACACTTTTTTGTTTGGTCCTATAAACGTTAGTCCTATAAAACGCTGATAGGTATTAGTTTTTAACAAATATTTTACTGTTTTTCTCACTTTTTATCTTTGTTTTATTTGCCCAAAGTCCTTTTTAGGTCATTTAGGTGTCTTTTATTACCTTTTTAGTTTCTATAAATCATTAGATTATTATTTATTACTATTTATTACTAATTTTGGCTTAAAGTGCAGATTTCTAGTTTTGGGCCAAGTGTTGTTGGACTTCTGAAGGACCAAGCTACAAGCCATTTGCATTTTCTTTTGGGCCGGGCTTTTGAAGCCTATTTTGGATGTTTGGAGGTTAAGAAGCGCTTATATCATTTTGAAGTCTTTTTGGACTATTTATTTAGTGACCAATCTTCCTATGCTTATTTATAAATAGGAGCATTTTGTATGTATTTTAGCTTAAGCTTTCGATTAAGAATTCTCTAGTTTGCATTTACGTCTCTAGTTTATTGTTTGATTTGTTTCGGGTTTACCTGTCTCTCAAGTACTGAAACTTGTTTGTGCTACTCTTGTCACCGTTTGATAAAGTTCTAACTGGAAGTATTTTCAAGTACTTTTGTGTCTTGTTCTAAAATCTCGATTCTCAAAAGTTTGCTCTATAATTGTTTTTGTTCAGGAAAATGAATCTACAACCGTGACATACCTTGGATTCCCATTCCTTTGTGTGGCTTGAAAGTTGTTCCTAAACATAAACGCTCAATTTCAAGAATTTTACTTTAAAATCGTTAAAGTTATTACGTAACCGGTAACCTTTTTTGCAAGTTATAAAAACCAACAAGTTTTATTAGTTTGCTTTCAAGTTTCCAAGTTTTTAAAGTACTTTACCAAGGCTTTTCTTATATCTTCCAAGTACATATTGTTTTCAAAGCTTACTTTGTTTCCGTGTTACATTTTATTTTTATATTTATGCAATTTCTATATATGTTATATTTATATTCACATTACTATTATTTACTTTATTGTAATTTACTTTTGGTAATTTAATTCTAAAGTAAAAAGAATAAGAAAGTCAATTATATTATTTTGCATTACTAAAATCAAATTCATTTTATATTACATGAGAACCAAACTATTTTAAATTTTATTCCAATTATGCTTCCTACCAAAGAATGAGATTTCATATTTATTTGTCAAATTTCAACTTCTTTATAAAGTTTAATTACTTTGGAACCAAACGTTACCTAAGAAATTATTTTATAGTGTTTGGATAAATTGCTTGTAAAGAATAAACACTTTTTAAAAAATTCTTGGAAAAACATATTAGCACTATAAACTCTCAATTCAGAGAGAGGCAAGTGAGGCCTAAAACCCTAACCCTAATTGAGGCTTTGAAGAGTTCTATCTTTTCTGGTTCTGTGCAATTGCTGAAGATTTAAGAGTTCAATCGTCAATCGTTCAAACAACAACCAGGTAAAACTGTTACAAAAAGAACAGATTTTAGAAGAGAAATTGTTTGATTTCTTAAATGAATTCATTACAAGAGTAAGGCTCTGTTTATATGGAGCATTACAATTTCTAACAGAAAGGCCAAAATCAGACAGAAACTAAGCTATTGATGAAGATTATTAATAGGAGACTTCATTTTTCTCAGAAAGTAAAGCAAAGCAATTACCTTTTGTTGTGTTTGTGTGAAGTTGCTATCACATTATTTATGAAAGAAGGACTGTGTTTTGCTCATCAATTTGATTGTTATTGTTATTGTGTTATGGCTCATGAAGCAAGAGGGCTTCATCTTCAACTCCCTTGCCTAAATATAACTTATAGCCGTATACTCTGTTTTCTGTCTAAGGCTGATAAGATAAGCTAGCTAATAGCCGATAAGTTAGCTTATGAATAAATTATGGTTGGCAAAAACTAGCCTATGAGTATGTAAAATGACCAAAACAAGTATCTTGGGGTATAACAATTAATATTAAATAAGGGTATAATTGGAAAAAGCTACAAAAAGCTTCAAAAACACTACTCCAACTAGCGTTTCAACAAGCTAGCTTATGGTCCATCCAAACATGTACTAGCTTATAAGCTAGCTTATTTTTGCCAAACACAGTCTAAAGCTGCTGTTTTTCCTATGAATTTGATTTTTGAGTTATCCATACAGTCTAGGATTTGCCAGCTGAATTTGAGGTATATTTGCTATCATGCAGTTTGTACTATTTTTCTCAAGGGAGCATGAGAACTGTGGTCCAATGTATTTTTATATTCACTGACTTGTTCTCTTGTCTTAGTTGTCTATGCTGAAGGTTTTCCCTGCTTGATGCATCTGCTTTTTTTTTTACCATGTTCTTCCGAAAACCAGAGGAGAATAAATGAAGTAAACAAAGATTAAAGTAAATTAAATAAGAAAGCATCATGACCATCTGCTAAGATAGACCTGAGTGTAATGCATTCGGTCTTGTCTATTTTCCTTGATATCAACATATGACCTATCATAGAGGAAGTGTATCTAACTTCTAAATAAACTTAAATAGTTTACTTGAACTGTGAGAACATTAAATTTGAAAATCTCTACTTCTTTCTGTTGAGTATATTTCAAGATGTTTTTAAGGGATATAAATGATGAAATTTACAAAAGACTCGGGGATCCGAAAGATAATTTGCACGTGATCAAGGTTTTAGTTCACATCTCGTAGCATATGCTGTCTACTCTCATATATAGCTTGTTCTTTGTAATAAAATTGTTGTTTCTTGTAGTTATTAGATGTTCTAAATTTCAAAGGTTGTTTGGGTGTTTAACCATGCGACTTTATAGGGCTGTGGCTGGGTTATGTAAGGAGATAGAAGGATAGAGTTGGTGATATATTCAATCCCAATGTGGTTTAGTTGCATGTAATTGTTCTATTTAGTTTTAATATGAACTCATGAATAGAGATTTGTTCAGTGGGCCTAATAGTTGTATTCGTTGTACTTTACTTGACTGTTCGTTATATCAACTTAGAATCACATGGAACTTTTAGGTTATAATCTTGATAACCAACTAGAACTTATGATCTACACGATGTTACTTTCAATGACCCTATTGGACGTCTAGGTTATCCTTTTTGCCAATGCTTATTAGTGTCTACTTCTTGTAACCTTACTCTTCTAGTATCTCAGCAGAGCTTGATTTTAACTTTTTACTGGTTTATCATTCACCCATCCAATGTATGTTTAACCCTACCCAACTTGCATGTGGTGGGTTATACTTTAAAGAAATTTTGAACGAGTTGCAATTTTCTAGGCCAATATAGTTGGGTTGGGTTGTTCAAATGCCCTAGCCCCAGCCAGTTCACCCAATTAAATCAATGTGGACCCCCTACTTTGGTTAAGATGCTGATATGTTCGGTTTTCTTTTTTGTAGGCATACAATCGTGTCATAACTTGTACAAGTTCATTTCAAGAATAAGGTTCTCTACCAAAGATCTTTCAGCATCTCTCGGCATCATGACCACCACTACAGTTGGAGCAAACATAGAGATTTCCAAGTACGCCATTAGACCTTCTTGCCAGAAATCATACAGTTCTTCCTTTTATGCAAGCACATGCAAGTTCTTGTGCTTGCCTAGGAAATGCACAACATTATCGCTCACCTCAAGGAAAGTAGACAACAGAAAACATTCAAAATATGAAGTTGCATGCTTGGTTAGCAGCAATCTTGGGGGAACTACAGAGCAAGAGGGTCTTACATATAAGGAGGCTGGTGTTGACATAGATGCAGGATCGGAGCTTGTACGAAGGATTGCAAAGATGGCGCCTGGAATTGGAGGCTTTGGTGGATTATTTCCACTTGGTATGGTTTATTAAGTATGCAAAGTTTCATTCTTGTATTGTATCTTTTTCACCAATAGTATTTATATTGATTGCTTGTGGTGTCATGCATAAAATTCAAAAAGTGATAGGAAATTGAGGGCATTGTGCTGAACCATCTTTTCTCTTTGTGATTTATATATATTTGACTGTAGAAAGAGAGCAAATTTTAATTATCGCACGGCTTTATGTGTAACGCGTCTCATCTTTTTAAGCAGGGGATTCATATCTTGTAGCCGGTACAGATGGTGTGGGAACTAAACTTAAGCTGGCATTTGAGACTGGAATCCATGATACCATTGGTATTGATCTGGTATGGTAGAACTTCAAGTTATTTTGTAATGAGTGTTATCATTGTTCATTACTAACAAATTTCATCCTTAGGTTGCAATGAGCGTTAATGACATTATTACTTCTGGAGCAAAGCCTTTATTCTTTCTTGATTACTATGCTACAAGCCACCTTGATGTTGATCTTGCTGAAAAGGTGTAAAGCCATGTCCTTGCACGAACCTGTTAAGATTAAATAAATTACCACTTTCTACTTTTTAATTCTACCCTTAATCGTGAGATGGAGAAATTCATTGCTCCCTCTATTATAAGTGTAAAATTGGTATTTGGTTAATTAAAAAGTGGAATCATTTTATACATTTCTAAAAGTGTCTACCATTTTTAGTGTGGACTTCTATTTTGGGACAAAGGGAGTATTAGTCATGGTGATGAGAGCTAATTTTGTGATTCTTCAGGTTATAAAAGGAATCGTTGATGGTTGCCAACAATCTGATTGTGCTCTTTTGGGGGGAGAGGTAACTTCATCATGTATTTGGTTCATATATTATTTTTCTGGGAGAGTACTTTTGCACTTTGATGTGTTATTGCCAAGTATTTGGTTAAGTTTGGTGGCATATGATTAATAGTTAATAATTATTACTTTACACAAGGATGAGCTTCCCCCACCCTTGTTTAGATTTTCCTATGCAACAAGCTATTGTTCTTGACTTCTTGTAAAATCACCAAAAATTTCTGGCACTTTTGTAAGAAAAGCGGTTTGGCTAAAGATTCGAAGTGCATTTTTTTGACCTTTACATTTAACAATTTATCTTCACTCGTTCTTGCAAAAAATAGTGTTTTTTGTTTGGAATTTTCACAAAAAATGTGACTAGTTTTCATGAAAAGCCAAGTATGATATGGTCCAAAAAGTCAAACAGTCATTTACTTTCATACATTTCCATGACTTTGTTTAATTATATTTATATGGGCAACTCACAAATAAATCGGGCAAGTGAAGTTATTTCATACCTCATAAAATTCAAAGCCAAACTTCTATGCATTTGCTTTAGATACAACTTTTTAAGCAACTTATCTAGATGCACTTTGCCTTGGTTAAGTTATGTTGTTTTTGGCTTTCAGACTGCAGAGATGCCTGATTTTTATGCAAATGGGGAGTATGACCTTAGTGGCTTTGCAGTTGGAATTGTGAAAAAGGAGTCCGTTATAAATGGAAAGAACATTTCGGTTGGAGATGTGCTCATTGGCCTGCCATCTAGCGGAGTTCACTCAAATGGCTTCTCTCTTGTTAGAAGGTTGACCATTTTCTTAAAAAAAACTGACCTTCATATGATCTAAAGGGCACTTCATTGGTAGTGGTTTAATTTATCTATTTACATATATTTTGTCTATATATCGTTCTAGGGTGCTAGCTAGAAGTGGACTTTCTTTGAAAGACAAACTCCCCGGTGAATCCACTACGTTAGGCGAAGCTTTAATGGCGCCAACTGTGATATACGTCAAACAGGTCATTTATTGTCTTTTTTTTGCCTTCTTTTGTTGATATGTGTTTTTTAGTAAATTACATATTTGGTCCCTGTGGTTTACACTATATTGCACTGTTGGTTCTTATTTTGAAATAATTATGGAAAAGGTCCCTGTGGTTTACATTATATTGCTCTGTTGGTCCTTGTGGTTTACTCTATGTTGTACTGTTGATCCTTGTGGTTTACACTGTATTGCACTGTTGGTCCCTATGCTTAACTGACTGATTTCACATGAAGTTAGGGTTAGGGACCAACAGTGCAATTAATGTAAACCACAGGGACCTTCTCCATAATTATTTTAAAATAGGGACCAACAATGTAATAGTGTAAACCACAGGGACCAAATATGTAATTTACTCTTTGTTTTTTTTTTTTTCTCATTTTTTGATCATGTTAATGTAGGTGCTTGATATCATCAGCAAGGGGGGCATAAAAGGAATTGCCCACATTACTGGTGGCGGTTTTACAGATAATATCCCTCGAGTTTTCCCTAAAGGCCTTGGTGCTCTCGTTTATGAAGACTCTTGGCCGGTTCCTCCTGTATTCAAATGGATTCAAAAGGTATGGTTTTGATTTGCAACTTTGCTTCAGTTGTTTGATGCTATCTAGCTGCATACTTGCAACCAACTTAACCGATTCGATTTTTGTGCATTTAGAGGAATTATGATATGTACCTCCTCTTGTCACAAATTAGTTGTTAATTTTTCTATTTTAGTTTGTGCCAAAATAAGCGTCCACTTTAAATATTAAATGTCTACTTTCCCATTGTATCCTTAATTATGAGGTCGAGCAAATTTATTTTCCTCAGATATTAAGGCTAAAATTGTCAAGTGTAATAATTACACAAATCTGAAACTGCCTTTTTCATTCCTGACCTTTAGTTCCGGACGGTGGGAGTATTTGTTGACAGGCGACTAGTTGTTTTTGTTGGAAACAGACGTTTGTTTTTGGGAAAATGATTAAAAAACTATATTCTGCTAGATCGCACGATTTGGACATGAAAGCCATTTACAATGGTTCTTTTTGTATCACATTCTATGGATTGTCAAAAATTGTTTATCATTAAAACTTGCAAACTACTCCCTCTGTCACATCATAAGTGTCCACATTTCTATTTTAGTTTCTCCCAAAATATGTCCACTTTTAAGAGTAAGGGGCCCTTTACTAAACGCTTACCGGATAAGCGCTTAGTGGGACATTTGTCTTACCAGATGAATATGGCAAGGGCCAAGAATCTTACCTTGTAATTGAGGGTGATACCCCGGTAAGCGCTTACTGGGTAAATTGTTGCATATGCTATCGGTTTGATGGAGTAGAATCTTACCTGATAACAATGATGAAAAGGATACACAGTCTTACCTGGTAACTGAGGGTGATACCTAATAAGTGCTTACCGGTTAATTTGTTGCATATGATAGCCGTTGGATGGAGTACAATCTTACCCGGTAAAGAATGTTAGAGCATTGACTCATAAGTGCCCCTAAGTCTCTACTTTCTAATTCTCGCCATACTTACTAGATGGAGAAAACCGTAATTTACTCTTTAAGTATGTTACAAAGTCGAGTAGTTACACATTAAAGCTGTGTCTTTTTCATTGTGGACGTTTATTTAGGGACGGAGGGAACAATGTTTTTTTAACATGTTTTTGGGTAGTTTACAACAAAAAGGTTGTAAAAGTTGATTGCGAAGTTTTTAACAAAGGAATTCTTTGTTCTTTTCTTCTATTATTCAGGCTGGAATGATCGAAGATGCTGAAATGAAGCGAACGTTTAACATGGGAATCGGGATGGTTCTTGTTGCTAGCAAAGAGGCTGCCGAAAGGATACTTAATGAAGGCGAAACGGCATACCGTATTGGTGAAGTCATAACCGGTGATGGTGTAAGTTACCGATAGCAAGTTTTTAATAAGTTGCTTCTCATGATCCCTTCTTTAAGATATGTGATTTACTAACAAAAAACTTGCGAGAGTCGCTCGTTTTGCTGTTTTAGTGGTCGCACTTTGTAATACTTTTTGGAGATGGAAAATAATTGCTCCAAAATTTTGTGACTTAGAAGCGGGCACTTGTGTGTGTCTTGAAGTTTTAAACGGATTGTTGTATTATCGTATATACATTGGCTATCTATCTGGTCTTGTATCCATGGAAGCCATTCCGATTATTGAGCCAAGGAGCGTTCAAATCCATGAAAAGCATGGTTTTTTTCGACAAAATGACTTCTTCGATTAGGAGCACAATAGTTTCTTACATAAAACAATAGGCCTCGGCATTATGTAATTTTGTATTTACTTTTTTGAAGTTGGTTTAAAAATAAATAAATAGAGAACGATGAACATCACAAATGGCTGAACTTGGGTTGGTCTAGCTCTGGGCTAAGATTGGGATCAGGAGCGATTGGAATTGGTACCGGTTACGGGCCTTATGGTCGAACAAATTTGATACGGTAATGAATTTGTGGAAATTTGGGCATGGCCTGGGGTTGTGAATAGGATAGAGATTGGGACTAGTTTGAACCGACGTTACAATTAACGATGCAAGTTTTTGAAGTTCTTTCAAGAATTATTCGGCTCAGGATTGGAGTTGGGATCGGTTTCATTGGACCAACCTTAGGGCCTAAAACTAGTTACAAACCAACTTCTAGTGTTTGCAAAAACCGTATCATGTCTCCTGTCGTCTAAAATGTCGTCTAAAGTTCGCACGTCAGTCACACTAAGACTTTTTTTTTTTTTTTTTGACTTCATTGCCTTTTTTGGGACTTTTGATACATTTTCTAGACTATATATAAGTTCGTTTGATGATGATTTGAACCATCAAATGACAACACAACATGTTATTTAACTAGGGTTACCGTTCAGACATTTTGACAACCGTCACATTGCGAATATGATCCAAATAGACGCTACAACCACACTACAAGCCAATAAGTCATCAAATATTTAGACATGATGCATGTAAAATGTGAAAATCATGAATCGTGATGCATATAAAATGTGAAAATCATGTAAAAATTAAATGCGGCGATGCTTTGCCAAATTCGGTTTTGTTTAACAAGTAACATATGGAACGTACTATACGGTTTGCCACATTCTTATATGCATAACCATATATTGGATTGATTCATAACCGTGACAAATATGTAAGTGTGTAATCACTTTTGAATTGTTTGGTGTGCCACATTTGGATGATCGCTAATTTTCAATTGCTAAAAAGTCTTACATTTTAGATGAACAACAGAGCAACCCACAATAGGTATGTGATGTTATAAATACTAATGGGTTAGCAATAGAGAGGGCAAGCATGATTTATATTTCTCAATAAACCATTTGCCTGTGAAAGCAAAGCTTGGGTAGAAGGAAAGGTCGTTCATCGGCTTCCTTTTGATTTTGTCATTTCAATCCTTAGAATTCAATAATCCGAAGGTTCAATCCTTGTTTTAGTTTGTTGTATTGATCTTTTCTATTCTCGTTTCTATTAATGTGGTTCCATTGCCAAGAAACGATTAAGGGAAACAACAATCGAGGGAAAAGATGGTTGCTCCCGAATATAAGGTGAACACACGATTGCAATCCAAAGTTAGATTTTAACTTTTAGCTTTCTTGGTAGTTTTTGGTATCTGGACAAAGTTTCTCAAAATGTCAATTCCAGCTCTTGGACTCTAAACTTGGCTCATCCAACTTTACAAACTAAGGTTAACTTTACAAACTAAGTTTATGATGTTGAGAATTCAGGAAAAAATTGGATTGTTTGGATCCATAGTAGATAATTGAAAGAAAGTAGGAAGATAACAAGAGGATTGAAATGAAGAGAAAAATTGATGTGATGAAAATATGTCAATATTGATCTCTATTTGTAGGGATTCGAAAATGAATTTTGGTATATTTTTTATTTTTTAATTTATTTATAGAAGTTTGATTTTTAATTAGATAAGATTTTATTCTAAAAATCTAACTCAACTAGTCAAGTGGTGACATGCGTCATTTTTTAAATAAAATATTCAAACAATCTAAGGTTGTTGGACGATGCAATTCGCTTGAGTTCCCTCAGCAAATTTCAGTTTCAATTTTTATATTTAGCCTTTTTGTCCTTATCCATGTTTGAGATCGCCTAGGATCGTCAATGTCACGTCTAAGGGTCTTTATGGAAAGACGAAGGGGTTGGTAATGTGTTAAAATTCAAGGGAGTGCTTGATCGTTTCGATCATGGTTACTTTATTAAAAGGTATTTGTGTGGGCAAGAAGTTGTCCTGCATTGAAGAAACTGTGGCAATTGTGGATCGTAGGATGGGAAATCGAGAATCAAATAGATTAGTCTAGTGAAACGTCCAATGGAGCTACCATAAAGGACAAGAAACAACATGAGAGGTTGAGACGGACATAAGGTCCAAGTTTCTGCAATCTTTGACAATGGAATTCTGGAGACGAAATTCTTTTGAAAGGAGGGTATTGTAATAACCCAAGTTATAGTAAAGTAAAAAAGGTGGAGTAGCAATTGGGAGGTGATATTTCCACATAATAAATTGATTCATCCAAGGAAGATGAATGGTTCACTAACTTGTACATTAGCTTTAAGGATGTTGTACATATGTGGAAGAATCAATTTATTAAGTGGAAGTATCAATTCCCGTAGCAATTATGTAAATTGATGGTTAGTAAGGGCATTTTGGTAATTCGTATATAAGGGTTAAAACCCTTAAACCCCTAAAATCAGCCTCTTTCTTTTGTTATATGTATTGTGATGAAATATTGAGAGTGAAGGTGTGAGTGTGTGAAGATTGAAGAAAAGACTTAAAGTAGGAAGAGGAAGAATGCTTGGAGGAACTCATCTTTTTCTCTTCCACAAGGTAACCACTAATCTCTGATAAGATTATTGATACTACTAGTTTATCAAGTAAGTTTTGAGGTTGTTGAATAGAGTTCTAATGGGAAAGATTGCTAGAGAAGTTGTCTATGCAAGGTTTGTTGTTATTTATTGAGTTTTACCCAAATTACCATTGTTGGTGAGGTTTCACATTTCATTATCAAATTTTGGGATAAATAGGTTTTTTGGATTGGATTCAGTGGCTTGAACCAATCGGTAAAATAGATGTTTTATCAATGGGTTTATGTTAGAAACGGTTAGAAGGTTTGATTCCATCATTCTTATGGCTTAAAATCGATTTGGGCATATTTGGGTTTTGGAGATTCGCAGTTCTACACATTAGAATAATCTTTGCCACTTTTGCCTTTCCCTTGCGGTCCCTAGGAATTTTTCCCCGTGCGGTTCCGTCGCGGTCGCTAGGGATTTCCACTCGACGTTGCTAGCGGTTCCTAGCTATTTTCGACAATGTTCCGTTTCGAAACGTGAGGTCGATTAGTGTTCCAAGATAAGTCTAATAGACTATAAGAGTTGTACTTTGAGAAGTAATTACTTATGAAGCACCTTTTTTGTAGGTGTTTGGTTCGGAAAGCATTAGCGTGTGTGTGATATAAGAGCATCGTTCAGGTGAGTGTTCTCACTGGACTTCGGTCTAACCCTCTTTTTATAAAATTAAAAACCATTTTCAGGGAAGCAGAGAGGCTTCGGGAAAGGGTAAGGAGAAGGCTTAGTATGAGGAAGGTTGTGGAGAGGTCTTCATAGTTTCTTTCGCCCTTAGTCAAAATTTAAATTCTCAGTTGTAAGGGCGGTTTACTCACACTTTGGCATACTTATTTAAGATTGTTGACGTGGGGACGTTTTTGGCATGAATTTATTGAGGTCCCAAGAGCTTTCTTCTAAAGCATACATATCACAAATGTAGAAATGAGGGGTTTTAGGAAGGGTTTTGGGTTTAAAGTTTAAACCCTCTTATTGGGAAAAAGATCAACCTACCCTTATTAGGGTTTGTTTATTACAATAATGCCACTCCAGCTTTCCTAATTATACTTTGATTAATTAAGATCCCCAAATTTAGGATTGTTATATCGAACACTTTCAATGTTGCCAACATGTATGAGTATCATGACAATGAAGATCTTCTTGCTCGATGTAGAGAGCCTATCATCCTAAATGGGAATAAATGGATCCAAACAACAGAAAAAGGCCAAAACAAAAAGTCTTGCAACTTTTTGCACCACCTATGTCACGTGGAGAGCTGCACAATACACAATTTGGATCAACATAGAGTCCCACAACAAACCCCACGAGTTAATCGCGAGCCTAATTATGCACACACCTGACTTGGGTGTTGGGATCCGATCGATTTCCTTATTCCTGTCTAATTCTTAATTGCCTTATATTAATCTACCATATCTTAATTAATTAATCATTTCCTAGCGAGTTTAGAATTGTTTCCTAGACCCTATTTAAATTTATAAGTATCAATGTATAGTTCATATCAAGTTTTATCAATAGAAGTTCTTTTTTGGTTTCTCAATAAAGTTGAGTTCCTACGCTTATAAGTTCTAAAAATATATGGGTTTCAAGACTTGTCAACTCATTTCCGTTTTCTATTGCAACATATGTTTATTCCTACTACTACATATGTTTATTAATTTGGCATGTATAATTCTAGATGTACCTAATCCTCCTTGTTATTTATCTATATTATTATGCAAATAAATATAGTTAATACAAGCACAACCGCAACAAAACAAGGAACAAAATGCCAATAAAAATGTGTAATGGTGACATCCTTAGTATTGAGTAGGTAGAAGACATTTGGAGTTCTTCACCACCTAAAATACCTTCATTTCTTTTATTCCATTCTTTAGTTTTAAATTATATATACATATATATATATATATATACACCAAAAGGTTAAAATAAAACGTGCTAAAATTAATAGAGAAGTGATCCTAGTCTTTACATGACTAAGATCAAATCTTAGTATATACTCTCCAAAACTCGAAGATCTAGCATAGATTGTGATTTATATATAGATAAATAGACAGATAAATAAAAAGATAAGAGAGTCAAAATGCAACTCTTAATGCATTTTATTATATAGCTCTTATCAAACACGTTTCTTAATTAAATAAGAAAAAGTATATAAAACTCATTTTTACTACATAATAAGACTTTATTTAAAAAACAGAATATTTTTTAATATTTAAATACACAATAAATTTTAGATTAAACAAATTGAAGGAAAAACAAGTATTTTAATCCGATTAACTTCACATATTATCTTACTGTTTGTTCTCATTTTTCTCAAGTTCTTAAAATTTGTACCTCTTTGTAAATTTAGAAGGGTACTTGATCAATACTCGCATGTACAATTTGCCTAACAAAATACTTTGGAGCGAAAATACTTTTGTTTAATGAAGATGTAAGAATATTTGGAACCTCTAAATTATTTAATCCATAATTAAAATTAAAAAAGATATAGTAAATTTTTTAATGACTTCATTATCTCCAAAACCACGTATAGATGTAATGAACAACTAGAGTGATAATTGTGGACGTGATCATCATTGGTTTTTTTATCATCACATTATTATCATAGCAAAATCTTATAGTGATGAGGTCATTATCAAAACATAATTACATTATAAAAAGTCTTTCATTTATCAAAGCAGTATGACAGCAAAATCAAATCATTATCATAACGTAATCAAATCATTATCGACGATGAAAGTATCGGCATAATCGGCCTTTGATTATAATTGCAACATTTATGTGATAAAGACAAATTTAAGATAATAGAAAATGGTTGACAAATACTAATTTATGAACTCAATTATCTTACCAGGTGAATATAACATTGAGCGAGAATCTTATCAGTTAAGATGGAAAACAATGATCGAGAGTCTTATCTGATAAATGTTCTCCGGATTACAAACGGTTACAATCAATCAAATCTGATGGCTGTAAAAATTACCCCATAAGGTAAATGAGAATGTAAGTCTTCCCAATATAAGAGTTTCATAAACAACCCGTAACTCATTTGTTAAATTTATCTAAGGTTTAGATCGGTATCTATGTTCTTAATGAAAGTTTAATTTGAAGCTATTTCTATAATCTCTCTCTCTCTCTCTCTATATATATATATTATATAGGGGTGAGTTCAAATGTGAACCACTTTTTGGTTGTGAACATGAGGACAGCCGAGAGCGCGACACGTGGCGGATGACTAGGCGCGATTCATGGGAGGGCATTGAATTAAAAGGGGGGACCACACTCAAAGCCGCCACGTGTCGCGCTCTCGGCTGTCCTCACGTTCACAACCAAAAAGTGGTTCACATTTGAACTTTCCTCTCTCTCTCTCTCTCTCTCTCTATATATATATATATATATATATAGAGAGAGAGAGAGAGGGAGGTTCATACAAGAACAACCCAATTTGCAAGAACAAAGGAACTAAGAAAATCACATGTGATTTTGTGCTGCGATGGAAAAAGCGTCTGTAGGTCACGCTCCGACAAGGCGAGTGGGTGAGCCGCGAGTGGGCGTCCATGCACAAAATCATGTGTGATTTTGTTGGTTCCTTCATTCTTGCAATTTGATTGTGTTCTTGTTTGAACCTAATTCTATATATATATATATATAGGTGAAAGTTCAATTGCAAACCACCTTTTCATTGTGAACGTGAGGACAAACGAGAGCGCGACACGTGGCAATTTGAAAAAATTTCGACTTAGTTATTCAGACTAAATAAAGCGTTATTCAGACTGAATAACACTAACATGCACTCTGATGCAATTGGACGCGGGCGGGTCAGCCGCGGGTCATCCGCGGGTCAAGCGTTATTCAGTATGAATAACACTAACATGCAGTTTTATTCAGACTGAATATGACTTGACCCGCCGTTTCAGATTGCCACGTGTCGCGCTCTGGGCTGTCCTCACGTTCACAACGAAATGGTGGTTTGTATTTGAACCCACCCCTATATATATATATATAGGGGTGGGTTCAATTGCAAACCACTTTTTCATTGTGAACGTGAGGACAAATGAGAGCGCGCCACGTGTCACTCTGAATTTCGGCGACTTAGTGTTATTCAGACTGAATAACGCTATATTCAGTCTGAATATAGCGTTATTCAGTCTGAATAACACTAAGTCGCCGAAATTCAGAGTGACACGCGCGACTTGTAACCAAAAAGCCCGCGACCTAGTGTTATTCAGTCTGAATAACACTATTATTCAGTGTTATTCAGACTGAATAACACTAGGTCGCGGGAAAAGTCGCGCGTCTCATAAAATTTGTTGCCACGTGTCGCGTTCTGGGTTGTCCTCACGTTCACAATGAAAAAGTGGTTTGTATTTGAACTTTCACCTATATATATATATATATTTTAAATGTTATTTATACAATCTGTCAATGAGTTTGTGTGTTTGGTTATAGGTTGTTCATCATATTTAGTTATAGAATCTAAAGTAGTCGAATTAAAGCACTAAAGTACACTAACCAACAAATTAAATCAATAATTTAGGCTCCATTGTTACTTTCTAAGACCTATAAATACATGACATTAACATGAGTTCACAAATATAATCCATTCAATTCACTTTACTAGTTCAAGTCTAAAGTTATACTTCATCATTTCAATTCAATAATGGCTAATCCTTGCATGTATTTACAAGAAGCATTTAAGGGTGTTTTAAGGTGTTTAGGGCTGGAAAGAGATGGAGGTAGTCCCTATGTAAGTTTCTTAATTCAAGTTCATATAATTAATTAATTACCTTTTAGTTTTGTTCTCATCAATATTTTAGGGTCGAATCCGTTACAAACCACATAATTCTAACAAACTTTATAAACCAATCATAGTCGTTGATCTAGTCTAAAAAATATTTGATTCTATTTTGTTTACTAATTTAAAGTCATAATAATGTTATTAGCTTTCATATATATCCTAGCTAACTAATGAACTATATATGATAATTGTCCATGTATCTCTATTATTTTTTAATATAATAGTTTGTAGAATATGTTAAAATTATGTGGTTTGTAATTGAAATGTCCGCTTAATATTTTATGCATCTAACTATATATGTTATACAATGACAATTGTGTCTATGGTTCAAACAAGAAGATTGTGAAAGTAAAAGAACATATATGAGAACGTTTACATCACATATATACTAAAAATCATATTTGATTAATAATGGATAGTCTAAGGGTGCGCACTTGGCGCCCCAATGACTATATGAATGTTTGTAGGGCGAGACCCATGAAGTTTTCATACGATTGCACTAGATATTACAATACGATTTTTATTGATGCGTATTCATTTTTTTATCTGTGTGTGTTTATGTTTTTAGCCTGATTTTATAGTTTTGAGAGATTTTTAAATGTTTTTTTTGCTTAATTTCAAGAGATTTTTAAGTGTTTATTCAATTTCAAGTAACTTTTTCAGTTTTTTGGTTTTTGTTTTCTTGTTAATTATGAGATATGATTGTACATTTTAAAATAATACAGTTGCACTTTTCAAATCTAAATATTTTTACTTTACCGTAATGTGTTGGGTAACACATGACGTATATGTATCCATGTTCTGAATTCTGACATACATACATACATACATACATACATATATAGAGGGAGTTTCAATTGCAAACCACAAAAAACGTGCAAACTCATGGTTGCACACGTAAAATCGGTGAAATTGATTCATGGAGTTGTTTAATATGATGAAAATGTTTCATAAACATCAAATTTTGATGAAATTGTTTCATATCTTGGTGTTTTTTATTCATATGAAACTTTTTCCTCGTTTTTGTGAAACTTTTTCATTTCTACGTAAATAAACATCTTCATATGAAACAATGTCATCAAAAAATTTAGTATATGAAACATTTTCATCATATTAAACAACTCTACAAAAGAGATTTTTCATTGATTTACGTGTGCAACCATGAGTTTGCACAGTTTGCACGTTTTTTATGGTATGCAATTGAAACTCCCTCTACATATATATATATATATATATATATTTTATTAGGTTTAAATGAGAAGTGCTAAAAAAATGAGAAGTAGAGAAGTGATCTCCACCACTCATTCGGTCAAAAAAGACGATTTTGACCAGGTCCCCTCCTTTAATAATCTCTACCCTCCCATGAATCGCGTCAATTCCCCGTGATCGCGTCCACCGTAACCGGTCAAAGCCACCTTTATTGATCGGATGAGTGGTGGATATCACTTCTGTACTTGTATTTTTTAGCACTTCTCATTTGAACTTTTCTCTCTCTCTCTCTCTCTCTCTATATATATATATATATAGAGAGAGAGAGAGAGAGAGGGAGAGAGATAAGAGATAGAGAGGAATGTTCAAATGAGAATGCTAACTTATTAAAGAAAATAAGAAAAACATTGCTCATGTACAAAATCACATGTGATTTTGTATATCGACGAAGTTTTTCTTATATTTTTTTAAATAGTTAGCGTTCTAGTATGAACATACCCCTATATATATAGACATACATACACACATATTGACCTGCAACCTAAAGACATGACTAAAGTTGCCGGTACATTTATTTTGACCATGAATGTAAAATCACATATGATTTTACAGGTTATTTAGCTGTTTTGGTATTCTCTTAAGTAGTAGTTAAGTAATTTGGTTTCATCATCCCTCCATATATATATATATAATAATATAATATAAGGTTAGGTTCAAATGTGAACTCAAATTTGATTGTGAACATGAGTACCATTAAAATCGCGTCCTGTGCCCGATTTTAGTGGTCCTCATGTTCACAACCAAATTTGAGTTCACATTTGAACCTAACCTTATATGTATATATATATATATATGTGTGTGTGTGTGTGTGTGTGTGTAGAAGGAAGTTAAAATGTGAACTCATCTTTCATTGTAAACCGAGAACCACTAAATCGCGTCACGTGACATATTTAGTTTGAATATTCATGTATTCAGTGTTATTTAGTTTGAATAATACATGAATATTCTGAATATGCCACGTGGCGCGATTTTAGTGGTCCTCAGTTCACAATAAAAAATGAGTTCACATTTGAACCTGAGTATATGTATATAATATATAGCCATTTTTATTTGTGAACCATAATAAAGGTGTGAACTTAAGTCAATGGAATTATAGTAACCGTCCACTTAATCTACATCATAGATCTGATAATTGAACGGCCAAGATTGGGGGTATAGAAGTTCACAATTTTTTATTGGTTCACAAAAAAAATCTCTCTTTATATATATAGTTTTTTATTTCTTTCGATGTATATATATTGTTCCTAATTAGAAAATTGTGCAGAGAGTTCTGTTGGCAGTCCCTCATGAGCAAATAAATTTGATCAGTCGTGGAGGTGGCGGTAGCACCCACTCTACTCCAATTGACGGCGAGGCTATGGGTTGATTTCTTAAATCAAAACGTCCCATTGTTACATATACCTACATTACTTTTAGAGTAAATTACATATTTGGTCTCTCTGGTTTACATTATATTGCATTGTTGGTTCCTATTTTAAAATAATCATGGAAAAGATCCCTATGGTTTACATTAATTATATCGCACTATTAGTCTATATGCTTAATTAACAGACTGATTTCACATGTAGTCAGGGTTAAGAACTAACAATGTAATATAATGTAAATTACAAGGACTTTTTCTATAACTATTTTAAAACAAAGACCAACAATACAATATAATATAAACTATAAGGACCAAATATGTAATTTACTCTTACTCTTTTACCATGCTTTCATCAACTTCCATCAGCTGTCACTCTCTTTATATATGTGTATGTTGTCATATATATGTTTGTACTCTTGTATATAAAATAATTAAGTTTCGTATTGTGGTTTGTTTATCTAGCGAAGAGCATCTTTAATGGTTTTTTTATACATAATAAAATTAACTCATTATTTTATATATTACTTTAAGAGTTCCTCCATCTTATTCTTTAAAATATAAAAAACTTATAATATTTACAGTATTCCCTAAAACTCTAAAACATTAAATAGATATAAATAAGCTTTTTATTTATTCCAGCCATTAAGGGATTGAATTAGTATCCCTTTACAGTTACATAAAACATTTTTTTATAAGTGTATTAGTATCATAAAATTTTAGAACATTTAAATAATATAAATAACAAAAAAACATTTAAAATAGAGACTCTATTATAGTTAAATATAGTTTATTTTAAATATTTAACTTTGGTTTTTTATTTTATAAAAAAGTTTAGAGAATATATTGACGATGTATATCATTTTAAAAACAAGGAAACAATTCAAAAAAACCCGTGAACCATCTTAATGGGATATGAAACGACCATCCTCGATTAGTATATTTTCTTTCCTTGGACGTTCTTATAAAAAAAAAAAAAAAAATTCAATTCAAGAAATTCTAATAGTTTATATAAACAATCCTTTTAATTACATATTAGGGGTAGCTCTGGAGACATTGGGGATTAGAAGAGTGGCACACCAAAGAGAATTGGGGAAGCTTGAAGATCTAGATGCATTATTTACTAAACATTAGGGAGAGATTGTTAGATTAAATTATTCCCTAATTTTTTTTTGAACGAAATTTAACTCACACACACGTTCCGGGGGTATCCGGATCCATACGGGCAACGACTAATCCCCCGCGCCCATGAGCCGACCCGAAGGCCAACCCATGGACTCGCCCCTGAACCGACCCAAAGGCCGGCCAAGAGCTGGATACCGCAGAAGAGGTCTATAAGGCCTTTGTAAAGAATTGTTTGTTTGGGTTAAATTATTTGTAAAGGGCTTATATGGTTTGTATATGGGCCGTGAACGCTATGTTGGCACTATAAAATGAGTGTCTAGGGTTCATTTTCCGTAAGATTTGGAGAGATTAAAAAAACACACACACACACCACCAACTCATTGAGCTCATATGAAAGTCGTTTGAATGACTATTGTGGTGTTCCTCCATTTCCCCTCTATGACATGTAATCAGTTGACACAATGAGATGATAATAATACAAGTTTTCTTCTTGTCTCTTTTATTTTATCCTTTGGATGTGCTTCATTTCTTTGCTATGGAATCGGGTCCTAACATAAGGTTTTGAAATCCAAAGTGGATGGTTAGTATTTCATGGGATTTCGTAGGTTTTATTTTAATAACCTTTTTAAAACATGTTAAATACATTTGTTTTGTAATAGTCAATTAACAAAAAACTAACACAACTATTTTTATAATTGTTTAGAATTTATTTTTGTTAATCATTTATAAGTAGTTGAATTCAGTTCATTTTAAATCCAAAAAACAAAATTCTAAATCCAAGAAATCCAAATCTCACACAACCTATCACATCCAAGAACAGAGGCTGCAATTCCCACCCTTAGAGCATCCACAATGTATGAGCTCTTTATCAAACTTTTTTACAGCTTTTTTCTTGAGCATTATTACCACCTCAACAATCTAAAAACCTCTACATATTTCCACTATGTGAAAAACCTCATCCAAGCTTTTTCAAATTTTCAGGGTCCCACCATTTTAACTTAATATCATTTTATATTTTATTTATAAAAATAAATACAATAAAATTATACAAATATATAATTTTATTTGAGTCGAGTTTTGAGTCGAGCCGAGTATCAGGTAGTTCGAGTCGAGTCGTTAGTATCTCGAGTCAAGTTTTGACCGAGTCGATCTCGAGTAGCTCGCGAGTTGTCTCGGCTCACACCCCTAGTTGTATAAAATTTAGATTATCAAGAAATCAGTAGAATTCCATCGAAACATTGGGTTATTAAGAAATACGTAAAATTGTATAAAAATCTTAACTTTGAGACATTTATTTAAATATATAAATATATTAATTTAATATTTTTATTAATATATAATAAAGTTTAAATTTAAAAACGATATATAAAAAATATAATTGATTAATATGAGACTTTTATAAAGTTTTATAAAGTTAAAATAGATTAAATGCGAAAAACCTCTGAAAAAGCAGGTCGTGCAGTTACGACCTATGACGCAAAAACCTACGAAAAACCTAATCCGAAAGGCCTTTACACTATGTGAAAAACCTCAAAGTGAGGTTTTTGCTTTTTGAAAAACCTGTGAAAAACCTTTGAATAAGTACATTGTGGATGCTCTTAGGTTATGTCAAACATACTTTTAACCCTCGAGTAAAAGTATGTTACTTTTTACTTAAATTTGTCCCCCAAAATTATGTTAGTTATGTGTTTATTACTTCGGGAAAATTACCATTTTTATCAACATATTATTTATCTTTTTCTATTTTTACAAACATTCTTTAATTTTTACCAACTGCATCATTAAACTATCAAAAAATTTTCAATAAAGCCAAGATTTAATTTTTTCTTAAGAGTTTCTATCCCAAATTAAGAGTAAGTTACATTTTTGGTCCCTGTGGTTAATACTCATTATCAACTTTGGTCCCTCTTTTAAAACTAATTAAAATTTTTGTAAATCATGGTTATCTCTTTATTTTAGTTTTAATCCATTTGAATAAATTTAATTATAAAGGTTAGTTAGTTTAAGGGTATTTCTATAGTTTCAACATTTCTTTTGTCATTTCTCATTGTTGTCTTATTATATCATAGAGTAATTTAAATTTCATTAATGAAAATAATTAAAATAATAGATTAATCTTTAAATAATTGTTATAAATACTCTAAATGCAAACCAATACTATAATTTTAACAGAAAACTCGATGGAGGCCAAAAGATTCAGAGAAGTGATTTCAGATACAACTTTAATCTTTCCATAAAATTATTTATAAGCTTCTAGTCAACGGGGTGTGGTTTTTAAACACATATTGGCTCTAAATTGCCGTATATTCAAGCTAAAAATAAATGACTTTTATATCGAAATGAACGGGAGATAAAGAATTTATCTTTCAAATTTGGGGTTTAGGTAAATATTTGCTTTAATGTATTCTTCAAATTGGAAAAAACCATTAAAAAGTGGTAATATTTCAAAATGCAAATGATTCCTCAAAAATACTATCATCATGAATGAGAAATAAGTTTTTATTATATTCTTTTCTATAAAAAAATCTTAAATTTAAATATTTACAAGGGATAAGTAATAAATAAAAAAATTATTATATGTACAAATCATTTCAATGATATAATTAATTTGTATTAGGGAGGCTAGTAAGCTACTGTGTTTGTCTCTTTGTAGTGGGTCGTGCGTTATTGGCTTTGTGTTTTGTTGTGTAAACCTTTATTTGTGGTAATAAAGTTTTGGTTGTTAAAAAAATGATATAAATAATTTTGTAGTCTCTGAAATATGAACCCATTAAAGATAAAAGTATTATAGGAAAATTATCATAACCATGATGACCAAAATTTTAATTAGTTTTAATTAAAGAGGGAACAAAGTTGATAATGAGTATTAACCACAGGGGCCAAAAATGTAATTTACTCTTAGTTTGGGATAGAAAACTATTGAGAAAAAAATAAATATTGGCTTTATTGAAAAAAATTGATATTTTAATGATGTAATTGGTAAAAATAAAATAATGTTGGTAAAAATAGGAAAAGGTGAATAGTATGTTGGTAAAAATGGTAATTTTCCCTTATTACTTCCATCATTTGTATTAGAAGTTTAATTCCGTATATGAATATCTTTTTTCAGTATTAGGTTATGTTTGACAAACTAATTTATTACTGATAAGGTAGTTTGTGTAGTTCTAATAAAATAAAAAATGATCCAAATATTTATTATTTATAAATATATTTGTTACTTCTAAGTAAATTGAACCACATAATACGTAAAGAACAAGGTTTAGAATCCGCGCGTTGCTGCGGGTTATGATGTGTGTGCGTGCCGTGTATGAAATGTTTGTATGACGTTGCATGTTTGAGAAAGGCTAAGGCCAAAATGGTTTTTTTAATGCAAATTGTTCTTGTTTTGTTGCATTCCGTTGTCACCAATTTTAAGATGGACCATCTTAATGACTTGTAAATTTTCGAATTCCAAATTTCTTGCATTTTTCCCCTCTATAATCTGGATTCCAAAAATGTAATTTTATTGATAGCTTCTCCAACAATTGGATAGTAATTTTAGAGACAACGATTTTAGCCAATATACGATATGACTAAAACGTAAAATGAAATATTAAAAACTAAAAAGTATAAAATGAATAAATATTATAAGTTTAAAGGCTAAAATATAAATATTACACATGGACTATAACTGTACTTTATGATAATAGTTTACTATTCATCTTTTATTTAAAATGTTATATAGTATAATAATTACATCAAAAAAAGATTAAATATTAGACTTATTTCGAGTTATCGACAATACGATTATAATGCCGCAATTTGTTATAATTAAAACATATTTTTTTAACATATTTTAGCCAACATACGATATGACTAAAACGTAAAAAGAAATATTAAAAACTAAAAAGTATAAATTGAAAATATTATAAGTTTAGCGGACTAAAATATAAGTATTGCACATGGACTAAAATGTACTTTATGATAATAGTTTACTATTCATCTCTCCTTTAAAATGTTATATAGTATAATAATTACATCAAATTTTTTTTAATATTGAGCTCATTTCGAACGTATCGATGATACGATTATAATGGTGTAATTTGTTTAAACTGAAACACATTTTTTAACATATTTTAGCCGGTATAAGTTATATAGCTAAAATGTAAAATGAAATATAGGAAAATAAAAGGTATAAAGTGAGCTAAGATTACAAGTATAAAGGAGTAAAATATAAAATTTAAAATGTAAATTGATTAAAATAATATAAACTTACTGTTCATTAAAAGAAATATTATTAAAAAATTGGTGGTTACTGCTCCACCATAAACGTAAGTTTACAAGGTTTTCATACCCGCGCTTCGCCGCGGGTCATTATGTATATAACGTTTTCTATAACCAAATTTTGAAGTTGTAGACGATTTAAAGTTATTGAAATGATTATTAATGAGTGTCATTAACCAAAGGGGGTAAATTGTAACTTTTACAATTCGAAGAATAGAATCGTATTATTTTTTTATTATTATTATGAAATTTTGATTAATGAGTTTGATTAAATGACGTTTTTAGTTCTTTTACTATTTTTGAGTAAATATATAATCGTAATATATATATGGTATACAATAAGATAATTAGATCAAAAAATATTCAATATTAAGCTCATTTCGAAGGTATCGACAATACGATTATAATGGCGTGATCATCATCATCATCATTATTATTATAATAAAAGCTTGATTAAGACATTTCTAACCGCTCAACTATTTTTGAATACATATATAATCGTACCATATATAATAAAAGTTTGATTAAGACCTTTTTAACTGCTCAATTATTTTATTACTATTATTAAGACTTTTCGAAGGTATCGACGACACGATTATAATAACGTAATTTGTTAAAATTAAAACGTGTCATTTAAACATATTTTGACGAATATACGACATACGAACTAAAACGTAAAAGGAAATATAGAAAATTAAAAGGTATAAAGTGAATCAATATTATAAGTCGAAAGGGGTAAAACGTAACTTAATTCGAACTTATTATAATAAAATTTCCATTAATGAGCTTGATTAAATAACATTTTTAGCACTTTTACTATTTTTGAGTAAATATATAATCGTAATATATATGGTATAAAATAAGATAATTAGATAAAAACATATTCAATATTAGGCTCATTTCGAACGTATTGACGATATGATTATAATGCCGTAATTTGTTTAAACTGAAACGTATTTTTTTAACATGTTTTAGACGGTATACGATATCTGGCTAAAACGTGAAATGAAATATATGAAACTAAAAGGTATAAAATGAATAAAGATTATAAGTTAAAGGGGTTAAAATGTAACTTTTAAAATTAAATTTATTAAAATATTATAAAACTACTGTTCATAAGGAGAAAGAATATTAAAAAATTGCTTAAAATGCTATGACAAATGTAGGTATTTATAATATAATATAATTTGAACCAATTCATCACGAATTGAAATTCTAAATAAAATTCGTGTTGGAAAGAAATGCAATTAATAGAGTTGGCAATATGTTACCAATATTGGAAGGTTAATAAAGTGGATACATGCATTATAAATGTTGTTTTTATTTGTACGTTTATTTTGTTTTCTAAATATATCAAAAACATTTCTTTAAGATGATAGCAGAATAGATGGAGGTTTAAACGAGAAGATGATTAAAATAAGATTTTACATGAGAAGATAATTAAAATAAGAAAACATGAAAATAGTCAAATCATACATAATTTTACACCTAAATCACATGCGATTATATGGAGCATGATCAACACAAGGGTGTGCTAGCAACTTGAACCTAATCTAGGACGTCTTGGCCAAGGTTGTACTAGAGCCATTGGTGATTTCATTGTAATGTTACATATGATTTGACTGTTTTCGTTTTTTCTTTTATTTTAACCATATTCTCATATATATAAACCCCGACGTTAAGAGAATAGATACAATTAAATTGATAATGATATCACTGTATACGTATGAGTACTAACACCGTTGACTAAAGGCCACCCGTACTTGGTAGCGGGTTCCGAGCAACTTGCAGGGGTTGGTGGTACACCAGCGAGTGGGTTCATTCGGCGGGTTGGCTTCCGGGTTTCCAAACCCGTGCAAACCCTCCCCCCCCTCTCTCTCTCTTTGTTTCTCTTAATACATATATATTAAAGTAATAAAAAATGTGGGGTAAAATTTGGCTTAGTTTAGGATAGTGGTACTCAACTATAGGGTAAAAAGGGTAGGAGAGAGAAAAAACTGATGTGGCGTTGAGATAACATCAAGGTTTATCAGGTTCAGAGGATAGCGGTATTGATGGTGTAATATTACAATGACAATCATTTAATATCATCAAGACGCTAATTATGTCATGTACGTTTGTAGTATCCCAAACTCAAAGTAGCAAACTGACATAATAATCTTTAAGTACAACACGTGTTGACAGTTGTCACATATCTTCAACTTAAGTTCCTAACATACAAAACAAATGACCCTATATTATATGGTCTGGTATCAACATCTTTTCAGGTGTCCCTAATTTACGTAGTTCATAACGCTATTTACATAGCAAAATCATCTCAATTTGCCAAAAATTCACATAAATAGAACATGAACCGGTACCCGCACCATAAGTTTATTGAGAGTTAATTTAGGCTGTGTTTGGCAAAAATAATCTAGCTTATAAACTAGTACATGTTTGGGTGATCCCTTGTATTTTCTTGAAAAACGTCATATTCCACTGAACTGAACTATTGGTGTTTTCTAGGTGATCGGTCGGTTATCAACAATGGAAATTTCCCTAGCTATTTTTTGTGAAAATTCATTTGTCTTGGTCAATCCAATCATCTTTGAATAATTAATCCAATCTATTACATTAAATGATGAAACTTGATTGGTTCATCGTACTAATACTACTAATAGGTCATTTACCATTTTAACGACCCACACACATTTCATTTAAACATTACTCATAAATAAATATCCTTATATGAAACACCCAACAATTAATACATTATAAGCATAAATCATTAGGAAAAAGGTATTGTACACTACTAAAATACGTATACATCGATCTATCACATAAATTATATTCATCTTTGATACTTGAATGGTAACTGATTAGTTTGATTTTATTAGATTTTTACATGTCATAAGGAATCGAATGACCCAATTTTGATATTGAAAATTTGGATCGATAGACTTACAAGAAGATAGTAGTTGGTGGTGTAAGTGTATATATGAGACCTAAAGGTGAGACCCATTATTTTTATGCAATTTATATAATTCCCCTTGTATAACTTATATAACATGTGCATGCAAATGGATATTTGACATTTGTCTTTACCTTCCTAAAACAACCATCTCTCTAACTTATATAACTTACATTCAAACATCATCTCTCTAACTTATATAACTTACATTCAAACATCATCTCTCTAACTTATATAACTTACATTCAAACATCATCTCTCTAACTTATATAACTTACATTCAAACATCATTACATAAAAAGTAGACAAACCGTAAAGTGAGAAAAAAATGATGTTCTTTGCTCGTGGATTCTACTTGATTATTTCATTTGCGGTCATGTCAATGGTAGCGTGTCATATGATGTCGTGTACATCTATATGTGTCAATGCTGTCATCTTAGATCGGTTTTCTAAAGCTAAAGCTAATGAGGACGTTGGAGTTCACTTACAAGGATCCAAGTGTTTTCAGGTTAGTTGTAGAGGCTGGTTAGGGATTTTCTTCAAACCATGACATCATTTGATTATAAGAAATAAATTAAAGATATTTTTATATCTAATCACTATCGGTTTGTTGGTTAGTTTCTTGTCTATGTAAGAGAAGGTCCGATGTTCGAGCCTTGATATCGCTTTTTATAGTCTTTTCAATAAAACAAAATAAACCTGAAAAAAATAGCTAAAAAATTGGTAAGTTGGCAAACAGAGGATTCAAACTCACGCCTAGAAAGAGAAAGACCATGAAAACCAACTTTACCACACGAAAATATGTCAACACTGATTTAAGAAATATAAGGGCACTCAACAAAACGATACGATATCACCTTTCAAGAACATATCTTTTCCCATTATAACGAAACCCTAAAGTCGTGACACATCCATAGTATGCCATAAGTCTCCTTGACTAGTTATACTTTCTTGTGAAATTATTTACATAATGAAATGGTTTAATAGATAAAAGAAGTTAAAACATAATGTTTCTTAAATTGATCTGTATGCAGATTCGTAAACCACCAAGATCCCCGATCAGCAGTGGAGGTCCGGGTCAAACTAATTAACCAACGTGGCTACTGAAGATACAAGCAAAATGCTAAAATTGATATATATATATAAAGGTGTATATAATAATGAAGATACAAGCAAAATGCTAAAACTGTTATATATATATATATATATATATGTATATAATAATGATAACATGGTTAAGATAATTGAACGAGAGAATGTTTATATCACATGTGATTTTATAATGAGTTACATATCATTACAAGTGGCGTTGTTGTAACCTAAGTCGCAAGCTATGTCGTCTACGCACCGTTGCAAAGAAGAAAACATCAATTGTATGATGTAAAATATCATTTGTATGTTATTATTAGTTACCGTGTTTTATATGTTTAATTTTTGTTTTATTTATATTAATAGCAAATTAGCAATTAGCAAATACTTAACACATCCGATTGAATAGTTTACTAATATAAGCACACATATATGTAGAGGTTCCGATAATGTGAGAACCTTTCTAACCACATACATTAGACACGAGAATTAAGAAGCAGAGTAAATTATATATTTCGTCTTTGCGGTTATGAGAAAATTATGGATCAAGTCCCCAAATGTCCAAAACAAACTAATTACATATATCATCATTGTGGTTTTATTCTTCTTATGGATGTCATCCTATATATAAATTTGAAAGAAGTTGTTGTCCATATGTTCTATATATAAATTTGAAAGTTGAGGTCATCCATGTGTCCTATATATTGCAAGCCATTGTGATATTGCACGCCATTTCCTCTACTTATGTAATCGCGATATTGCAAGCCATCTCTTCTACATAATTCAAAATACAATATTTTGTACAATATATAAATAAAATGAAAGAAATTTAAGAAATACATTGAGAAGGTAACATATTGTTCATGCGTCACAAATTGAGAGATTTTTTTACCACATAATAACCACACTCTCAACCATATTGTTGTTACACTATAATGTAAAGACAATTAGTGATTAGACAAATTAAAGAATGAAATAAATTGTTGGGATATATAAACTATACTATGTTTAGTGTCCATGTAAGACCCAATGCCATGATCATATTTTGTAATGACCCTAAATGAAAATTAACAAAACATTTGTGTTAATAGTCGATTAACTATATAAATAAACGTCAATTGTGTATTAAAGTAATGCATTACTTAAGGAAAACATTTCATACAAACACACTAAACACAAACCATATTTACCAATAAAATCAACAACCCAACTCATTTTTGTAGAAAAAAATCAACATTACTATTTACTACATCCTATGGTCATCCTATGGTTTGGTCCCTATGGTTATGTCTTGTACACATCCTTCATTTCAAAAGAAACGAACCAAATGAAGGTATCACCACCATCTAAACCCATCACAGACCAAATACCCTTGCCTTTTTGAGACACAGCTTCACCATCGGCCAAACCCAACTAGAACAAGGAGTCAATATCATAGCCTTGCTCAAACACTCAAACCCAACCATTGATGACCATTTTTTGGGGTGAAAGTCAGAACCTCACGTTTCAACAAATCACAGGGATGATTTCAAGTAGTTAACGGGGGTTGTGGGTAACCAAATTACATGGACGAAGATGGTGGGCCACGATGATGACTGGGATGATATAGACGCAACGAAGATAGAGACAAAGGGACGATATTTCCAACACCATCCCAATCTACAACCAGGAAAACTTACCGGAAAATCTCAGGAGAAATTGTCCCTGTTGGTTCCAGTAAACAATTGCAGATAGTCCTTGTGTAAATGATGGTGCACGCATCATCCTTGTTGCTTCGTAAATAGATAGAGATGGGGTTACGATGGTGGATCGTCCCTTTTATTTCTAATCGTTCTTGTGTTTGAAATGTGAACAATGATGATGATGTGTGCACACACTCACACACACACACACACACACACATATATATATATATATGTATATATATATATATTAGAGTTATTACATTAGTTGGTCTCTACACTTCAATACTTATACAAAAAAATAAGAAAAAAAAACAAAAAGAATTGCAAAAATAGGATTAAAACATGGTTGGACAATTTAACCATGGCACTAATGGCTATTTTTAACGAAGTTAGTGATAAGCTCCCATTTTCGAAGTAAAATTCAAACCCTATGAACCAAAACTTCTTGACATATGGAAGTATAATTAGTCGCACTTTCAAAGAAATTCACAAACCTAATGAACAAAAGTTGAAGTTTACTCTGCATTACAATATAATATAGATTATTAACTTGTACATAATGTTTTAACCTCCAAAATGCAATATAAGTTTTCAAAAACTTCCATTTTATTGTTTATAAAAACGTAAAATAAAAACATAAAAATCAAATAACTTTTGTGCATACACATAGTATTCCAATACTTATACTTTTTAAAAGTTTAAAACCTTTTATACAGTACATTTAAAAAAATAATTAAAATTTTTATTAATATAGATACATAGACTAAAACCTTTTATATAGTATATTAATATTTTATTAATATACCGAATGTTGCAAGTGATAACCAGCTCAATTGGCTTGATGCGTGGGTTATAGGACCTATATTGGGGGGGGGGGGGGGGGTTTCAGGAGTTCGACTCTAGGCAACCTCCGTTTGGGGGATTTTCCTTGAGCAACAGCTGTGTTCGAATCCCAGTACGATGTCTTGAAGCCCCAATATGAGAAACTGGATGGCTAGGCTGGGGGTGGTCATTTCTCTTCCTGGGAAGATTCGAACTTGAGTTGAAAGACTTGCGCCTCGGTGGCACGCAAGATATTCCATTGCACCAACTGCTGTTCAAAAAAATAATACCTAATGTTAAATTATCTGGTCTAAATATAAGTCAAATAGGAATAGTAACGGGCTCTCAAATATTATATCAAAGATACATTATTTACATAGAGTTGGGTGTAATGTAATTGAGATCCTAACAGAAACCCTCGTAATGGTTTGTGTATCACATGCATGCTGTAATATTCATTGGAGGTTATATTCCACCCTTCATCATCTGATCACAACTGCTCGTCATCTAAGGTGGCCACCATTTTTCATTCAAGACTCTTTTCAAATCGAACCCTTTTGTCTCCCTTTTGAATCCGTGGAATAAGGTGTCGATCTCTCCCTAAATTTCTTTCTTTTTTTCTTTTCATTTCTGTCTATTGTTGCTGTTTGATGTGCCTTTTTTGGTTCACATTTTTTGTACTGTCAATATGGTTTTTGTTTTAAATGTGTTATAAAATGTGGGTGTTGCTGATTTTAGTATTTTCTACATTAAGTGTGGTGATTTTGGGAGTGCCTGAAAGGTGTTTGATGAAATGTCTGAGAGAGATGTAGTTTCAGAAAGGTTTATGAATTAAGGAGGATAACAATTAACATGTGACTTCTTGAGTTGTTTGGAAATTGGAATCCTTCTTGTTTGAAAGTAGAGAGAAAACAACACTTGGAATTGCTCACCTTTTTTCTTTTTGAGAATCTTGAAGATGATAAAAACTTACCATACAAAGAGGTATAGGCTATGTTTGGCAAACTAGCTGATAAGCTAGCTAGTAGCTGATAAGCTAAGTGTTGATTGATAAGCTTGCTAGTAGCTGATAAGCTAGCTTATGAAGCTTATGAGTATGTAAAATGACCAAAATGGATATCTTTGAATTCAATAATTAATATTAATAAGGGTATAATTGGAAAAAGCTACAAAAAGCTCCTCAAAGTAGCGTTTCAAAAAGCTATCTTATAAGCTAGCTTCTGGTACATGTTTGGATGGACTAGCTTATAAGCTAGCTTATTTTTGCCAAACACAGCCATAATCTTTGATTTGCAGGTAATGCTGCACTCATAGTGTTGCAACATTCCTTTGAATTTAAGTTTGGATGTTTCTGTTCACTAAAATACATATCAAAGTTCTGTAATAAATAAAAATAACTAATTTAGTTTCCAAAAGTCAAGTTTGGATAGGGAAATATTCTTTCTCTTAATGATAATGAGCCATAATTCTGATGTGATTATTAACTCTATGTGATAATTTGGTGAACTATTGACATAAAATTTCATGAAGAAAAAAGTTAACTTGGCTCTAAACTCCTCAATGCAAGCATAATTAGGAAAGTCTGTTTAGTAACATATTCTAAAATATAACCACTACCTATTTAGTTGCAAAAATCTAGCTACCTTTTGGTTTAGCTATCAAAATCCAACTTTCAGATTGATGAAAACCTTAAACCATACTGCAAATGAAGTAACCCTTATGTTGATTTTGTATGAGAAATGTACAAAGGTCGACTTTTGAAGTTGGATGGCAATATTATTTTAAACCCCCGTGCCATTTGGCAAACAAGTCTACTGTTCCATACGAAAGATTTAAAGCTAGTCTCTTTGGATTTCTTTTAGACACTTCTAAGTTACATCTCTAAAGTGTTCTATATTAACATTCTTTTCACAACTGAATGTGATTTTCAATTTCTCACAACACATAGTTAATAATAGTTTTAATATAAAGTTGAATACACAATAATTTTCCTGATGAATAGAGGTAGTAAATAAGGCTATGTTTGGTAAACTAGCTGATAAGCTAGCTTATGAACAAGTTATGTTTGGCAAAAACTAGCTTATGGGTATGTAAAATGACCAAAAGGGGTATATTGAGATATAATAGTTAATATTAATAAGGGTGTAATTGGAAAAAGCTACAAAAAGCTCCAAAAAGCTCCAAAAAGCTACCTCCAAGTAGCTTATCAAAAAGCTAGCTTATAAGCTACTTTTTGTCTATCCAAACATGTACACAAAAAATAAGCTAGCTTATAAGCTACTTTGGGTTTACCAAACAATGCCTAAGTGTGTTAACAGGATGAGGTTCTATATTGCAGTGGCTTAGCGTTACAGGGGGAACTTGATTTTAGAAAATGGCTGATGAACAAGAGTGGTGGTGTCTTGTGACTGGCGGAAGAGGCTTTGCCGCAAGGCATTTAGTGGAAATGCTCATCCGTTATGATATATTCTCGGTTCGGATCGCTGATTTGGAACCTGAGATCAAGCTCGAACCTGATGAGCAGAAGGGAAGTCTCGGGCAAGCTTTACGCTCAGGTCGTGCTCAATATGTGTCTATGGATCTTCGCTACAAATCTCAAGTGTATAAAGGTAACTTTTTTACTTTTTTTTGTTGAGTTCTTTTCCCTGTATAAAGATTTTCTCAATGAAATCTTTTCAGTATGAGAGAGTAATTGGAATTCATAAATGCGTAGTTACCATTACTTCTCGGATTATACTTCGAATGTTATGTGCTTTACCACTTTACAGCTTGCGAAGGGGTCGAAGTTGTTTTTCATATGGCTGCTCCGGATTCATCAAACAATAACCGAAAGCTGCATTATTTAGTCAATGTGCTGGGTAAAACACTAATACGAACTATAATCAGTTAATATTTGTGTTAGAAACATTAAGGGTGCGTTTCGTACGCATGACAGGATGGGACAAGACAAAACATAATAGGCTTGTTTTTTTTATGCAAGCTATTATTTTAGAACATATACTTGGTCATAGTTTTGTTGATACATAGATTGTTTTTTTTTTGTGTTTTTGTTAATTTTCATTTAGATTCACTATTTGGTAAAAAAGACACTAAGAAGCTCATCAGGGGTAAATTGGTTTTAATCAGTCATGTCCTGTTCAGTCCTGCCCTTTTATGTCTTACCAAATGTTGAACAACTGCTCTGTGCTGTCTTGTCTGGTCATGTCCTATCCTGTCTGCATGCATACCAAACGCACCCTAATGGATGAGAAAATGTTACTGATAAAGAGTTTCTAATGAATTCCCCTTTGCTTTGTTTTGTTTGATCTACAGGCACAAAGAACATAATCGATGCTTGTACTGTGCTAAACGTGAAAAGGCTTATCTATACTAGTTCTCCTAGTGTGGTGTTTGATGGGATACATGGAATATTTGATGGAGTTGAATCAATGCCATATCCTGCTAAGGTATTTTGTGAAATTAATTTCTAACTGAACTTATTTGAGGACAAAGAGGAGTAACCTTATCACACTGATTAAATGATTATAATTTCTTATTGCCAAAAGAAAACCGAATTTCTCTTCTTGATGTTGTTTATTCATTTTCTACATGTTGCTATTATTTCTTACAATATAATGAATGAGTTTCTGATTGTATCCAATCTCCATTAGTATGCTCGATGATATATCATATATATTTTAGATTTACAATGAGGTGAATTTAACTGTTTCAGCAAAATCATTCATATTCTTCAACTAAAGCTGAAGGAGAGGCGTTAGTTATCAAGGCAAATGGTATAAATGGACTTTTAACATGCTGCATTCGTCCTAGCAGCATTTTTGGTCCGGGCGATAAGTTGCTTCTTCCATCTTTAGTTGCTGCAGCAAGGGCAGGAAAATCCAAGGTAATGGATTACATATCCATTTCAATCTGAAATTATATTGCATTTTTCTGGTTATGCATCATCTACTTGTTATGTGAACGCAAGGTTTTGAACCCTTTTGGTGCATATTCTAAATATTAGCTATATGATACTATGAGTATCAATCATTCCTTGAAAATGATGTAAAGAGCACCTGCAATTTTTATGCTGCTAGTACAATAGTACTTCTCATCTTTCCATTTGATAAGTTGTGTGTCAGATGGTTAAAAGTACTGTGAAGAGTATGTTCTAGTCTATTGGGGTTTTGTGCTTGAGTTCGTAAATAATATACCAGATATGGGGTTGTTTGTTTACCTCTTAACAGTTCCATTAAGAGGCATCATCTGAATCGCTAAGAGGTAAATCTTGTTTGACAAAAAAGGACTGTCACTTAATGGTTCTAAAACCCTCTTAATGATTTTGTACCTTGGCCCTCTCTTAACCATTCAGCGCCCTGATTTCATTCTCAACAATTACGATACAACCATATTTCATTTTGCACAGTATCAATAATTATAAGAGGCTCTTAATCATTCTGGCCACTTAATCATCCAACACCATACCATTCAACAACTTAGTGGAATAAAGTTTTTTGCACATAGTATATCTTTTCCAGGCATCTTTTATTTGATAAGTATATATCAAAATGGATTTACGCGCATGTTTGTTCTTTTTTACTTTATGCACAATGTGTGACAACTCGTTATCTGTGCCCTGGTGTAATCGGCATATATTTAAACGTACAATTGACTCATGAATTTTAAACTACCAGTTTATAATTGGAGACGGGAAGAACATGTATGATTTCACTTATGTTGAGAATGTGGCACATGCCCACGTATGTGCTGAAAGAGCTCTTGCATCAGGCGGGACTGTCTCCAAGAGGGCTGCAGGCGAGGTAATGCTTACTTTGATTCTACAAATGGACGTGTATTAAGCTTGAGTTGACTTGAATACTTGATGCAACCATGAATATCTTATATTCACTTATCTTGGAGCTCATGCATCAACTTCTTATTCATTGCATTATCGATGAATTTTATAAATTTGAACCATGGAATTCAGAGTTTTGCTTAAATATTCAATATCGTAGGCTAATTTTCAAAACGGAAAAGAAGGAAACCCGAGAAGCATTCGTGATGCATGCGGAAGATTTTACCACTTGGAAAGAAACTCAATGTAGGAAAATATTCTGTAGGGTAATAATGCTGAGCGGAACTATGAATGGTACTGTTAAAAAGTAAAAGAGATAAGCGTCTAATTTGCTCCTGCTAGGGAAGGGATATGAGAGTCTCGTGCAAACATTTAGGATGTCACATCAATAAATCTAAATAGCATGGGATATTCTTAAAAACCTAGACTATGTAGAACCAAGAAACATAACCCTCATCAACTACGAGCAACAACATTAAGCATTTCCTTAACATTAACATACTAGAGATCGACTTGCCAAGGTACCAGAATTTATCATCAATAAGAACAATACAAGTTTTTTGTTAAAAAGGAACACAATATTTTCAATGCATTATCTTCTTATTTCCGGAAAGGTAAATGCCATTCCCATGAACTATTTTATCTTCCAAAGTCTGATTACAATTTGCACAAACCCTTGATATAAAAAGATCACATGTGAAATGTGATAACACTTATTTTAACTTCTTGTGGGGGCTGGAGGAGAGGGGGAGACAAATGTATAGGGATGGGCCTCCTAGTCATTTGAGGTATATTCTCTATGCTATCTCATCATCTTTCTAGGTTCAGTAAGACTTTGGTGTCGTTTGTAAGAGGTTTTCAGACCTTTTCTTAAATAAAAAACAGTCTTAAGGCTGCAAACATCTTAATCTTCAGACTCAAGTGGTTTTAAGAGGTACTTTTAAAAAACAAATAACCCCTTCTCCTCCGAGGAGAGGTCTAGTACTTTAGGAATTGGCATATAAGTGTGCTCCCTTCTAAGTCACACGTTTGTTGTGAATCAACTCCGATTGACAAAATTAACGTATTTAGTGGTATTCGGTTGTAAGCGGCTAATGTGCAAGCCTTTTGTCTCCATACTGTCACCACTGCTCCATCTTAACGTTTGCCCCTCTTTGTATTTAATGGACATCTGAATGACCAAAATTACGTATTTAGTGGAATGATCTTTCTTGTTTTATCTGGAGTGGATCAACTCCCATTGACAAAATCGTCAAGGGGTTGTTAGAATTTTGATTTTGGTTTTCAAGGCCCATGATTCTTCTTGTGGTTTCCAACCGATAAATATTGATTTTTGATGGTGAAAAGTTTCTCTTTCTCCACCTATCTTGTGCATAATTTATACTAATGAGGAAAATATATGCAGTACACGACGTTGGATTATTCTATAACTAAAAGATCCCTATTTGTGTTGATTTTCCAGGTTTATTTTATAACTAACATGGAGCCAATCAGGTTTTGGGAGTTCATATCACTTATTCTTGAAGGCCTTGGCTATGAAAGGTATTATTTTTCTTGCTTCAGGGCTTAAGATAAGCTTGATATCTCACACAGGATAAAACTAGGGCCATAGTTCTTTGTATGTCACTGCTAGTTCTTATGCTAGATGCATCAATGATTTTGTCAACATTTAGAAGCATTTAGAAGCACTTGAGCAAACCTAGCTGATGGCTGATGCACAAGTAGCACCATTAATTTAGAAGCAGGTCATCTTTATTTCTGATATAATGTAGTTTGCAGGCCAAAAACCAAGATTCCTGCCTTTGTTGTGATGCTGATTGCATGTTTGGTGGAGCGTATATATCACCTTTTAGCACCATACGGAATGAAGGAACCACAGTTGACGCCTTCAAGAATCAGACTCATAACTTGCAACCGAACATTTAGTTCTTTTAAAGCAAATGATCGACTCGGCTACAGACCTATCGTGCCACTAAAGGTCCATTCCTTTCCTATTGATAAAGATAGATTTTTAATGCCTAATTTACAATTTTTACCATCATAAGAAATGGTGTCTCTATAACAGAATCTTTGTACTCCTTTGGTTGCTTAGATGTTTATATGGGTATTATCTTATTATTGGGAAAATGTTGACGGAAAAAAAGCTTGGTTAATGCAGGAGGGCCTTAAAAAAACTATTGAATCATATTCTCATCTCAGGGCTGATGTTTTGCTTAGAAAGGAAGGGCCTTCTAAAGCCACAATATGTCTTGGAAGTGGAATGGGTACGGATGATTACAGTAAATCTTTTTCTTTATTTACAACATGGTCTTGCATAGTTACAGACATTAAGGGGCTGTTTGTTGAACTCTTAACATATAAGAGGCAGCCTCTGAATCGCTAACAGGTAAATCATGTTTGGCAAAAGAAAAAAAAGGTCTGCATCTTAGTGGTTCCAAAACCCTCTGAATGATTTTGTATCTCAGGGCTCCCTTAACCATTCAACGCCCCTAATTTCGTTCTCAACAATTACCAAACAACCATATTTCATTTTGCACTATATTGTAAGAGCCTCTTAATCATTCTGATGGTTAATCATCCAACATCAAACCATTCAGCAACTGCCAAACAGCCCCTTAATCAAATCTTATTTGGTTCAAAAAAAATCTACGTCTGAATGACTCTAATAATCCTCAAGATGATTTTGTATCTTGGGCATTCCATAAACATTCAGCGCCAAAATTTCATCGTAAACAATTACTAAATAACCATATTTTGTTTTGCACTATGTAATAAGAGCCTCTTAAACATTCCGACCACTTAATCATCCTGCACGAACCATTCAGCAACTGCCTAAAAAACCAAATTGCTCTTTGCATACTTTGTGCTTCAACAAGTTGAGTATTATCTATGTTTAATTATACTAAGACATGAATTAAGTTACCTTTGAAAAGCTTTCTAGTATGGAGGAGATGTTGGAGTATCAAAGCTAGATATACTCACTCAAACTTACTTTCTATGAAAGAGAAATACACTTTTAAGATGAAAGAAAGAGAGCAATTGAAAAGTGAAGAAAATGGCTGCAAACTTCCTGCTTCTATTAAAAAAGAAAGAGGCTTATATAAAGCCTTACACATACCCTAAACAAAAGATAACTACAAACCCAACTAAGCCTAAAAACTAGGCATGTGGAATACTTCCACTTCCACCCAACGTGCATACTATCCAAATACTAATTCAAACTTAAATACATAATTAATTAAAAGCATAACTAACTAAACACTACTTTTACCCATATTCATATCTATGACCCATATTACTCAAGATTACACCCAACATTCACCCCCTTAATCTTGAGTCATATCTTCTTCAAAACAATGCGGGTTCTTCCTTCCTCGGCCTCTATTGCGTTCGCTACTTTCAACATGCTTTTGTTCACTTACCCACATGAGGCGACCTTGCTCTCATACCGTTGATGCACCTGCGTTTTCTGCGGCCATTTCCTTGCTAAACTTTCGAGTTTCAACACCGGTCTTGATCTCGAACTAACTTGCTTCTTTTCTTGCTTCTTGCTTCTTTTCTTGCTTTCTTGCTTCTTGCTTCTTTTCTTGCTTTCTTGCTTCTTGCTTCTTGCTTCTTACTTTCTTGCTTCTTGCTTTCTTGCTTCTTGCTTTCTTGCTTTCTTACTTCTTGCTTTTTTGCTTTTTCTTGCTGTTATTCTCGGTGAATTCTTGCTGATTCTTGCTGCAACTCGGCGATTTCTTGCTGCTACTTTCTGCCGATCACCGACTGATCTGCTACTTTCTGCTTCTTTCTTGCTTTCTTTTCTTGCTTCGTCTTTCTGTCGGCCACCAAACGAGCAGCCTTGCTGCGTGCTTCATTCTCTCGGATGACTACATAGATTTTGCAATCATCCCTCTCTTTCTTTCTACGCACCAGGTTTGAACCTGGGCGCTCTGATACCAATTGTTGGAGTATCAAAGCTAGATATACTCACTCAAACTTACTTTCTATGAAAGAGAAATACACTTTTAAGATGAAAGAAAGAGAGCAATTGAAAAGTGAAGAAAATGGCTGCAAACTTCCTGCTTCTATTAAAAAAGAAAGAGGCTTATATAAAGCCTTACACATACCCTAAACAAAAGATAACTACAAACCCAACTAAGCCTAAAAACTAGGCATGTGGAATACTTCCACTTCCACCCAACGTGCATACTATCCAAATACTAATTCAAACTTAAATACATAATTAATTAAAAGCATAACTAACTAAACACTACTTTTACCCATATTCATATCTATGACCCATATTACTCAAGATTACACCCAACAGGAGATGCTCTAGAACTCCATTCTATGGTCATTTTTCTACATAATTCATTTTCTACGTAATGCATGTCGAAACATAATAGTGGTCATATAAAATTAAAGATATCGACTTTGCAAGAAGTAATTTCTAAACAGTTTTAGCAAAGCTATATCTGTGATCTTTAAGTTATTTATCTTTTCATGTTGCAGAAATATTATTCTGATAGTTGAATTGTTAATGTCATTTTAAACTAATCACTATTCGGATGTTAGCCAAGGGAAACCACAAGACAATAACGATAGAAAATAACTTTAAATGAGAGTTGAATTTCATTTTAGCGTTACAAAGCTGACACTTTTGAAGCTACTATACTGTTTGCAGTTTCAGACATACTTCTATGGAGGGATACAAAGCTGACAGTCACTGCAATACTAGTTTTGTTCGCTTTCTACGTCAATTTCGTATTACCTGGGCAGACCATGATTACTGCAGTTTCCAAAGTCTTCATCATGGCATCGGTCTTTTTGTTTATCCATGGGAAGTTGCCTCCTAAGTTGTAAGTATTCTCTTTGTTAAAGGCTTTATAGCACACCTAAAATAAATAAGCATCCTAATAGGACCAACCAAAAAAGCATCACATTTAAAAGTGTTGCAATAAGTTTATAGGACGCCTTTAGGCATTGTGACAAGTTTTATAGAACAATTTTCAAATAAAGGCATTTTGTTTGGTAAACCCAAAGTAGCTTATAAGCTGGCTTATAAGCTAGATTATTTTTTGTGTACATGTTTGGATAGACCAAAGGTAGCTTATAAGCTAGCTTTTTGATAAGCTACTTGGAGGTAGTTTTTTGTAGCTTTTTCCAATTATACCGTTATTAATATTAATTATTATATTCCAATATACCCTTTTTGGTCATTTTACATACCAATAAGCTTGTTTTTGCCAAACATAATTTGTTCATAAGCTAGCTTATTAGCTACTAGCTAACTTATCAGCCACTAGCTAGCTTATTAGTTAGTAGCTAGCTTATCAGCTACTAGCTAGCTTATCAACTACTTTGCCAAACATAGCCAAAGTGTCATATTAACTTTTATAAGTCACTATTTGAAAAGATGTCCTATAAACACGTGTCCTTTAAAAAGATGGGTTTATAAGACACTTCTCAAAAGCATATATAATAATACGACACGTTATTTTGAAAATATCCTAGAAAACGTGTTAGGACGCTCCAAAGCATCCTATAAACTTATTGTAACACTTTTAGATAGGACGTTTTTTTTTTGTTTGGTCCTGTAAACTTGACCATAGATACATGACCTAACCATCTTCGCATTTTAGCCGACTTTTTCTAGTTGTAATTAAGAATATGAAATTTGAAGGGTCTAACCATGGCTTCATATGATGCAGAATGGGATATTCGGTTGAGAAAATTACAGACTCAAAATTACGTTTCAAAGATACCATGTCACGCCAAACCGCGATATCAGTGGTTTCGTCATGGAATTCTGCGGTATATAGTCTACGATCTATTTCCAATGGGTCTGATTCGCTGCTATTCTTCAAGGTACTTCCATTGTATACATTCCCTTATTTTTTATTTTCGTGTAACTATTTACAATAATATTACTTGTGCACAAGTATGCTAATTGGTCTCCAAGCCATCTGTCTCCCAAATTTGACCAAATTTTCAGGTCCGTAACTATCGATCTCCCATTTCTTCATCTCCCTTTTGCCCAAATACGCTAGCTATAGTTCCCCATACCTAGCCTGTTCCCGGGGTCACAGACTCACGGTTTTACAAGAATTCACGACATTTACGATCACACATTTTCCTTTTGGCAAATTTCAAGCCAACATTTTCTCCTTTCTAATTAGTTAATCATTATGAAATATTGATAGCATTAGTTTTGGTCCATATGAATCCATCTCTACTTTATCCTTATCAATAAGGGGTATTTTAGATTTTTAACTGATAGTCACATGCCCAGCTCAAACCATACCTATAAGTTATAGTTTTGATGATTACAATAGCATATTGAAGCTTAAATTTGCATTCGGAATTTCGGATGATTAACAATGGTAGATCACAAAATCCATAACCATACATCATTAGAACTGGATATGATTCCTTATTATACTTTTATAAGTTTATTAGTGTTTTATACTTTATTTTTTAAATATAATCAAGTTTTATTTTATTTCATATTATGTTAATTATTTTGTGCCAAAACCGAAGTAATATTCTGAATCCACCTCTAATTGTGGTACCATGTTCTTGTTGTTGCTTTGATCGTTCTTTTCAAATATCTGTTGAACATGTCTTGTTTTTTTGATAAATAGGTGGTTGTCTGGCTCCTCATTCTTAGCTTCATCGGGTCCATGTCACTACAAAGTTTCTTTGCTAAAGGTTCGTACTCCATTTTAGTGTGTGTGTGTGTGCGCGTGTGCGCACACGTGCACATGTCTACTCTTTCAATAGGTCACCTAGAACATCTGGCTTAATCAATCCTATAAAAACATAACGAAAACAAAAAGTTATCGAGATATATCAAGGTATGTCTTCCGGGCTTAAGTAGATTAAATGATATATCGATTTATTAGAGGCATATGGGCAAGATAACATGCCGGCAATTACATAATGAATATATCTAATAATTATTTTTTCTGAAACGGGTCTACGTTTTTCTCTACGAATAGTTTGTTTTCATCTTCGCAGTTATTCCCTTTGCGTTTGTCGCCTTCTACTTTTATGAGAAAAGGGAACGTGAGATTGATGGATTTCTCCAAAATTTTCTCCCGATTGGACGCTTGCCGAATCCTGACGTAAGATTACCGAATCCTTTCAACAAACGTTAAACAAAAACCGACTAGCTCTCCTTCAAACATTTGTAGTTTTTAAGAAAATGTACCTGAAGAGTCTATACACAAAATTTATGTATCAAATGGCTAGAAGTACTTGTAGTTTTTTGTTCACTACCTTAGGTGTAGACTTTTGTAATTTATTGATGTTATGCTTAATAATCTACTCTCTTTGTAAACTCGTTGATATTGTTTGATTGTATTTGTTAATTGAGGAAAATGAGAATATTAAGGTGGTTATAACCGCTTTTTTTTTCAAAAAAATACAAATACTTATAATTTAAAAAATTGAAAATCAACAAAAAAAAATTTTGATGCAAAACAAATCACATAAAATCACTTTTGGTCCGTAAAGGTTCTACAAGGTTGATAATATTTGGTAGAAGATGGATGAATACAAACACAACTATATTTTTTACTTTTAAATTCTTTGTTTATAGATTAAGAAAACTAATACATAATTTACATATTGTTGTAGGAGTAAAATAAGGTAAAACCTAATTTAAACAATTTTAAAAATACATAGAACTTTTACTTTGCACAAGTAAGAAAACAAAGAAGAGAAAACGCTTGTAAGATTAGAGACAATGTGTACTAGAGAAGAAAGACCTCTGGTATTTATACTCAATGCATTAAATGCAAATCTGAAGAGTTTTTCATGTGTCATTTGAAATTGGTTTGCATGTCATTGTTTATCAAATTTGTCAAGATATGCTTTTGGGCTTTGGTAGTATATGCTTTTAGCCGTTTGTGAACAGTGGCTCCAATGGTTGACTTACATGATGAAAACAATAAAGTAGATCATGCATGTACTTGGTTTAGATATTCATGTATGTGTAGTCATGTTGATATTGTTGAATGTCGCTTCAGGTCAAGATCAAAATTGACTGATTTGACTCTTTCTTCAACTACTTCGACATCACTAAATCTTCTTTGACGTGAATACTTGTCTTCAGTTGCTTCAAGTCACGATCAACCTTGACTCAGTTCGTTAGACTACAGTGCATGCTTTAACGATGACTGAAACTCAGTAAATGAACGTTGAAGCTTAAACAAATATAAAACTAAGCATTTTTCACTAAGCACAAAAGGATAACCATTGGTTCATCAAAATCACTAAAAGAGTTTGAATAGACAACTTTATTATCTTTCATTTAACATCTATTTTGATATTTCATCCGTTTTTCCTTAGTTTCCGGTTCTTTATTTTTTTAGAATTTTTTCTTCATCTTTAACCTACACTTAATCGATTGTAGAAGATGAGCCTAAATCTTTAAAATCCCCAATCCAATTTCGAACAAAGTCACTTTCTTCAACTTACAAAATCCAACCTTCTATCCTAAAGCATATCATATTTGATTTTAGGTGGTATATTGCACAAACCCTACCTACAACCCTTGCTAATCATATATTTATGTTAATTTTGACCTAAAATTTGAGCACTTGTATTTGTCTTTCGCGTTTTTTTATTGGATGATCCACTAAAATAATCATTTTTTAGGAGAACATGTATTTAGAATTAAATCTGTATAAATTATTTAATTTAAATACTTCTACATATGAATATAAGTTTATTCAAATTCAATTATAAAACAGAAAAATAAAACCACCATGGATTGACCCACCATAATAGATACAGTGGGAAAATACGTTTTTAAAAGGTGTTAGTATACACAGTTTTATTGGGTGCGATCACATAGTTTTTGAAATTCAAATATCAACATAAAATTTTAATGGTTAAGATGGTAACTCCTCCTATGGATCTTTTCTATGTAAGGAGGACAAAGGAACCAACCAATATATCTATACTGATTTTGTAAAATGAAGTTATAGTTAAATTGTGCTGTCACTTAAAAAAAGGTCGGGTTTAGCCTCTGAAAAATTGAAAAATTAAAATAATGGACTTAAGAACCAAACTAACATAAACCAATTTGCTTTCGGTTGTACCCAGTCTGGACCCAAACCGCAAACAAACCCGAATATGTAGTTGGATTTGTTTTAACATACAACATAAACCTAGAACAATACCATTCAACTTGACTAGTTAGGACCAGCGGTTTAAGTTTGATTATTGATTTTTGCCCAAACACCGGTTAGGCGTTCGACTTGGTTTTGTAGCCTGGTCTAAAAAGAGCCATTTTCTTTTAGGACCTGTTAAGATCTAATATATGTACTAAAGTGGCGTTTGTTTTCTAAGACGTGTTGAACTCTGATTTCACTTTTGTTTTGTAAGTGGTGCTGCTGAATTTTGAAATCTAAATTAATAAGGTTGTTTATTTTTGTAAACTAATTAACAAACGTTTGAATATGTATAATTGTCTATTTTATCCATTAAAAATTCAACTTAAATACGTCAATTAAAATGACTATCAATAATTGAAGGATAAATAGGAAAACAAAAGAGGTTTTTTGTCTTCTTAGTTATCAAGTAAAGTCGTAAGAAGAAACAAAAGAGGGATGTCGCCAAATTTGTGAGGTTGTGAAGTTTTATCATATATACCTGACATACCAAAACCCCGATTTAAGAGATTCAAGATGTTCTAGTAAACCAAACATAGATCTAAAATCTTCATTTTTAAGATTTTTGCAAATTCATGGTGCATCTAAGCTAAGACCCTACATTGAAATTGAAACAATGGTGGTGGATAACAATAATAGTTAATTAAATGACTAGGTTATCAGTTAACTACATCAGAAGGCATTAAGAGTCAAGAGACTCTGAAAAGGAAAATGAAACAAAAGATCAAAATTATTTTGTCTGACCAAAAGACTTAACTAGTAAATAAAAGCTGGAAACCAAGAAACAAATAAAGCCTAACTCTTAATTTTCAAGTTTGATTGCTCATGGTTAATTAAAGATTTTATGACGTCGCAGATATAGGGCCTAATGGCCTAGTTAATAAGCCAATAATGGCATTAAAGGGGTGTTTGGGATTGGTTATTTAAAACAACTTATGAGTGTTAAGGTGCTTATCAACTTATGCAGTATGAAAATGGAGTTCCATAAAAAGTTTTTGAATTAACTTATGTTGTACCAAAATGTGATAAGTTGATAAGTTGTTTTTGTAGTTTTTGGTAAATTCTATTTTTTTATGTAATGTGACCAAAATGACATTCTTTCATATCTAGAAATTACACATCAATATCCTGAACCTCATAGCATAGGATATCTAGATATTACAGCTTGAATCGAAAGCAAGAGAAATCGAAATTGGTAAGCACTTTTACAACAGAATTGAAAGCAACAGAAATCGAAATAGATAAGCACTTCTACAGAAAATCAAAACCAAAGACATTGAAAGCAACAACAGGTTGTTGGAGACGAAAGGAGAAATGGAATTGAAAGCAACAACTTGTTGAAGATGAGATAAAGGTAGACGAGAAAATCGAAAGCAGGTTGTTGAATCAAAATCGATTTTATAGAAAATCAAAAGAAACAGAGGGAGACGAGAGGAGGGATTGCGTCCAAAGGGAGACGAGTGTTTTTGTTATGATAAAGGGTAGATAGGTAATTTTGATCTAATAAGTTACAAGGAGTTTTAGAGAAGTTAAAATGGTTTGCCTTTTTGAAAACCTAATTTTCCTTTATTTAAAAAGCAATAAACACAATAGAAAAATAAGGAGTTTACAAACACAATCCCAAACACCCTAACTTTAACCACGATGGTCATCATCATTAAGACTAAAAGTAGGCAAAAATGGACATAAACTGGACCACCATGGTGCACCATTTTAGGCCACAGTCCACTCCCTAATTAGACACACCGATATTGGTGGCTACCTACCATTTACACCCAAAATGGATTATCTATATTGTTGTTTTTAATACATTTTGAAAAATAATATATTATAGAGATGGAGGTTCAATGGAATACTTCAAATAACAGGAAAATCGAGAAACCACTAAATACACTTGTGTATACTAGTAATTTGTAATATGCATACATGCGTATGTACAAGTCAAACATAACTAATAAAAAACGCACCTGCATACTTTTTGTAATATGCATACATGCTTATATGCACAACTACATACATGTCAAAAAAACAAAAGAAAAAAAACCAAACAACTTATTATTATTATTTTTCTTGAATAGAAAAAAACCAATTTTTTTTTTACTGTTATGCACAAGTGCATGTGATGGTTCCTTGGTTTTCCAGTTATTTGAGGTTTTCCCTTGAACCCTATGGGTGTTGTTATCTAGACCCCATCTAGCCTTTAACCGACTCACATAAAAGTATACCCCATATATAGGGTCCAACCTGTACACTCACGTAACCCTACTCATTTCCCTCATGGGGGGTTTGGGGGGGGGGGGGGGGGGGGTCCATTTATAATAACCCTTAAAGTGACATGAGAATCAACCAAATGATACATGATTAAATTAACGGGGAAAGAAGCCACATAGACGACTTCTGTCATGACTTACAGAGTCGTATAAATCATATATAAGCTTATTGATTCTTATATTTTTTTCTAAATGTCTAGTATTCTCGTTTGATTAGCTTTTTATGTATCCTAACTTTGGAAACCCAATTTATATATGGACCACTTTGAAGAAATCTTAGTTTGAAAAAAGATCCACCATTAAATTTGAGCGCATCATGTAAAGTTAATTAGTTAACTAAAATCGACGATGAAATTGACACTAAAAAGACGTTTGAGTAGTCGTATACGCATATTCATTTCTTATTGTTAATATCAAGGAAAACATTAGTCGTTATAATACGTTTGAGTAGTCGTATACACATATTCGTTTCTTATTGTTATGATCTTTGCAACGGATACTTGTTACTTTTGGCATTTCTGTAAACAAAGAACTATAATTATTTGTTTTATACAGTTCTATGTTGTTTTTATGTTTTACTTTTTGTATATTTTTTTGTTGTGAAAATAGATGAAGATGTTAGTTTATCTTTAAAAACACTCTCCAAAACGTATAGGAACAAAAGAATTATCATTTATATTTTTTTGTTGCTGTTTGATGTGCCTTTTTTGGTTCACATTTTTTGTACTGTCAATATGGTTTTTGTTTTAAATGTGTTATAAAATGTGGGTGTTGCTGATTTTAGTATTTTCTACATTAAGTGTGGTGATTTTGGGAGTGCCTGAAAGGTGTTTGATGAAATGTCTGAGAGAGATGTAGTTTCAGAAAGGTTTATGAATTAAGGAGGATAACAATTAACATGTGACTTCTTGAGTTGTTTGGAAATTGGAATCCTTCTTGTTTGAAAGTAGAGAGAAAACAACACTTGGAATTGCTCACCTTTTTTCTTTTTGAGAATCTTGAAGATGATAAAAACTTACCATACAAAGAGGTATAGGCTATGTTTGGCAAACTAGCTGATAAGCTAGCTAGTAGCTGATAAGCTAAGTGTTGATTGATAAGCTTGCTAGTAGCTGATAAGCTAGCTTATGAAGCTTATGAGTATGTAAAATGACCAAAATGGATATCTTTGAATTCAATAATTAATATTAATAAGGGTATAATTGGAAAAAGCTACAAAAAGCTCCTCAAAGTAGCGTTTCAAAAAGCTATCTTATAAGCTAGCTTCTGGTACATGTTTGGATGGACTAGCTTATAAGCTAGCTTATTTTTGCCAAACACAGCCATAATCTTTGATTTGCAGGTAATGCTGCACTCATAGTGTTGCAACATTCCTTTGAATTTAAGTTTGGATGTTTCTGTTCACTAAAATACATATCAAAGTTCTGTAATAAATAAAAATAACTAATTTAGTTTCCAAAAGTCAAGTTTGGATAGGGAAATATTCTTTCTCTTAATGATAATGAGCCATAATTCTGATGTGATTATTAACTCTATGTGATAATTTGGTGAACTATTGACATAAAATTTCATGAAGAAAAAAGTTAACTTGGCTCTAAACTCCTCAATGCAAGCATAATTAGGAAAGTCTGTTTAGTAACATATTCTAAAATATAACCACTACCTATTTAGTTGCAAAAATCTAGCTACCTTTTGGTTTAGCTATCAAAATCCAACTTTCAGATTGATGAAAACCTTAAACCATACTGCAAATGAAGTAACCCTTATGTTGATTTTGTATGAGAAATGTACAAAGGTCGACTTTTGAAGTTGGATGGCAATATTATTTTAAACCCCCGTGCCATTTGGCAAACAAGTCTACTGTTCCATACGAAAGATTTAAAGCTAGTCTCTTTGGATTTCTTTTAGACACTTCTAAGTTACATCTCTAAAGTGTTCTATATTAACATTCTTTTCACAACTGAATGTGATTTTCAATTTCTCACAACACATAGTTAATAATAGTTTTAATATAAAGTTGAATACACAATAATTTTCCTGATGAATAGAGGTAGTAAATAAGGCTATGTTTGGTAAACTAGCTGATAAGCTAGCTTATGAACAAGTTATGTTTGGCAAAAACTAGCTTATGGGTATGTAAAATGACCAAAAGGGGTATATTGAGATATAATAGTTAATATTAATAAGGGTGTAATTGGAAAAAGCTACAAAAAGCTCCAAAAAGCTCCAAAAAGCTACCTCCAAGTAGCTTATCAAAAAGCTAGCTTATAAGCTACTTTTTGTCTATCCAAACATGTACACAAAAAATAAGCTAGCTTATAAGCTACTTTGGGTTTACCAAACAATGCCTAAGTGTGTTAACAGGATGAGGTTCTATATTGCAGTGGCTTAGCGTTACAGGGGGAACTTGATTTTAGAAAATGGCTGATGAACAAGAGTGGTGGTGTCTTGTGACTGGCGGAAGAGGCTTTGCCGCAAGGCATTTAGTGGAAATGCTCATCCGTTATGATATATTCTCGGTTCGGATCGCTGATTTGGAACCTGAGATCAAGCTCGAACCTGATGAGCAGAAGGGAAGTCTCGGGCAAGCTTTACGCTCAGGTCGTGCTCAATATGTGTCTATGGATCTTCGCTACAAATCTCAAGTGTATAAAGGTAACTTTTTTACTTTTTTTTGTTGAGTTCTTTTCCCTGTATAAAGATTTTCTCAATGAAATCTTTTCAGTATGAGAGAGTAATTGGAATTCATAAATGCGTAGTTACCATTACTTCTCGGATTATACTTCGAATGTTATGTGCTTTACCACTTTACAGCTTGCGAAGGGGTCGAAGTTGTTTTTCATATGGCTGCTCCGGATTCATCAAACAATAACCGAAAGCTGCATTATTTAGTCAATGTGCTGGGTAAAACACTAATACGAACTATAATCAGTTAATATTTGTGTTAGAAACATTAAGGGTGCGTTTCGTACGCATGACAGGATGGGACAAGACAAAACATAATAGGCTTGTTTTTTTTATGCAAGCTATTATTTTAGAACATATACTTGGTCATAGTTTTGTTGATACATAGATTGTTTTTTTTTTGTGTTTTTGTTAATTTTCATTTAGATTCACTATTTGGTAAAAAAGACACTAAGAAGCTCATCAGGGGTAAATTGGTTTTAATCAGTCATGTCCTGTTCAGTCCTGCCCTTTTATGTCTTACCAAATGTTGAACAACTGCTCTGTGCTGTCTTGTCTGGTCATGTCCTATCCTGTCTGCATGCATACCAAACGCACCCTAATGGATGAGAAAATGTTACTGATAAAGAGTTTCTAATGAATTCCCCTTTGCTTTGTTTTGTTTGATCTACAGGCACAAAGAACATAATCGATGCTTGTACTGTGCTAAACGTGAAAAGGCTTATCTATACTAGTTCTCCTAGTGTGGTGTTTGATGGGATACATGGAATATTTGATGGAGTTGAATCAATGCCATATCCTGCTAAGGTATTTTGTGAAATTAATTTCTAACTGAACTTATTTGAGGACAAAGAGGAGTAACCTTATCACACTGATTAAATGATTATAATTTCTTATTGCCAAAAGAAAACCGAATTTCTCTTCTTGATGTTGTTTATTCATTTTCTACATGTTGCTATTATTTCTTACAATATAATGAATGAGTTTCTGATTGTATCCAATCTCCATTAGTATGCTCGATGATATATCATATATATTTTAGATTTACAATGAGGTGAATTTAACTGTTTCAGCAAAATCATTCATATTCTTCAACTAAAGCTGAAGGAGAGGCGTTAGTTATCAAGGCAAATGGTATAAATGGACTTTTAACATGCTGCATTCGTCCTAGCAGCATTTTTGGTCCGGGCGATAAGTTGCTTCTTCCATCTTTAGTTGCTGCAGCAAGGGCAGGAAAATCCAAGGTAATGGATTACATATCCATTTCAATCTGAAATTATATTGCATTTTTCTGGTTATGCATCATCTACTTGTTATGTGAACGCAAGGTTTTGAACCCTTTTGGTGCATATTCTAAATATTAGCTATATGATACTATGAGTATCAATCATTCCTTGAAAATGATGTAAAGAGCACCTGCAATTTTTATGCTGCTAGTACAATAGTACTTCTCATCTTTCCATTTGATAAGTTGTGTGTCAGATGGTTAAAAGTACTGTGAAGAGTATGTTCTAGTCTATTGGGGTTTTGTGCTTGAGTTCGTAAATAATATACCAGATATGGGGTTGTTTGTTTACCTCTTAACAGTTCCATTAAGAGGCATCATCTGAATCGCTAAGAGGTAAATCTTGTTTGACAAAAAAGGACTGTCACTTAATGGTTCTAAAACCCTCTTAATGATTTTGTACCTTGGCCCTCTCTTAACCATTCAGCGCCCTGATTTCATTCTCAACAATTACGATACAACCATATTTCATTTTGCACAGTATCAATAATTATAAGAGGCTCTTAATCATTCTGGCCACTTAATCATCCAACACCATACCATTCAACAACTTAGTGGAATAAAGTTTTTTGCACATAGTATATCTTTTCCAGGCATCTTTTATTTGATAAGTATATATCAAAATGGATTTACGCGCATGTTTGTTCTTTTTTACTTTATGCACAATGTGTGACAACTCGTTATCTGTGCCCTGGTGTAATCGGCATATATTTAAACGTACAATTGACTCATGAATTTTAAACTACCAGTTTATAATTGGAGACGGGAAGAACATGTATGATTTCACTTATGTTGAGAATGTGGCACATGCCCACGTATGTGCTGAAAGAGCTCTTGCATCAGGCGGGACTGTCTCCAAGAGGGCTGCAGGCGAGGTAATGCTTACTTTGATTCTACAAATGGACGTGTATTAAGCTTGAGTTGACTTGAATACTTGATGCAACCATGAATATCTTATATTCACTTATCTTGGAGCTCATGCATCAACTTCTTATTCATTGCATTATCGATGAATTTTATAAATTTGAACCATGGAATTCAGAGTTTTGCTTAAATATTCAATATCGTAGGCTAATTTTCAAAACGGAAAAGAAGGAAACCCGAGAAGCATTCGTGATGCATGCGGAAGATTTTACCACTTGGAAAGAAACTCAATGTAGGAAAATATTCTGTAGGGTAATAATGCTGAGCGGAACTATGAATGGTACTGTTAAAAAGTAAAAGAGATAAGCGTCTAATTTGCTCCTGCTAGGGAAGGGATATGAGAGTCTCGTGCAAACATTTAGGATGTCACATCAATAAATCTAAATAGCATGGGATATTCTTAAAAACCTAGACTATGTAGAACCAAGAAACATAACCCTCATCAACTACGAGCAACAACATTAAGCATTTCCTTAACATTAACATACTAGAGATCGACTTGCCAAGGTACCAGAATTTATCATCAATAAGAACAATACAAGTTTTTTGTTAAAAAGGAACACAATATTTTCAATGCATTATCTTCTTATTTCCGGAAAGGTAAATGCCATTCCCATGAACTATTTTATCTTCCAAAGTCTGATTACAATTTGCACAAACCCTTGATATAAAAAGATCACATGTGAAATGTGATAACACTTATTTTAACTTCTTGTGGGGGCTGGAGGAGAGGGGGAGACAAATGTATAGGGATGGGCCTCCTAGTCATTTGAGGTATATTCTCTATGCTATCTCATCATCTTTCTAGGTTCAGTAAGACTTTGGTGTCGTTTGTAAGAGGTTTTCAGACCTTTTCTTAAATAAAAAACAGTCTTAAGGCTGCAAACATCTTAATCTTCAGACTCAAGTGGTTTTAAGAGGTACTTTTAAAAAACAAATAACCCCTTCTCCTCCGAGGAGAGGTCTAGTACTTTAGGAATTGGCATATAAGTGTGCTCCCTTCTAAGTCACACGTTTGTTGTGAATCAACTCCGATTGACAAAATTAACGTATTTAGTGGTATTCGGTTGTAAGCGGCTAATGTGCAAGCCTTTTGTCTCCATACTGTCACCACTGCTCCATCTTAACGTTTGCCCCTCTTTGTATTTAATGGACATCTGAATGACCAAAATTACGTATTTAGTGGAATGATCTTTCTTGTTTTATCTGGAGTGGATCAACTCCCATTGACAAAATCGTCAAGGGGTTGTTAGAATTTTGATTTTGGTTTTCAAGGCCCATGATTCTTCTTGTGGTTTCCAACCGATAAATATTGATTTTTGATGGTGAAAAGTTTCTCTTTCTCCACCTATCTTGTGCATAATTTATACTAATGAGGAAAATATATGCAGTACACGACGTTGGATTATTCTATAACTAAAAGATCCCTATTTGTGTTGATTTTCCAGGTTTATTTTATAACTAACATGGAGCCAATCAGGTTTTGGGAGTTCATATCACTTATTCTTGAAGGCCTTGGCTATGAAAGGTATTATTTTTCTTGCTTCAGGGCTTAAGATAAGCTTGATATCTCACACAGGATAAAACTAGGGCCATAGTTCTTTGTATGTCACTGCTAGTTCTTATGCTAGATGCATCAATGATTTTGTCAACATTTAGAAGCATTTAGAAGCACTTGAGCAAACCTAGCTGATGGCTGATGCACAAGTAGCACCATTAATTTAGAAGCAGGTCATCTTTATTTCTGATATAATGTAGTTTGCAGGCCAAAAACCAAGATTCCTGCCTTTGTTGTGATGCTGATTGCATGTTTGGTGGAGCGTATATATCACCTTTTAGCACCATACGGAATGAAGGAACCACAGTTGACGCCTTCAAGAATCAGACTCATAACTTGCAACCGAACATTTAGTTCTTTTAAAGCAAATGATCGACTCGGCTACAGACCTATCGTGCCACTAAAGGTCCATTCCTTTCCTATTGATAAAGATAGATTTTTAATGCCTAATTTACAATTTTTACCATCATAAGAAATGGTGTCTCTATAACAGAATCTTTGTACTCCTTTGGTTGCTTAGATGTTTATATGGGTATTATCTTATTATTGGGAAAATGTTGACGGAAAAAAAGCTTGGTTAATGCAGGAGGGCCTTAAAAAAACTATTGAATCATATTCTCATCTCAGGGCTGATGTTTTGCTTAGAAAGGAAGGGCCTTCTAAAGCCACAATATGTCTTGGAAGTGGAATGGGTACGGATGATTACAGTAAATCTTTTTCTTTATTTACAACATGGTCTTGCATAGTTACAGACATTAAGGGGCTGTTTGTTGAACTCTTAACATATAAGAGGCAGCCTCTGAATCGCTAACAGGTAAATCATGTTTGGCAAAAGAAAAAAAAGGTCTGCATCTTAGTGGTTCCAAAACCCTCTGAATGATTTTGTATCTCAGGGCTCCCTTAACCATTCAACGCCCCTAATTTCGTTCTCAACAATTACCAAACAACCATATTTCATTTTGCACTATATTGTAAGAGCCTCTTAATCATTCTGATGGTTAATCATCCAACATCAAACCATTCAGCAACTGCCAAACAGCCCCTTAATCAAATCTTATTTGGTTCAAAAAAAATCTACGTCTGAATGACTCTAATAATCCTCAAGATGATTTTGTATCTTGGGCATTCCATAAACATTCAGCGCCAAAATTTCATCGTAAACAATTACTAAATAACCATATTTTGTTTTGCACTATGTAATAAGAGCCTCTTAAACATTCCGACCACTTAATCATCCTGCACGAACCATTCAGCAACTGCCTAAAAAACCAAATTGCTCTTTGCATACTTTGTGCTTCAACAAGTTGAGTATTATCTATGTTTAATTATACTAAGACATGAATTAAGTTACCTTTGAAAAGCTTTCTAGTATGGAGGAGATGTTGGAGTATCAAAGCTAGATATACTCACTCAAACTTACTTTCTATGAAAGAGAAATACACTTTTAAGATGAAAGAAAGAGAGCAATTGAAAAGTGAAGAAAATGGCTGCAAACTTCCTGCTTCTATTAAAAAAGAAAGAGGCTTATATAAAGCCTTACACATACCCTAAACAAAAGATAACTACAAACCCAACTAAGCCTAAAAACTAGGCATGTGGAATACTTCCACTTCCACCCAACGTGCATACTATCCAAATACTAATTCAAACTTAAATACATAATTAATTAAAAGCATAACTAACTAAACACTACTTTTACCCATATTCATATCTATGACCCATATTACTCAAGATTACACCCAACATTCACCCCCTTAATCTTGAGTCATATCTTCTTCAAAACAATGCGGGTTCTTCCTTCCTCGGCCTCTATTGCGTTCGCTACTTTCAACATGCTTTTGTTCACTTACCCACATGAGGCGACCTTGCTCTCATACCGTTGATGCACCTGCGTTTTCTGCGGCCATTTCCTTGCTAAACTTTCGAGTTTCAACACCGGTCTTGATCTCGAACTAACTTGCTTCTTTTCTTGCTTCTTGCTTCTTTTCTTGCTTTCTTGCTTCTTGCTTCTTTTCTTGCTTTCTTGCTTCTTGCTTCTTGCTTCTTACTTTCTTGCTTCTTGCTTTCTTGCTTCTTGCTTTCTTGCTTTCTTACTTCTTGCTTTTTTGCTTTTTCTTGCTGTTATTCTCGGTGAATTCTTGCTGATTCTTGCTGCAACTCGGCGATTTCTTGCTGCTACTTTCTGCCGATCACCGACTGATCTGCTACTTTCTGCTTCTTTCTTGCTTTCTTTTCTTGCTTCGTCTTTCTGTCGGCCACCAAACGAGCAGCCTTGCTGCGTGCTTCATTCTCTCGGATGACTACATAGATTTTGCAATCATCCCTCTCTTTCTTTCTACGCACCAGGTTTGAACCTGGGCGCTCTGATACCAATTGTTGGAGTATCAAAGCTAGATATACTCACTCAAACTTACTTTCTATGAAAGAGAAATACACTTTTAAGATGAAAGAAAGAGAGCAATTGAAAAGTGAAGAAAATGGCTGCAAACTTCCTGCTTCTATTAAAAAAGAAAGAGGCTTATATAAAGCCTTACACATACCCTAAACAAAAGATAACTACAAACCCAACTAAGCCTAAAAACTAGGCATGTGGAATACTTCCACTTCCACCCAACGTGCATACTATCCAAATACTAATTCAAACTTAAATACATAATTAATTAAAAGCATAACTAACTAAACACTACTTTTACCCATATTCATATCTATGACCCATATTACTCAAGATTACACCCAACAGGAGATGCTCTAGAACTCCATTCTATGGTCATTTTTCTACATAATTCATTTTCTACGTAATGCATGTCGAAACATAATAGTGGTCATATAAAATTAAAGATATCGACTTTGCAAGAAGTAATTTCTAAACAGTTTTAGCAAAGCTATATCTGTGATCTTTAAGTTATTTATCTTTTCATGTTGCAGAAATATTATTCTGATAGTTGAATTGTTAATGTCATTTTAAACTAATCACTATTCGGATGTTAGCCAAGGGGAAACCACAAGACAATAACGATAGAAAATAACTTTAAATGAGAGTTGAATTTCATTTTAGCGTTACAAAGCTGACACTTTTGAAGCTACTATACTGTTTGCAGTTTCAGACATACTTCTATGGAGGGATACAAAGCTGACAGTCACTGCAATACTAGTTTTGTTCGCTTTCTACGTCAATTTCGTATTACCTGGGCAGACCATGATTACTGCAGTTTCCAAAGTCTTCATCATGGCATCGGTCTTTTTGTTTATCCATGGGAAGTTGCCTCCTAAGTTGTAAGTATTCTCTTTGTTAAAGGCTTTATAGCACACCTAAAATAAATAAGCATCCTAATAGAGTGTTCTATACTTTTATAGGACCAACCAAAAAAGCGTCATATCTAAAAGTGTTGCAATAAGTTTATAGGACGCCTTTAGGTGTTGTGACAAGTTTTATAGAACAATTTTCAAATTAAGGCATTTTGTTTGGTAAACCCAAAGTAGCTTATAAGCTAGATTATTTTTTTGTGTACATGTTTGGATAGACAAAAGGTAGCTTATAAGCTAGCTTTTTGATAAGCTACTTGGAGGTTTTTTCCAATTATACCGTTATTAATATTAATTATTATATTCCAATATACCCTTTTTGGTCATTTTACATACCAATAAGCTTGTTTTTGCCAAACATAATTTGTTCATAAGCTAGCTTATTAGCTACTAGGTAACTTATCAGCCACTAGCTAGCTTATTAGTTAGTAGCTAGCTTATCAGCTACAAGCTAGCTTATCAACTACTTTGCCAAACATAACCAAAGTGTCATATTAACTTTTATAAGTCACTATTTGAAAAGGTGTCCTATAAACATGTGTCCTTTGAAAAGATGGGTTTATAAGACACTTCTCAAAAGCATATATAATAATACAACAAGTTATTTTGAAAATATCTTAGAAAACGTGTTAGGACGCTCCAAAGCATCCTATAAACTTATTGTAACACTTTTAGATAGGACGTTTTTTTTTGTTTGGTCCTGTAAACTTGACCATACATACATGACCTGACCATCTTCGCATTTTAGCCGACTTTTTCTAGTTGTAATTAAGAATATGAAATTTGAAGGGTCTAACCATGGCTTCATATGATGCAGAATGGGATATTCGGTTGAGAAAATTACAGACTCAAAATTACGTTTCAAAGAAACCATGTCACGCCAAACCGCGATATCAGTGGTTTCGTCATGGAATTCTGCGGTATATAGTCTACGATCTATTTCCAATGGGTCTGATTCGCTGCTATTCTTCAAGGTACTTCCATTGTATACATTCCCTTATTATTTATTTTCGTGTAACTATTTACAATAATATTACTTGTGCACAAGTATGCTAATTGGTCTCCTAGCCATCCGTCTCCCAAATTTGACCAAATTTTCAGGTCCGTAACTATCGATCTCCCAAATTTTCATCTCCCTTTTGCCCAAATACGCTGGCTATAGTTCCCCATACCTAGTCTGTTCCCAGGGTCACAGACTCACGGTTTTACAAGAATTCACGACATTTACGATCACACATTTTCCTTCTGACAAATTTCAAGCCAACATTTTCTCCTTTCTAATTAGTTAATCATTATGAAATATTGATAGCATTAGTTTTGGTCCATATGAATCCATCTCTACTTTATCCTTATCAATAAGGGGTATTTTAGATTTTTAACCGATAGTCACATGCCCAGCTCAAACCATACCTATAAGTTATAGTTTTGATGGTTACAATAGCATATTGAAGCTTAAATTTGCATTCGGATGATTAACAATGGTAGATCACAAAATCCATAACCATACACCATTAGAACTGGATATGATTCCTTATTATACTTTTATAAGTTTATTAGTGTTTTATACTTTATTTTTTAAATATAATTAAGTTTTATTTTATTTCATATTATGTTAATTATTTTGTGCCAAAACCGAAGTAATATTCTGAATCCACCTCTAATTGTGGTACCATGTTCTTGTTATTGCTTTGATCGTTCTTTTCAAATATCTGTTGAACATGTCTTGGTTTTTTTGATAAATAGGTGGTTGTCTGGCTCCTCATTCTTAGCTTCATTGGGTCCATGTCACTACAAAGTTTCTTTGCTAAAGGTTCGTACTCCATTTTAGTGTGTGTGTGTGTGTGCGTGCACGTGCACATGTCTACTCTTTCAATAGGTCACCTAGAACATCTGGCTTAATCAATCCTATAAAAACATAACGAAAACAAAACGTTATTGAGATATATCAAGGTATGTCTTCCGGGCTTAAGTAGAAATTGTCTCTTTGAAAAATGCAAAGCTACCGAACCAAACTAGATTAAATGATATATCGATGTTTATTAGAGGCATATGGGCAAGATAACATGCCGGCAATTACATAATGAATATATCTAATAATTATTTTTTTCTGAAACGGGTCTACATTTTTCTCTACGAATAGTTTGTTTTCATCTTTGCAGTTATTCCCTTTGCGTTTGTCGCCTTCTACTTTTATGAGAAAAGGGAACGTGAGATTGATGGATTTCTCCAAAATTTTCTCCCGACTGGACGCTTGCCGAATCCTGACGTAAGATTACCGAATCCTTTCAACAAACGTTAAACAAAAACCGACTAGATCTCCTTCAAACATTTGTAGTTTTTTAGAAAATGTACCTGAAGAGTCTATACACAAAATTTATGTATCAAATGGCTAGAAGTACTTGTAGTTTTTTGTCCACTACCTTAGGTGTAGACTTTTGTAATTTATTGATGTTATGTTTAATAATCTACTCTCTTTGTAAGCTCGTTGATATTGTTTGATTGTATTTGTTAATTGAGGAAAATGAGAATATTAAGGGGGTTATAACCGCCTTTTTTTCAAAATATACATATACTTATAATTTAAAAAATCTAAAATCAACAAAAACAACAAAAATTGATGCAAAACAAATTACATAAAAATCACTTTTGGTCCGTAAAGGTTCTACAAGGTTGATAATATTTTGTAGAAGATGGATGAATACAAATACAACTATATTTTTTACTTTTAAATTCTTTGTTTATAGATTAAGAAAACTAATACATAATTTACATATTGTTGTAGGAGTAAAATAAGGTAAAACCTAATTTAAACAATTTTAAAAATACATAGAACTTTTACTTTGCACAAGTAAGAAAACGAAGAAGAGAAAACGCTTGTAAGATTAGAGACAATGTGTACTAGAGAAGAAAGACCTCTGGTATTTATACTCAATGCATTAAATGGAAATTTGAAGAGTTTTTCATGTGTCATTTGAAATTGGTTTGCATGTCATTGTTTATCAAATTTGTCAAGATATGCTTTTGGGCTTTGGTAGTATATGCTTTTAGCCGTTTGTGAACAGTGGCTCCAATGGTTGACTTACATGATGAAAACAATAAAGTAGATCATGCATGTACTTGGTTTAGATATTCATGTATGTGTAGTCATGTTGATATTGTTGAATGTCGCTTCAGGTCAAGATCAAAATTGACTGATTTGACTCTTTCTTCAACTACTTCGACATCACAAACACTTCTTTGACGTGAATACTTGTCTTCAGTTGCTTCAAGTCACGATCAACCTTGACTCAGTTCGTTAGACTACAGTGCATGCTTTAACGATGACTGAAACTCAGTAAATGAACGTTGAAGCTTAAACAAATATAAAACTAAGCATTTTTCACTAAGCACAAAAGGATAACCATTGGTTCATCAAAATCACTAAAAGAGTTTGAATAGACAACTTTATTATCTTTCATTTAACATCTATTTTGATATTTCATCCGTTTTTCCTTAGTTTCCGGTTCTTTATTTTTTTAGAATTTTTTCTTCATCTTTAACCTACACTTAATCGATTGTAGAAGATGAGCCTAAATCTTTAAAATCCCCAATCCAATTTCGAACAAAGTCACTTTCTTCAACTTACAAAATCCAACCTTCTATCCTAAAGCATATCATATTTGATTTTAGGTGGTATATTGCACAAACCCTACCTACAACCCTTGCTAATCATATATTTATGTTAATTTTGACCTAAAATTTGAGCACTTGTATTTGTCTTTCGCGTTTTTTTATTGGATGATCCACTAAAATAATCATTTTTTAGGAGAACATGTATTTAGAATTAAATCTGTATAAATTATTTAATTTAAATACTTCTACATATGAATATAAGTTTATTCAAATTCAATTATAAAACAGAAAAATAAAACCACCATGGATTGACCCACCATAATAGATACAGTGGGAAAATACGTTTTTAAAAGGTGTTAGTATACAGTTTTATTGGGTGCGATCACATAGTTTTTGAAACTCAAATATCAACATAAAATTTTAATGGTTAAGATGGTAACTCCTTGACGCAGTGGGAAACGTGGAACGGATCGACAAGCGTCAAATCCGAAAGGATAAACGAGTCTAACAACGTAGAACTCGGAAAACTAGAGAAGAATCTCTAAACTCACGAATGAGAAGAATTATATTAATTCAAATCTGATTACAACTGAAACCTAAACATCCTATTTATAATCTAAGCTTAGAGATAATTATGGAATGCAAATAAACCTAAATTAATTATAAAACTTGAACATTAAGAAAACTAGATAATATGGAAACTAAATAATAGTAATAATCCTAATAATAAAGATAATTATTCTTTAAGCTAATTAAGTAATAAAATACTTAAATAAGCAAATAAAGGCAATCTTCTCCGGATTTATCAGATGCGCAGTTCTGCCAACATGCTCGCGCCGCGAGCTACACCTTCGCGCCGCGAGACGGACGTTGCCTTGATACTTGATTTTTCCTTTTTTCCGAACACATTTTCCAGGTTTCCAAAACTCTTTAAAAACCTCGAATACAGATCGAAACTGATCTGTATCAGTCACCCCCACTTGGAAAGAACTCGACCTCGAGTTCACTCCAAATTCGAAAGGATACCGTTGCGATCGTTTCCATCTAAGTGACACTTCATCAAGTTCAAACGGATAATAGGCGACTGGAGTTGTTGCGGTCTGATTTGGAGTCTTGGTTGCTATGGCAACAGAAACTTCTTCTTCGATGTCGACATTCTTGACTTCCAATGGCGCGATAATTACTTCGTCATGGATTTCGATGGCCGGTACGAGATCTGGTTCGGAAAATTCAATCTCGGTCATGACAAGATTATCTTCCTGTAGTGGCTCGATCGGGACGGGTGGCGGTTCGGCTATGATGGGAATGATTTTGGTTTTGTCCGGTAACACTTCATCCTTTTCGAGTAACTTTTGTTGTAGCTTTTTCAGAGGGGATGGTTTCCTTACATAGTCGATGTTGACTGGAACATGGATTTGGTTGTTTCTTCCGCCTCTTCGCCGACGGTTGGGGTTGTTATAGCGGAGTAGTTCGGTGAAGGCGTTTGTGGATTTTGTGATAACCGCCGTCAGATTATCGAATGATGCGGTAAGAGCCGCAATCGCAATCTTCAAATCTGCTGTGGTAGCGGGTTGGTCGGCCATGTTAATAAAAGAGACGGGAGAAAGCCTCGCTCTGATACCAACTGACGCAGTGGGAAACGTGGAACGGATCGACAAGCGTCAAATCCGAAAGGATAAACGAGTCTAACAACGTAGAACTCGGAAAACTAGAGAAGAATCTCTAAAACTCACGAATGAGAAGAATTATATTAATTCAAATCTGATTACAACTGAAACCTAAACATCCTATTTATAATCTAAGCTTAGAGATAATTATGGAATGCAAATAAACCTAAATTAATTATAAAACTTGAACATTAAGAAAACTAGATAATATGGAAACTAAATAATAGTAATAATCCTAATAATAAAGATAATTATTCTTTAAGCTAATTAAGTAATAAAATACTTAAATAAGCAAATAAAGGCAATCTTCTCCGGATTTATCAGATGCGCAGTTCTGCCAACATGCTCGCGCCGCGAGCTACACCTTCGCGCCGCGAGACGGACGTTGCCTTGATACTTGATTTTTCCTTTTTTCCGAACACATTTTCCAGGTTTCCAAAACTCTTTAAAAACCTCGAATACAGATCGAAACTGATCTGTATCACTCCTCCTATGGATCTTTTCTATGTAAGGAGGACAAAGGAACCAACCAATATATCTATACTGATTTTGTAAAATGAAATTATAGTTAAATTGTGTTGTCACTTAAAAAAAGTCGGGTTTAGCCTCTGAAAAATTGAAAAATTAAAATAATGGACTTAAGAACCAAACTAACATAAACCAATTTGCTTTCGGTTGTACCCAGTCTGGACCCAAACCGCAAACAAACCCGAATATGTAGTTGGATTTGTTTTAACATACAACATAAACCTAGAACAATACCATTCAACTTGACTAGTTAGGACCAACGGTTTAAGTTTGATTATTGATTTTTGCCCAAACACCGGTTAAGCGTTCGACTTGGTTTTGTAGCCTGGTCTAAAAAGAGCCATTTTCTTTTAGGACCTGTTAAGATCTAATATATGTACTAAAGTGGCGTTTGTTTTCTAAGAGGTGTTGAACTCTGATTTCACTTTTGTTTTGTAAGTGGTGCTGCTGAATTTTGAAATCTAAATTAATATGGTTGTTTATTTTTGTAAACTAATTAACAAACGTTTGAATATGTATTATTGTCTATTTTATCCATTAAAAATTCAACTTAAATACGTCAATTAAAATGAGTATCAATAATTGAAGGATAAATAGGAAAACAAAAGAGGTTTTTTGTCTTCTTAGTTATCAAGTAAAGTCGTAAGAAGAAACAAAAGAGGGATGTCGCCAAATTTGTGAGGTTGTGAAGTTTTATCATATATACCTGACATACCGAAACCCCGATTTAAGAGATTCAAGATGTTCTAGTAAACCAAACATAGATCTAAAATCTTCATTTTTAAGATTTTTGCAAATTCATGGTGCATCTAAGCTAAGACCCTACATTGAAATTGAAACAATGGTGGTGGATAACAATAATAGTTAATTAAATGACTAGGTTATCAGTTAACTACATCAGAAGGCATTAAGAGTCAAGAGACTCTGAAAAGGAAAATGAAACAAAAGATCAAAATTATTTTGTCTGACCAAAAGACTTAACTAGTAAATAAAAGCTGGAAACCAAGAAACAAATAAAGCCTAACTCTTAATTTTCAAGTTTGATTGCTCATGGTTAATTAAAGATTTTATGACGTCGCAGATATAGGGCCTAATGGCCTAGTTAATAAGCCAATAATGGCATTAAAGGGGTGTTTGGGATTGGTTATTTAAAACAACTTATGAGTGTTAAGGTGCTTATCAACTTATGCAGTATGAAAATGGAGTTCCATAAAAAGTTTTTGAATTAACTTATGTTGTACCAAAATGTGATAAGTTGATAAGTTGTTTTTGTAGTTTTTGGTAAATTCTATTTTTTTATGTAATGTGACCAAAATGACATTCTTTCATATCTAGAAATTACACATCAATATCCTGAACCTCATAGCATAGGATATCTAGATATTACAGCTTGAATCGAAAGCAAGAGAAATCGAAATTGGTAAGCACTTTTACAACAGAATTGAAAGCAACAGAAATCGAAATAGATAAGCACTTCTACAGAAAATCAAAACCAAAGACATTGAAAGCAACAACAGGTTGTTGGAGACGAAAGGAGAAATGGAATTGAAAGCAACAACTTGTTGAAGATGAGATAAAGGTAGACGAGAAAATCGAAAGCAGGTTGTTGAATCAAAATCGATTTTATAGAAAATCAAAAGAAACAGAGGGAGACGAGAGGAGGGATTGCGTCCAAAGGGAGACGAGTGTTTTTGTTATGATAAAGGGTAGATAGGTAATTTTGATCTAATAAGTTACAAGGAGTTTTAGAGAAGTTAAAATGGTTTGCCTTTTTGAAAACCTAATTTTCCTTTATTTAAAAAGCAATAAACACAATAGAAAAATAAGGAGTTTACAAACACAATCCCAAACACCCTAACTTTAACCACGATGGTCATCATCATTAAGACTAAAAGTAGGCAAAAATGGACATAAACTGGACCACCATGGTGCACCATTTTAGGCCACAGTCCACTCCCTAATTAGACACACCGATATTGGTGGCTACCTACCATTTACACCCAAAATGGATTATCTATATTGTTGTTTTTAATACATTTTGAAAAATAATATATTATAGAGATGGAGGTTCAATGGAATACTTCAAATAACAGGAAAATCGAGAAACCACTAAATACACTTGTGTATACTAGTAATTTGTAATATGCATACATGCGTATGTACAAGTCAAACATAACTAATAAAAAACGCACCTGCATACTTTTTGTAATATGCATACATGCTTATATGCACAACTACATACATGTCAAAAAAACAAAAAGAAAAAAAACCAAACAACTTATTATTATTATTTTTCTTGAATAGAAAAAAACCAATTTTTTTTTTACTGTTATGCACAAGTGCATGTGATGGTTCCTTGGTTTTCCAGTTATTTGAGGTTTTCCCTTGAACCCTATGGGTGTTGTTATCTAGACCCCATCTAGCCTTTAACCGACTCACATAAAAGTATACCCCATATATAGGGTCCAACCTGTACACTCACGTAACCCTACTCATTTCCCTCATGGGGGGTTTCAGGTTTGGGGGGGGGGGGTCCATTTATAATTCCCCTTAAAGTGACATGAGAATCAACCAAATGATACATGATTAAATTAACGGGGAAAGAAGCCACATAGACGACTTCTATCATGACTTACAGAGTCGTATAAATCATATATAAGCTTATTGATTCTTATATTTTTTTTCTAAATGTCTAGTATTCTCGTTTGATTAGCTTTTTATGTATCCTAACTTTGGAAACCCAATTTATATATGGACCACTTTGAAGAAATCTTAGTTTGAAAAAAGATCCACCATTAAATTTAAGCGCATCATGTAAAGTTAATTAGTTAACTAAAATCGACGATGAAATTGACACTAAAAAGACGTTTGAGTAGTCGTATACGCATATTCATTTCTTATTGTTAATATCAAGGAAAACATTAGTCGTTATAATACGTTTGAGTAGTCGTATACACATATTCGTTTCTTATTGTTATGATCTTTGCAACGGATACTTGTTACTTTTGGCATTTCTGTAAACAAAGAACTATAATTATTTGTTTTATACAGTTCTATGTTGTTTTTATGTTTTACTTTTTGTATATTTTTTTGTTGTGAAAATAGATGAAGATGTTAGTTTATCTTTAAAAACACTCTCCAAAACGTATAGGAACAAAAGAATTATCATTTATATGAATAGCTACTCCATTGGTTACATGCATAAAAGGCAAACTGTCAAAGAATAAACCGTATTTAGGCATTTACTTTTAGAAATTTCATTTTTGTATTTACGACAAATATATCAAACAAGAATGTATAGTAAAAAAAATTCTAAGAATGATTTTGTATTAAGTTATACCATGTTCTCTCTTTCATTCCACAAAGTTATAAAATGTTTCTTAATTGCATGAAAGTAAGCACTCTACTATTTTCATATTCGTGGGTAAAGCATAAACATTAAGTCTGAATTGCAATTAAGACTGAATAGGACACATGACAAGCTTTCGACTGTTTTCATATTCTCAATTATATTTATGTTTCCATTTGAATCCGCCTCTATATATAACTGTTGTATGTAATCATCTTTGATTTTTCAACAAGTTTCCATAGATAACTAATACTTAATAGCCATTTACATATAGATTGTCGATATTGTGTAGAATAAGAAATGATGTTTTATTATTTGATCTTATAAACTTATGTCTTATAAATCAGTCTATTGTCTATTATGATGCTTAGACATTTTATAAATTTAGCTGCATGCAATTGACATTATCAATTGAGCTACACGCTTGGCATTATCAATTGTTGTATGTTACCTAGTGATACACTACATCTATCAGGCGTCAAAATATAATTGTCGGATTGTGTATATACATATATGATACCCATGGATATGATATATAAGTTAGCAAAGACAAATCATGTCCATCTCAATTGGTCTTCCTAAGGACGGTAACATCATAGGGTGGATGGAGGGGGGGGGGGGGGAGGGGGCTGTGGATTGATCGCAGTCTACCCAGGTTCGATCTCAAAGGGAGTCAATTGAGGGCATTCGGACTAGTAGCCGGTCCTTGGGATGGTCCAGTCATAGACTCGGCTGCCCTCCAACCCAGTTAAAGATTGTGGTTGGCTCTATGTCTAGTGTAAGCTGTGCCGAGACAGTGGCGGATTAGTAGGTTGTCCGTGGATGTCCGATACCGCCGAGGAGGCGTACGTACGCGTGCCTGTGTTTGTGTTAGTCATTCGTTGGTTCGATATCGCTATGCCTTTAAAAAAATATTAGTTAGCAAAGCAGGATTAAATGCTAAATATGAGTAATACCCAAATACTCACCGATTGAGAGCTAAGCACACATAAGTCCGTTTCTTAACCAATTAAGCAAAATGAGGACTAATTAGGGGACACGTAAAAGCAAATAATAGAATCCATCAAATTTATAAGCATATAAAAGTCAATCCACTCGACAAGGGAAAAAAACAAAACAATCACTCATAGCCAATTGCGAGAGATGGAAATGCTAAGAACAGTGCGAATAGTGGCATGTTTGACAACTGAACTGAAGGTGTCATCAAAGTCCAGGCCGGGTTGTTGAGAGAAACCCTGAGCAACAAGACGTCGTTTATAGCGCTCAAGACGTCCGTTACTATCGAAATTATGACGATATAGCCAACGACTGCCAACTATGTTAGCAACAAGGGGCTTTGGAACAAGATCTCATGTGTATTAGAGTCCCACATTAGCTAGACTTGGACCAAATCTTCACTATATATGTTGGAACCCCCTTCTCTCCTCAAGGGCTCTTTTGGAGATTAATCTAGGGGTTCCACAAGCTTACATGGTATCAGAGCAAGGTTCACCCATGGTTGGTCAAAAAGCCTCACGGACTCCACATAACCTAAAGTATCCACGTGTTAGGCTGAAAGAACGCCACACGTGAGGGGGCATGTTGAGCAATGTACCACATCAGACACAAAGTGAACTTGTAATGTGCTTATAAGGGTCCTGAGCTACTCCACTCATAGCCAATTGGTTTTGAGTTGGAACCCCAGAAACTTACATGGTATTAGAGCAAAGGTTCACCTGTGGTTGGTCAAAAAACCGCACGGACTCCACGTAACTCAAAGTATCCACGTGTTAGGCTGAAAGAACGCCACACGTGAGGGGGCGTGTTGAGCACTGTCCCACATCGGACACAAAGTGAACTTGTAATGTGCTTATAAGGGTCTTGGGCTACTCCACTCATTGCCAATTGGTTTTAAATTGGAACCTCACAAACTTACAATTTTAATTACCTGCATTCATAAAATAAATCCTTAATATACTGGCAAGTTATATTATGAAAAGCATTAATATTAAATGCATATATGTGTAGAACCAGAATCCTAAAAGGCATATCAATTCAACATGTAGATCCTGTCTAATTGTTAATTTTTGTAGTCTAACTCCTAATCATTACTAAAAAACTATGTATTATAGATTGTTAAAAGTACTCGGAATTTACCAATGACTTTTTGAAGGTTTATAAATAGCTTCTTTTTTTAGTTGCTTTTTATTAGTCATCGTTAAACCATCGAAAATCGGTCATCGTCGGAAAACCGTCACTAGCTTTTTCTCACCAACTTCTTATCAACGCTCAGTTTCGTCGAAAAGCCGTAGGTAAAGCCTGTTTCCGAGGTTTACCGATTTTTCAGCCGTGGTAATACCCTTATTTTTAAGTAGCGGATAAGCTAGAGTAGAAACCATGTTTATAAAAAAAAAAGGAACCTTAAAAGTAAGGTACTAAATGGCATGAATCATGGCATGATAGAAGCAAGCCTTAGGAGTCACAGCGTCTTCTAAGGTGTGACTTATAACGTCAATTTCTTATTTATATATATAATATAACATATGAGTCAATAGTAATAATTAACCATGTTAAATTAGGTTACATATATGAAAAACTAGCAAATAAGACATTAAAAACGTGAAGAAATATTAAATATGCATTAGGAAAATTATGCGTTAGGCCAGGACATACTACGAGTTCACGTGAACTCAGATACAGGTCTTGTCTCATTACATGTCATAGCGGCTATGCGGCACATTTTTGAGAAGAGTGGCTAAAAACGAGCATCATAAACCCTATGTGTAAAACTTAAGAGATGTATTAACTGTACATTAAAACTAATCATTTGAAGGGATGCAATTGGCAAAGTAAACCACAAGGCTGTAGCATATTGATTAAAGTCTGTAGGGGAAATGTGGGCATTGGGGATTACTCAGAGCAGCATGTTTTAGCTGTCGGTGAACCTTTCTGAGATTAGTCGGGGCAAAGTCTCAGATACCCTTCCAAAAAAATAAAAATTGGCAAAGTAACTGATAAGTTAGTTGTATATAGAAAATTTAGTCGTTGACTAATAAGGTACGTGTTACATGATAAACTTATTAGTCAAGTTTTTTTATAACCATATAATAATAAAAGTAAAACATTACTCTTTCACTTTAATTGCACGTTAAATTGCATAATAAATGCTTTAAACCCCGATGGTTGCGTTTCAAACTTTAACGTTGCGTGTGATTCCTCGAATTTTTAGATGAAATGGAATCTGTCAAAAGAACTTGACTTTGAAGTTTTTTTAATACGATTTCCAAATATTTTTTTAATTAATTAGATAAAAGTATATTAAATTTAATGAATAAAATTACCAACGGATAACCGAATGATTTACCGTCAGTGAATTAATATGCCAACTTGATTTTAAGCCTCTTTCTATAGTTAAATGGGAAAAACTCAATGACAAAATTTAGACACTCATTATATATTATATATACCATACATTTGTGAGGAAAAATATGAATTGACCTTCAAAGTTACTTTAATTACAACTATGCCATTTTGTCTTTTACACATTTTAACTCCAACTTCTAAAAGCAGCTAAATTTGGTTTTTTAATGGGAAATAATTAATAAAATAATTGGCTAACTTACCATTCTGGTCCCTATTGTTTGATGTATTACATTTTTCATTTCTGATTTTAGAAACTTCTTTTTTCATCCCTATAATTTTTATCTTTATTCCATTTTCATCATTCCATCCAACTTTATTAAATTTATTAGTTAATTATCCCAAAAAATGTTTGATTAAATTACATATGTCTACTTATAGTAAATCATTCTTTATATTTGTTATTCACAAATTACATAATTCATATTTTCTTACTTTTTACTATCTTTATTTATTTTATCAACACATTTTTTTTTTGATTGATTATAAATTATTATAACTTTAATCAAGAAAATAATCAAATAATTTCATTAAACTTTTCATAAGACATGATTACTTTTTCCAAAGCTTTGGTCCCTTAGGTTTGTCAAATGTTATAGATTTGGTATTTAAAGTTAACTTATTACAAAATACACCTTCAAATATGGAGTTGTTATGGATTTTGTCTCTCATGTTAACAGACATCCATTAATCCCTTAAATTAGTGAGCAAAATGGCCATTGTACCCTTTGAAATCAATTCTATAGTTTCTTACTTGAATATAACGACATAAAATAGACACCAGTTGCACTATATACCTCTTTTTTTACTGTAAACATATAGATAAACACCCAACACAATGCATGAAGTCCGTCATACTAATATTTCGTATGAAAGCATATGTACAAACTTATGTTTCATATAAACTTATCTTACTACTTATAATAAAATCTATCACATTTTATAACCCAGTGCAAGGCCCGGGTTCTTAATAACTAGTTTTTAACATATATTAAACAAAAATGGTCTTGTACAAATAGATGCGGAGCTACAACACACCCTTTAATGGGCCAAGATAGAGAGATTGTCCTAGAATCTCAAAGGGTAGTTAGAGAAGCACAAATTGTCCCAAAGTAGTAAACGTTGACTCTAATACAATATAAGAAGAGTGTAGGTATGTTCATTGGTTAATATCCAATGGACATGCGGGGAAGGCTTCAATTATTCCTTGGATGTTAGATTTTTTTAATCAAACAAATCCATTGGATATTGGATTTTCCCAAGCTATTGGATGATTGGATCGGTTCATTTCCATCTATTGGATCAGATAGGATCCAATCAATATTAATGAGATTGGATTCATCCGACATGGAATGGATGATTAATTGTTTTATTATATACATATAATATTAAATTAAGGGGGCGTTTGGTTCATTTCAAGGAATGAGAGTGGAAATGAAAATGGAAATGTAGGAGAATGAGAATACAAATGAGCATTGCATTGATGCTGTTTGATTAATTCATTATAATCAATGAAAAATTGTTTCATATTATAAAATAAATATATTTCTCTGAAAATACAAAAGATGTGTCATCTAAAATCAAAAGATAAAACAATGCATGGATAAAACGAACCAAGTAGAAATAAAATTTTCATTTCCCCCAATTTGGTCAAGAATGAAAACTAATGGATCTGCAGGAATGATTCTATTATATAATATCAAACCAAAAATAATTTTGATTATCATTCTCATTCCTGACCCCCCAATACCCCCAACGAAACGCCCCCTAATTATTAATTGTCCTTTAAAAAATTATTAATCGATTTGAAAGTTGGATGGAAATTGAGGAGTAGTTGAACGATTATTGGATAGATGATTAGATCAGTTTGATTAGTTTTGGTCGGTTCTAGACTATCATCCCAGAACCAACTGATCCAAATTGAAAGATGAAAATTTCGATCTAATTCAATCCACTTATAATTGGATATCCAATCATCATTGGTCAATTCTAATTAAATCGATCAGTTTAAGTTGGATCAGTTCAATTTTTATACATTTCGAAAAGAGCCTTTAAAATGAGACGGCTATTCTAACATGTATCAAAACTATAAATAAAAATAAAAAGGTTAATGAAATGTCCAAATAAACAAACTTTTATAATAATTCCACGAGGAAATAATTATTTAGTCTATAATATAAATTAAGCAACGACTTGACATCCATCAAAATGAACAATGGATTTGAAATTTCTTTACAACACATGTGAATGAATATATACTATTAATGAATATATACTATTAATGAATAACAACTGTCTGTTGATAAATTTTTGTCAATGCATCTTATTTTAATTCGAATTTTAGTTCTTTTACATTGAATGTTCCTTTTATGAAAATGATGTTTAAAAAAAAAGAGAAAAAAAAAAACCTTTTTAAGAATCATTTTATTTTATTATATAAACCATTTCAATACTCTACTATAACTTATGGGTAATCCACTTCTTTTATGTTTAAAATATATATTCGATCATGACAAAATAAAACCAGAATTGTCAAACCATAAATTCCATAAAGTTTAATGAATATTTTAAACATAAAGCTAACAATAAAAAAAATGTGTATGAAAGTTATCATAGGCCCTACGAATTCATCGTACCCAACCTTTAGGCAATTTCATTTAAAGAGTAAGCTAATTTATAAGCTAGTAGTACACATGTTTGTATATATGGATCATAACTTAGTTTATTAAAACGTTTGTTGTAGTAGTATATTAAGAGCTTTTTTTGTAGTTTTTTTTTTCCAATTATGTCCTTGTTAATATTAAAAGTAAATTACATATTTGGTTCCTGTGATTTACTCTTAATTGCAATTTTGGTACGTATTTTGAAATTGTTATGGAAAAGATCCCTATGGTTTACAACTTTATATTAGATTGCACTATTGGTCCCTAACCCTAACTGCGTGTTATAACAATCTGTTAAGCATAAGGACCAATAGTGCAATATATTGTAAACCACAAAGACATTTTCCATAATTATTTCAAAATAAGGACCAACAGTGCCATATAGTATAAACCACAGGGACCAAATATGTAATTTACTCTAATATTAATTATTATACCCCAAGATACCCTTTTTGGTATTTTACATACTTATAATCTAGTTTTTTTTAATGACAGATAACTCACGCACACATATTGATACGAAGATGACAAGGTATCTGAGATCCATACGGACATCCGACTAATCCTCGGAGACCATAAACCGACCCTAAAGCCAACTCATGGTCAGAGTTTCGCTACATGCTCATCCCATGATCGAACCCGGGTAGACAAGAATGTCATCAACTGTTCCTTTCAAAGATGTTACCGACCACTAGCCTACTAATGTTTTGATAATAATAATAGGGTTCTAGGATGTTGTTTCACTTTTGTGCTTAATGCTATTGTGGTTTTAATGCTTTGTGGGGTTAATTGTAGGTTTCAAGGTATTTTTAGGGCTCAGTGGAGTTTGAACACAAAGGGTCACAGAGAGATGAAAATGGTTGAGAGGCTATTCAAATATGATTCAAAAAACCATATATAATTTATATATAAAATTACATATGATTTACACGAGTTTATCCATGATTTTAAGTCGCGTCTAAAGTAGCTTGTGTTCCATTTTTTTGTTAGTGTAAAATCAAATATGATTTTGTACATGGACGAAGCTACTCGCGTTCTCGTTTGAATCTTTTTTTATTTATGTATATATAAACTTTTTTACTAAAAAGTTAGAAAATATATAAAATGACTAAACTACCCCTCAATTAATTGGATTTAACGAAAAAAGTTTACAGTGGTAAAACTGAGGGACGAAAACCTTCCAATTTGACAAATGTTAGGGACCAAAACTAAACTTCCCTTAACTTATAATATTAATTCACTTTATACCTTTTAGTTTTCAATATTTCATTTTACGTTTTAGTTATATATATCGTATATTGTCTAAAATATGTTAAAAAAATACGTTTTAATTTTAACAAATTACGCCATTATAATCGTATCGTCGACGCGATCGAAACGAGCCTAATATTGAACATTTTTTGATGTAATTATTTTATTATATACTATATATATTAGGATTATAAAAAAACCATATAATCCTATACTAATTTTCAAATTTACATATTAGTCTTCTAAACTTATAACATTTATTTTATATCTTTTATTTTTCAATATTTCATTTTATGTTTTAGTCATATATTGTCTATTGGCTAAAATATGTTAAAAAAATATGTTTTAATTTTAACAAATTACGTCATTATAATCGTATCGTCGATGCGATCGAAATGAGTATAATATTGAATATTTTTTGATGTAATTATTTTATTATATACTATATATATGCTTCAACCGACCCAAATCCTATACCCATTTTCAAATTTACATATTAGTCCCCTAAACTTATAATATTTATTCACTTTATACCTTTACTTTACAATATTTCATTTTATGTTTTACTCATATATTGTATATTTTTTAAATATGTTAAAAAAATATGTTTTAATTTTAACAAATTAAGTCATTATAATCGTATCGTCGATACGATCGAAATAAGCCTAATATTGAATATTTTTTGATGTAATTATTTTATTATATACTATATATAGTACGATTACATGAAACCAAAATACTGTTCATGAACAACAACTACCGACATTTGAAGAAATTGCATTTTGCCCCTCTAAACTTATAATATTTATTCACTTTATACCTTTTAGTTTTTTATATTTCATTTTACGTTTTAGTCATATATCGTATATTGGCTGAAATACGTTAAAGTGTCGGTATCTACTGTTCATGAACAGTCTTTTGGCTTCCTGGTAATTGTTAGTATTATTAAAATATCCTAAAGTTAAATTTTTTGATTTCTTAAATCTTTTATTTATATTATTAAACCTTTCGTATGACAACATTTGTACAAACTTTATGTTTCATATAAATTCATGTTATTACTTATGATCAAATCCACCACAGTTTATAACCTGGTGCAAAGCCTGGACTCTTAATAGGTAACTTTCTTTGAAATATTGTTCACAACAACGGACCTTTACAATATTAACAAAACTCTCCGCAACGAAGCACGGACAAACCTCCTCGTTGTTTGACATCCATAACACTTTTGTCACGATATGTCCAACCAAAGTGCCTATTGTGATTTAAAAACAATTGTTTTTTAACTACTTTTTGTCATAATAAAATATTTAGAGTAAATTACTTTTTATGGTTTAGTGGGTTTTACAGATTTCACCTCTAAACTTTAATAGTTATGGATTTGGTCCCTATGGTATATATATTTTCTGTTGGATTTAGTCCCTCAACCAAACATTTTACGGGCAACACACACACACACACACACACACACACTGCAACACACGCACATACACCGCCGAGAATGTTTTTCCGACTAACACGTATTTCCGACATAAATTGTTACTACGGCAAGAATCCCCTCCTGTTTTTATTTTTCTCCAGCCACCTCTACGAACCAAAAAAAGCAGAAGGAGATCGATGTTTTGGTCCCTATAAGTGGAGAAAGGTGGTGGTTGGGTGTAGATCTAGCGATGGTATGAGAGAGAAAGAGAGAGAGAGAGAGTTGTGCGAGTGCAGAACAATGGTTAAGAATGGAGCAACAAAGGTTGTTCGTTGGTCTGGTCTAGGTTGGCGGGGTACGCATGTTGGGGATGGAGATAGTGGATCGTGGTGGTGAAGGTGGGTGGAGGTGGTACAATGGTGTTAGTGGTGTAGTAATGGAGGTGGTTAGTGTTTGCAATGGTGCTAGTGGTGCAGGTGGGTGTTGCTTACGCTGGTGCTAGTGGTGCTGGTGGGTGGTGTAGGCGGTCGTGCTGGTAGGTGGTGTTAGGATTATGTGCGAGACAGTAACAGGGTTACCGTGTCCAATGTTATAAGACACTAGTAGGTCACACCGCTGCACACTAAATTGAGAACATTTGGATTATGTGTGTGAGGGAAATAATTAATTGTTTATTAATTATTTAAAGAGAGAAAATAAATAATTAGTTAAATTAATCAGTTAGATTAAATTAGAGGATAATTATAAAAGAAAATTATATAATTATTAATTAATCAGTGTGATTAATTAAAGAGATAATTATATAAGGTTTTATAATTGGTATCAAACACTGCCTAATTTATCCTTATAAATTAAGGCTTTGGGCTGATAAACAACAACTGTTTTTCAATAACTTTTTCCTCAAGTTTCTCTCTCTCTCTTCCCTCTCCCTCACGCCGGCGGCCAAGAACCAAAAATCGACCGGAGTTCGTTTTTCGGGTGTAATCCACGGTGGTCTAGCAGCCTATTCTCGCATTGTGTCAGTAGCGGTGTATCCCCTGCTTGCGTTCCAGTTGTTTTGCGCAAAGGTAAACACCCAAAACCCCCTTTATTGTATTTGTATGGTTTTAGGATTGGATCCTCGATTGGGAATCGTATTTGTTTTTCCGTTGCGTTTGTTTATGCCTACGGTTCCCAACAGTGGTATCAGAGCCACTTCCTAAACCTGCAGATCAGGTTTGTTTAATCGCTTAGGTTTAAAAAAAATTCGATTTTTTATCTGTTCCTTTTGATTAAAAATTGGATTTTTCGTAAACCTAATCGGCAGTGGAACGGCGGCAGTTGGCCACCCGTACCACCAGGCCGATTGTTGGCCGTAAACCACCGCGAACCATCGCCGGCCGCACCACAGTTGGTGGTGGCCGCCGGCTGTCGCACCCGAAGCCTACCGCACCACAGTTGGTGGTAGTGGCGGCTGTTCACGATAACCAACCACCGCACCACCGTTCGTGGTGGCGGTGGCAATTGTTTCGATCACCGCGGCGTCGGCCGTGGCCAAAGACAACCACCGCACCACCGTTTGTGGTGGCGGTGGCCATTGATTGAACCACCGATCTACGGTGGCGGTCGTAACCGCCGCCGATCGATGGTGGCGGTGCTGATCGGATCGAACCACCCAAGCCGGCTGTGGCAAGGGTGGTGATGGTGGCGATGGCGCTGGTTTGTTCACCGGAAAACGGCGGCGGTGGTGGCGATAGCCGCTGCCGTCGTCAACGTTTTTGAGTAAACCACCGTTCGGCGGTGGTGGCCACTGCTGCCATCGTCGATGATGGTGGTGGCGTTTTGTTTGCTGTCCGACAACCACGATGGCGGTGGTGGCGTTAAGCCGCTGCTGTCATTGATGGTGTGGTGGTTCGGTGGTGGTGGCTGTGGCTTCCATCGTCGACTGTCATGGTGTACATGGCGGCGCTGTCGCCGCCTAGCGACTGGTGGCGGCGGCGATCAGCTGTTGTCGCCGAACGATGGTGGCGATGGCGTCCCAATGGTGGTGGTGATCGATAACCGCCGCAAAGGGGTATTGATCACTACCAAGATTAGGTTTCCGGTCGAAAAACAGGGCCGCGATGGTGGCTTTTGGGCTGCTGTCGTCGTCATTCATCAGATGACCAGCTCGTGCCGCGAGAAGATGCCTCGCGCCGCGAGCAGATACCTCGCGCCGCGAGCAGAGGGTTCGCGCCGCGAGCAGTAGCTGACAATTGTTGGTTGCTGTTTTACGGTTCGCGATAAATACGGTTGTTTTTCGTTTTGTTAAGGGTTTGAACCAGATAGGTTCGAAATCCTAGGAAATTTGTTTTTATTAAATTAATTTAGTTAAGATTTTATTAGTTGATGTCATAGTCAAACCCTTTGACCTGTGGTTGTGTTTTGATAATTGTGCGTATTTTATTTGTTTTTGTTTATTACGGGAGGCCTGCGTGCCATTTACAACCCGATTTTATTATGTAAAATAACCGAAGAATCAAGAAACCGAAGACGAAGCACGGAGTCAACGATGGATCTTGGAGCCAGTGGGAGCACCGAGAAGTTCATGCCTTGTGTGTTGCTGTCACTTAGGGTTAAGACCGTCGTTTTGTGTTGGCTCACAAAACGACAATAGATTTAAGGGTTTTAGGCTATGACATGTCTTTTAAACTGCGTGGTTGATTTTATATTTAATTGCGCGGTTGTTTATATTTAATTACGTAGTTGTTCAATAACGTTTAAAAAAAATATAAACCGAATGTTTTTAAAACAAAGATGGATACAAATACAGTTTGTGTTTGGATCCAAGTTTTTTGAAAAACTGACATCTTTTGAAACCATTGTTAAAAATCATAGATCAGTAATTGCAACCCACTTTAGGGACACCTCCGGTGTAAGGTACGTAGGGCATTGCTAGTGATCACACTTCAATCACCCGCGTTCAAACCGAAATTGGAGGGGATAAAAACTCTGCGAATTATCTCCGGGTGGTACCGGCCAGAGTATGTCCAGGCCCCGGGTGGTGCGATCTGTTTTGGTAATTATTTATTCACCGGGTGGTACCGGGCCAAAATGCACTAGAGGGACTAAATATGCACGGATTGAATATCCGATGTCCCGACGATCTAGAAGTCGTGTTTTCGTATTAAAATGCGATTGGTATAAGTTTTTTACCTACCATAAATCACATGAGTCGACCTGACATGATCACATGCTTGCTCACACATGTGAGATATGGATTATAGTCTAATAAATTAATTTAAGGGTTATAATTTATTAGAAATTTTATAATTTTAAACTAAATCGGAATTTTATTCTTATGTAGATGTCTAAATCTGTAGTCCCGTTTTATACACCTGAGGAATCGCTCCGCCTCATCAACGGAAAATGGAAGCTTACACGACAAAATTTTCCAGTTTGGAAAATGCACCTTGACAACGTCTTGGATGCACAGTGTAAGAAGTACATTTTAGAGAAACCTGTTTCACGACCTAAGAGCAATTCTCCTGAAAAGGAATTTGCTCAGTACTTTAAATACTTGGCAGATGAATCTGATGTTATGTCGATTCTGATTTTCTCTACATCACCTGAGTTTTCGGGAGATTTAAGAGTCAAATCCTGTCACGAGGTCGTGAAAGATATAGAAAACCAGTTAGGTTTCTATAAGCATACAGGTAAGCTTCTGATCATGAAAGAGATACTTTCACTGAAGCTAAGGAAGAACCAATTAGTTAAAGACCATCTTATTGAAATGAGAAGACTCTTTAAATGCTTGACACGTCTGGGATATAAGATGGCTCAGGAAGAGTTAATGCATCTCATGTGGTACTCACTCCCGAAGGAGATATGTGACACAGCTAGTGCCTACATGAAGGAACTAAGGAAGGACGTAGCATTGTTACATGAAGACATTTTGGCCCGTCTAGAGCCGAAACCAGCACCTGCTGATCTCATGGACACTGATTGGATTCAAGAGCTGGGAGATCTGAGTTGCCCAGAATGCGGTAGCCAGGATATTTGTGAGCACTCGATGAATATCGACCAGATAGAGATCGATTTACCCGATGCTCCAGGTATCTTTATGATAGATTGCTTAATCACTTCTTATGAATCATGGGTAATTGATACAGGCAGTGGTAACCACATTTGTAATCATTTACAGGGATTCACTAGAAGAGAGACTTTGAGGAAGGACCATTCGAACCTACGAGTTGGCGAAGGCACTCCGCTGATAGCTGATGTAGTAGGATCTTATAGTCTTAGTTTACCCTCGGGTCTAGTTTTGGAACTAGAAAATTGTTATTATGTTCCAAAGATGATTAAGAATGTTTTGTCTTTTGATTTATTGGTAGACCAAGGTTTCTATTATAAATATGATTATAAAATGCTTTCTGTCTTTAAAAATGACGTTTTCTATTTTAAAGCAACACCTGTAAATGGTCTGTACACAATAAATCTGCAAGAAGATAATAAAAAAATATATCATATAAGTAAACGATCCAAAGATATTGAGGATCAGACTTACCTCTGGCATTGTCGTTTAGGCCACATAAACAAGAAACGCGTTGAACTACTCCTAAAAGGAGGTTTTCTTGGCACTTTCGATTTTAAACCTTTTGACAACTGCGAATCATGTTTATCTGGCAAAATGACAAAAGAACCTTTCAACAAGGATAATGAAAGGGCTTCTGACTTGTTAGAAATGGTTCACACAGATGTGTGTGGACCATTTAATCACGAAGCAAGAGGAGGATACCGGTACTTCATCACATTTACTGACGATTTCAGTAGATATTGTTATGTCTACTTGATGAGACATAAATCTGAAAGCTTTGAGAAATTCAAGGAATATCAGAATGAAGTATAGAATCAACTTGACAGGAAGATCAAGTTTTTACGGTCAGATCGAGGAGGCGAATATCTTAGTCAAGAGTTTGGCAATCATCTGATAGAATGTGGGATTGTATCACAACTCACACCTCCGTATACACCTCAGATGAATGGTGTGTCAGAAAGGAGAAATCGTACACTGCTGGACATGGTACGATCGATGATGTGTCACTCTACACTACCAGTGTCATTCTCGGGACATGCGCTCGAAACAGCAGCACATATACTGAACAGAGCGCCAACAAAGTCGGTGGATAAGACACCATACGAGTTGTGGAAGGGTAAGAAACCCAAAATGTCTTTCCTGAAAATTTGGGGTTGTGAGGTTTACGTCAAACGACCTACCTTAGAAAAACTCATGCCCAAATCCGACAAGTGTTTCTTCGTAGGATATCCCAAGGCCACCGTGGGATATTACTTCTACAACCCTGAAGAGAACAAAGTTTTTGTTGCTCGAAATGGAAAATTTATGGAAGAATAGTTTCTCAGTTCCGGAAACACCAGAAAGGATGTAGATCTACAAGTAGTAGACAAAGAGAACACTACACCAATTGTTGAGCCAGAAATTCAACATGAAAATGTTGAACCTCAATCATAATCGATTGAGGAAGTGCAAACACAGGACCTTCACAAATCCAGTAGGGTAAGACAAGAACCAGATAGGTATATTGGGTTTCTAGTCTCTCAGGACAGCGGAGACTTGAATGAACCAACATCCTATGGAGAAGCTGTGTCAGGCAGTGAATCTGAACAACGGCAGGAAGCCATGAAGGCCGAGATGCAATCCATGTACGACAACCAAGTATGGGAGTTGACTGATTTGCCCTAGCACTGTAGAGCTGTTGGACGCAAATGGGTTTTCAAGAAGAAAACCGACATGGATGGGAATGTACACACTTTCAAGGCCAGACTGGTCGCAAATGGATTCACGCAAACTCATGGTATCGACTATGATGAAACCTTTTCGCTAGTGGCCATGTTGAAATCAATTAGGATTCTGATGGCCATTTCAGCGTATTTTAATTACGAGATCTGGCAAATGGATGTCAAGACAGCCTTTCTAAACGGAAAGTTAACAGAAGACGTCTATATGGAACAACCAGAGGGGTTTGAAGATCCTAAGAATCCTAATAAGGTGTGTAAACTGCTAAAATCCATTTATGGATTAATGCAAGCATCTCGAAGCTAGAACTTACATTTTGATGAGCGAATCAAAGAATTTGGTTTCGCAAAAAGTGAGTTCGAGCCGTGTGTTTACACTAAGTTCAGTGGGAGCATATTAACCTTCTTGGTCTTGTACGTAGATGAAATTCTACTCATAAGAAACGATGTACCAACTTTACAGAGTGTAAAGAGTTGTTTAAGCAAGTGTTTCCAGATGAAAGACCTTGGAGAAGCCGCTTATATACTTGGCATAAAGATCTACAAAAATAGATCTAAACGGCTTATCGGACTTAGCCAAAGTACGTACATTGATAAAATCCTGAAGAAATTCAGGATGGATGAATCCAAGAAAGGATTTATCCCGATGCAACATGGCATAGTATTAAGTAAAACACAGGGTCCTGTTTCTAGTCAAGATCAGGACAAGATGAAATCGGTTCCATATGCATCAGCAATTGAATCGATTATGTATGCCATGTTATGTACCAGGCCCGATGTTGCTTACTTAGTAAGTGTTACGAGCAGATATCAACAGAATCCAGGAGAACCTCATTGGGTGGCTGTCAAGAACATTCTCAAGTACCTGAGAAGAACGAAAGACATGTTCTTGGTCTTTGGAGGTTCTGAGGATGAAATTAGTGTCATCGGCTATTCTGACGCTAGTTTTCAGACCGACAGAGATGATTTCAGATCACAGTCAGGGTACGTCTTTACCCTAAATGGAGGCGCGATCTCGTGGAAGAGCTCGAAGCAGGATACAATTGCAGATTCAACTACAGAAGTAGAGTACGTTGCAGCATCTGATACGGCAAAGGAAGCTGTCTGGCTGACGAATTTTCTATCGGATCTAAGAGTCGTTGCCAGTGTCTCTAGACCGATCGATATATTTTGTGATAACTCAGGAGCCGTGGCGCAAGCAAAGGAACCTAGAGAGCATCACAAGTCAAGACATGTGCTCAGAAAGTATCACCTCATCCGAGAGATCATTGGAAGAGGAGATGTAAGGATATGCAAGATTTCGACGGAAGACAATGTCGCAGATCCGCTGACAAAGCCGCTAGCAAGGGTGAAGCATGAGGCTCATGCAAATTCCATTGGGATGCAGTACCTGGACACCAGTAGCTAGTTTTAGTTTATTATTATTACTATAGTTTAGTTTTGAACAATATAATCATGTAAAGTTTTATTTTTACAGTGTGATGGAAATAAATGGAGGCTTTCAATACATGATTGTTTTAAATTAAGTATTTTTCGCATATTTAACTTATCCATGATTTATGCAAAGTTTTGCAACAAAATCTAAATTTCCGTAGCCACTTATTGAGATGGGAATTTCAATAGGGAGTTTAACGCTATTATAAATACTTGATGATTTATTCAAAGTAGAGAGTAAAAGCACAAGCGATGTGACCAAGTATTTATAGATACTCATCAGAGTGGTTGAGTATTGGAAGTGACCAGTTTCAAGTCTGCTTCATGGAGCCCCAGTCATAAGCATTGACTTGATGATAGGTTGTCCTTGGACCTGAGATATTTGGTTTGGGAACACGAGGACTACTGTACTCTTTAGCGCGTTCTAACGTTGCACCGTAACAGGGCGGCCATACGGGACGTGACTAGATGCAGCGGAAGCCGTGGATCCAAATGTAGACAGTCAAGAAGGAATTTGCACCTCTACTATAGAGAGATATTTCCGGGCCCCTTGACGATTAAGATTTGCAGAAAACGCGTGGCCACGCTCGGATAGAATGACAGTTGTTATTTAGTAATATCCGTTACTGCAGGCAATCTGAATCAGAGTCAAGAAATACTTGTTTTTGAGAAATGAATCCTCCACTCCATGTCTCAAATTCATTTTATAAATATCGCGTGCAAAAGGAATGAACCTGTGTACAATTTCAAGCGTGAATTGTATCTCTGGATATAAGAGATCTGGTTAACCTAAGCGTCTGGCTAGGGACCTCCTTAGGCTAATGGTGACAGTGCAGTTACATGTCTAGCACAAGTGGGAGTCTGTTAGGATTATGTGCGAGACAGTAACAGGGTTACCGTGTCCAATGTTATAAGACACTAGTAGGTCACACCGCTGCACACTAAATTGAGAACATTTGGATTATGTGTGTGAGGGAAATAATTAATTGTTTATTAATTATTTAAAGAGAGAAAATAAATAATTAGTTAAATTATTTATTAGTTAAATTAATCAGTTAGATTAAATTAGAGGATAATTATAAAAGGAAATTATATAATTATTAATTAATCAGTGTGATTAATTAAAGAGATAATTATATAAGGTTTTATAATTGGTATCAAACACTGCCTAATTTATCCTTATAAATTAAGGCTTTGGGCTGATAAACAACAACTGTTTTTCAATAACTTTTTCCTCAAGTTTCTCTCTCTCTTCCCTCTCCCTCACGCCGGCGGCCAAGAACCAAAAATCGACCGGAGTTCGTTTTTCGGGTGTAATCCACGGTGGTCTAGCAGCCTATTCTCGCATTGTGTCAGTAGCGGTGTATCCCCTGCTTTCGTTCCAGTTGTTTTGCGCAAAGGTAAACACCCAAAACCCCCTTTATTGTATTTGTATGGTTTTAGGATTGGATCCTCGATTGGGAATCGTATTTGTTTTTCCGCTGCGTTTGTTTATGCCTACGGTTCCCAACAGGTGGTTGGTCATAGTGAGTGCTTAGGTGCTGGTGGGACAACAGAAAAGTTGCAGGGAGAGACCATAGAGGGTTATCTTTAGGAAATTGATCAGAGAAACGAGCAAGGATTTTATCGGAGCAGTGAGAGGACAACATAAATATATGAATGTGATGTAGGAAGGGAGAGAAGTTCAAAAGAGATGAAAGAAGAAGATTGCAGGCTCGCTGGAAAGTGGCCGGCGAAGTTGCCGGAGAAAGACATCCACGGTCGTTTCTAATTGAGGAAGGTGATAAAGTTTCACTTAGGTCCTCCAACTTTTAAAGTATATTCCCCTTGAATTTCGATTTTCACATTCTAGTCCTTGAATTAAAATGTGTTAATGAAAAATAGAAAAATAGCAAAAAGACAAATTTGCTCTCGTCTTTAACGGAGCTGCTAGATGGATGCCAAGAACATGGACCAAATTTAATAGAATTTGAAAACCATGGACACTAAATTCGTAATTAGTGAAGTTTAGCGACGAAAACAGTAAAAACCATCAAACCACAATGACCAAATCCGTAATTTACTTAAATGTTTATTTTTGGAAAAATAAAGTATATTAAAATAAAATAAGGTGGCTATTGGATAAATTAGGTAGGGAATGTGGTATGCGAATCACTAGTTAAACGTGGAAGGTATATTTGTTGATGTTTGACTTCACTTATATCTTCCATAAGGCGAGAAGGAACAAATTCATGGTTTTAGTATTTGTATGAAATGAAAATCATTTACTTTTCTAGAAAGTACGTCATTCTTTGCTAAATAAAAGATAGTTTATTTTTTTATATGTTTTAATGAATAAAAAGTAATTTATAAGCTAGTTTTTTTATATGCTATTTGAAAATTGGTTTTTGAATCTTTTTGTAATGTTTTTCAATATATTTTTGTTAACATTAGTTATTATATCTAATATATCATTTTTTGGTCAGTTTATATACTCATAAGTTAGTTTTTATCTAACTTATCAGTCAAACAGTTAGCTTATTATTTACCAACTAGTTTATTAGCTAATTTGCCAAATATAGCCTAAGTTGTCTTTAAATATCATTAATTACTGTCTAAATTATGATTTTTGTCCCTGCTACTATTTTTAAGATTGCAATTCTTATCTATGTGATTCTAAAATTTCAATTTTTATGCCTATAGTTAATTAGTTATTGCTTGTTTTTTTTGGAAGAGGTATCCCAGATCACATTGGGCCCAGACTAATCCTCGGCAATTTTGGGCAAAAGTCCGACTGCTAAAGCATGCAGCCCGAGGTCGAAGCCCCCGTACCTCCAGAATGCGTCCCCAGGGCTCGAACTCGGGTTCACCACTATGTAGTGCCCAAGCCTTACCACTAGGCTAACACTCCTTTGGTTAGTTATTGCTTGTTTTTGCCTCAATGATTGATAACTATTGTGCGTTTCATCCTTGAGAAAAAATATACTAAAGTTCTTCGTTTAATTTAAGTGTATTTTAGAAGAGTTAACAAGTCACTTATCTCTTATTCCTTAACCAGTATGCCACAACCTTATAATTAATTTTTATATATGATAGTTTTGAAAATTGCGATTCTATGTATAAAAAATTAATTTTTAATCGGTTCTCATAGGTTTTTTTGAAATAATTGATTTTCATTTGATTATCATCCTCTGTATACATATATGACATAATTTAAGAAAAAAGTTACAACAAGCTTATAGACTTTTCTATGTGACATTTCCAAAAAATTACATTTTTTATACAAGGTCTTCTAAAATTTATTTCTTTAGAAATGATATCACATTAGAAAGTTAATTGAACATTATCTACTATATACATTTACCAGGCGTCCCACTCGAACTTTGCTCCGACCTGATCCGCTCCGACCCACGACCCGACCCGCTCTTTTTTCTCTCTCTCTTTTTGACCCAAATCCACTCTTTGACCCGGCATGACCCGCGCGTCATTCACCCATATACCCATGTCAAAATTTTCAAATTAGCCCCCTGAAGTTATAAGGTTTATTAACTTTATACATTTTACTTTTCAATATTTCATTTTACGTTTTAATCATAATATCATATATTGGCTAAATAACGTTAAAAAAATACGTTTTAATTTAATAAATTGCCATTATATTCGTGTCGTCGATACGATCGAAATGAGTCCAATATTAAATATTTTTTGACGTAGTTATTTTATTATATACTAAATATACGTTCCAACTTTTAACCGACCCAAATCCTATATCCATTTTCAAATTTACATATTAGCCCCCTAAACTTAGATTTATAAGGTTTAATATTTTATTTTACGTTTTAGTCATATATCCTGTATTGGCAAAAATACGTTAAAAAAATACGTTTTAAGTTTAACAAATTACGACATTATGTTCGTATCATCAATACGATCGAAATGATTCTAATATTGAATATTTTTTGATGTAGCTATTTTATTATATACTATATATAAGCTCCAACCGACCTGAATCCTATACCCATTTTCAAATTCACATATTAGCACCTTATACCTTTACTTTTCTATATTTCATTTTACGTTTTACTCATATATCGTATATTGGTTGGAACATGTTAAAAGAATACGTTTTAATTTTAACAAATTACGCCAATAAGATCGTATTGTCGATTTGATCTAAAATATGTTAAAAAAATACGTTTTAATGTTAACAAACTACGCCATTATAATCGTATCGTCGATAAGATCGAAATGAGCCTAATATTGAATATTTTTTCATGTATTTATTTTATTATAAACGATATATATACGCTACAACCGACCCAAATCGTATACCTAACTTTAAACTTACATATTAACCCCCTAAACTTATAATATTTATTCACTTTACATCTTTTAGCTTTCTGTATTTCATTTTACGTTTTAGTCGTATATAGTATATTGACTGAAATATGTTAAAGTGTCGATAGCTATTGTTCATGAACCCGGTGCAAAGCCCGGACTTATCAACTAGTTAGATTAAAATTACTAACTATATATAAGAGACATATAATTATGTTCGAAAAAAACTAGTTTTATATAAACATTAAAAGAACTTAAAGTATTCTACAAAGTTGTTGTAATACATTCATTGGTTTGGTATAATTAAATTACTTATGAGACCAATAGGTGAACGTCATATTAATAAAGTTACTCAGATTTGTTTGGCAATGGGACACGTGAAATTTCTTTTCTCTTTCGTTTTTTTTTAACCACATGTCCGTCACTATCTACCATTAATTAACGACGAATTAGCGATTAATACGTGGAATTTTATTTATTTATTAAAGGCATTCCCTCTCTTATAAGCAACGGATTTAGCGATGTATTAAGGTTGTGGTCTATCTTTCGTTAATCCGTCACTATTTACGCCATTGCTGATGTTCGTTGCTAATTTTGCTTTTTTTAGTAGTGTTAATTGTTTGATCTAAAAAATATATACATTTCCCTAACGAAAAATAATTTATATGAGAAGTAATCAATGAATTTCATTTTAAATATTTTCGATGCGAAAACTGAACTCATAAAAATTAATCTAAAGCTATAATGAACAAAAATCTGAAGTTGCATTATAAAAATTAATTATGTTATCATAAACAATAAAAGAACTAACATAATCTTTTTATTTGAGTAAAATATATTTTTGGTCCATGTGGTTTGACAAAAGTCTCAATTTTGGTCCCTACAGTTTAAAAAATACACATTAGCCACTAGAGTATGCATAATTGTCCGATTTTGGTCTCTCTAACTAACAACTGTTAAGTGAAACCGATAGTTTAGGGTTAATTTGATTTTTTTTCCATTTTTTCTTGTTTTTACTTTAATAATAACGACAAGGACCAATAGTGTAAATTACTCTATTTAATATATATATATATATACCTCCTACTTCTTCACCCACCACCATCCACCTACCACCACCACCCACCACCATCCACCTACCACCACAACCACCAATACCTCTTTCTTCTTCACCCACATCTTAATCATCCACCACCACCCACCTTCTTCTTAACCTACATATCATCCACCACCACCCACCTTCATCACCACCCACATCCACCTCTACCGCCCACCTCCACCTGCCGCCGACCTCCACCATCCACCACCACCTCCTCCTCCTTCTTCTTCTTTTTCACCCACATCTTTATCACGCACCACCACCCACCCACCCCACCACCACAACTCGCCGACCACATCTCCGCCCACCTATCGCCAACCTCCTCTCTCCAGCCACCTTTCGATAGGTTAGTTAAAGATCTGCGTTTCAGATTTGGTTTCAGATCTGCGTTTCAGATCTGGTTTCAGATCTGCATTTCTCTCGATGATGGTTTTGAATCTAGAGATGAGTGGTGTTGGAGGGGGACATTTGTAGGGGGACGAATCGGAGGTTAGTGGTGATCTCGATAGTGGCTGACGCAGGTAGATGACGGTGGAGGTGGGTGGTGGAGGTCGGCACAGGTGGAGGTAGGCGACAAGTGGTGGTGGGGGGCAGGTGGATGTGGGAGGCAAGTGGAGGTGGGCGGTGGAAGTGGATGTGGGTGGTGATGAAGGTGGGTAGTGGTGGTGATGGGTGGGTGAAGAAGAAGGTGGGTGTTGGTGGTGGATGACGAAGATGTGGGTAAAGAAGAAGGAGGTGGTGCTGGTGGTGGGTGGTGGTGGTAGGTGGATGATGGTGGGTGGTGGTGGTAGGTGGATGGTGGTGGGTGAAGAAGAAGAAGGAGGTGTATATATATATATATTAAATGGAGTAATATACACTATTGGTCCTTGTGGTTATTATTAAAGTAAAAACACGAAATATGATAAAAAAAATCAAATTAACCCTAAACTAACGGTTTCACTTAACAACTGTTAGTTAGAGGAACCAAAATCGGACAATTATGCATACTTTAGTGGCTAATGTGTATTTTTTAAATTGTAGGGACCAAAATTGAGACTTTTGTCAAACCACATGGACCAAAAATGTATTTTACTCTTTTTATTTATTAAAACTTTATCAAAAACTATATAGTTTAATTAAATTGAGATTAAAATCCTAGAAAAAAACTGAAAAATATATCTAAATAAACCAAAAAATAATGATTTACGTGAACGTGAGGAGAATCAAGATTGTGACACATATCTTATTCAGTATGAATAATTATGTATTATTTAGACTGAGTATAACGGATTTCATACTTTCGGTTGAGAGAAGATAAAGGTTGCAAACACCAAAAGATGACAAGGAGAATGATTGGGCATGTGGAAGAATGATGGGAATAGTGAAATGACAACAATCAAATTAGAAATTGGTATTCTCTTGTAGGGTTTCCATGACTTTTTTGTGGTAAACAAAATTATTACTTATACTTGCTTGTTTACATTACAAAAAGCCCTACCTACTCATTCATCTTTTTATGACCAAACCAAATCATGATGGTCTTTGTTTCTATGATGATACATTCTAAAAGATTTACAAAATTTATACGTCTCATGTTTTATTTGTTGTGGTGATTGTGAATTAGTTTTTATTTCTTCATAGCAAAGGTGTTCAAAACAATCATTAGATTAGGATATGATAATTAACCGGTCAAATGGATTAAAAATGCATCTAATATGTATCTTTAGTGATTCAATAATTTTTCTTTATTGTTCTAGATGTGCTTGTAATAGAGATACCTTTAAATTTCGTCATTAATTGTAGTTGGTAGTAGCAAGTTGATTCAAATCCAATCGTGGTAGGGTCGGTTGGTTTACTTGTATCATTCGTCAATAAGTTTTGAATTTCATACATGTTTTTATATTTTTCGGTTTAAATTAAAAATAGTGACCAAAATGGCCAAATTACTTCCCCTTAATTAATAATTACATTCTAGCTCATCTTTTTCTTATTGGCTAAAAATAACAAAGATATTGGATTTGTGTATTTCGCTTCGCAGGCTGACATTAACATTTTGCAAGCCACAAAAACATTTCGTAATCGAACGTAAGAAAATCACAAGTAAAATTCACAATAACTTAAATGTAACAATGGCATTTGTTATCAATTGATTTTGAGATACTAGCTAATACAAATATAAACATGTTAACAAAAAATAAAGTAATAAAAATACAAGCACAAGGTTGTTAACGAACTAAAAGAACATATATTCAATGATTTCCATATTTAATTTCTTGAGCATGGGATTGTTTTTTTTTATCATAAGTATTGGAAAATTATTTAAATGGAAGATGTGTTACAGTTATATCCGTGATTAATTAAGAAAAACTATTTTGGTTATTTTATAATAGGGTTAATGACTTATTAGGGTAAGAAACTATTCGTTTTGTACAAAAAATACCATTGAATGTTTTTTTGTACTCGATATACCATTGAACTATTTTTTTTTGTACACATTATACCATCGCAACCGGGAATAGCCGGTTTTGACTTGGACTTGTACACATTATACCATTGAACTATTTATTTTGTACACATTATACCATTGAACTCTTTTTTTTGTACAAATTATACCATTAACCTTTGATATGCTTACAAAAAAGGTGACAATTCCTTAAACATATGTTTTATGCATACCTTGAAATTGAAATATGATCTCCATAAATCGTCTTGAAAGAGTGCTGTTACAGAGCTTTCGGGTCAACCCGGTGAGGTAATCCTCTTCGTCGCTTTCTATCTCGGTGGAACCCATGACGAACTCTACCGGAGAACTCAGATACGACCCGAACCCGTAAAACCCAGTGGAAGAGCCCTTGCTGTTGTTGGTAGTGGGTTTTTCCTTTTCCGACAAGAAGTCCATGAGTATGTCTTCGTCGTTAAGGAACTCCGGTGGAGAAATGAATTTTAGTATGCGAAGGAGAACTGGAGAGTGGTGGAGGAGGAGGGAGGTGGTGGTAGTGGTGGTGTCTTGAAGAAAGTCATTGCATAGTCATTGTCACATTTTTTGTAAACATATGAAAGGTTAATGGTATAATGTGTATAAAAAAAAGAGTTCAATGGTATAATGTGTACAAAAAAAATAGTTCAATGGTATAATGTGTACAAATCCACGTCAAAACCGGCTATTTCCGGTTGCGATGGTATAATGTGTACAAAAAAAAATAGTTCAATGGTATATCGAGTACAAAAAAACATTCAATGGTATTTTTTGTACAAAACGAATAGTTTCTTACCCTAATAAGTCATTAACCCTTTATAATAAAACTATAAGGACATAAATGTCCAATAAAAAAGTGTTATAGTTATCACTCACTAAATTATATAAGACTTCTAGTCAAAAGCCATTTTATTAACAAAGTTTGTCATTTTCCTTCTTTTTTTATGTTAGTATACGAGTGATACAATTTTTTTTTTATTTATAAGAACTGATATTCTGTTGTGAGATCATTGCTTTTATTGGATTTTTGATGGATTATCTCTTATGTTAAGACTATATTTCACAAACTAATCGATGTTTACTAAACTAATTGTTAGTTGATTAACTAACTACTTTTAAAAGAACTAATTGATAAGCAAACTTAAAAACGTAAAATAATAAAATAGAACTAGTAAAAAATAAAACGTTAGTCAAATTTAACATTTCTTAATATATCTAACCAAATCCGAGATTAATAATATAATATGTTAATTACTAGAAATTCAATTGATTTGTTTATATATATATATATATATACTCTATATATATATATATGACATAGTATATATAACCAAGGTGAAAGTGCGACTGGAAACTCATCTTCCATTGCGAACGTACAGACAGTTGAGAGCATCACACGTCTCATTCAAACTTAATAATACAAAATTATTTGACAGGATCTAAATATCAAGATCAGAAAACTTAATCAAAGAAGTTTGCGGAATAACACTTTGATTATATGAAGAAAACAATGGATTTGTAATAAACTGAATGTGTATTGATTTCAATAGCTTAATGATTACAAACACAAGCCCCAATCTGTTTGAACAGGCTCAAACAGACGTGCAAATCTTCTCAATTGCAGGGATTTCAAGAACAATCTTGAGGCTTAAAATTCTAAAACAAAAGCTAATGAAAAACTTGTATCTAATAATGAAAACCTATCAGCTATATATACGAATTACAAGATAACAATAAGGAAACTAGATTTACAAGATAATCTCTAAAATATCTCCAACTGAATCATATCTTGTCCATATCTTCAATCATCGCAATCCTTTCCTTATCATGAACTTGTCAGCAGTGGTAAGACAAAAGCAGTGTTATTCTTCAATCAGCAGTGGTAATCTTCTCCAGGCAGTGGTAACTTTCCAAGAGCAGTGGTAATTTGATCTTCAGTGGAAACACACATACTGGCAGTGGTAACCTTCAGATGAACTAGCAGTGGTAACAACTCCAAAGCCAGCAGTGTTAACAAAAATACCTTCAGCAGTGGCAATGCATCAGAATCAGTCCAAACAATCTCCCCCTAACTTAACTTCTTATTTTAATCAGAAATTAAGTTCTTCAAACGTTGCATAGCTTCTTTGATCATCTTTGCATGCTCTGATTTATTTGAGTCTTTCAAGAATTCTTGAAGTTTTGCCAACCCATACTCATGCATAGTTACTCTATCTTCGGCAGTAACCAAATTTAGAATTCCATCAAACTCTGCATTACTTCTCTGTTTTCCATTGTTCCACTGCACAAAATAATATTTCTTGAAAATACCTCTCACTCCCCAAAGCACTACCTTTTCTTCCTCTGCAGTTTCATCTTCTCTCAAATCTGATAACTGATTTGTCAGATTCTCAATCACCTCCTTCTCAAGTTCAGTCATAACAGACTTTTTACACTTTAAAACTCCTTCCATCATCCTTCTTTCAAAGTCATATCTCTTATCACTAGTACAAAAATTCACATTTGCCACGGTTAAAAACCGTGGCCATAGGCCTTTAGTCACGGTTTTTCAGTTTTATCAAAGCGTAGCCTATTCTCCCGTGACCATTGATACCCTTTTGGTCACACTTAAAATGTGTCACCAAATGAAATGAAAAACCATAGCCATAGTTTGAAAACCGTAGCTATAGGCATATTCAAATTTTATGGTATTGGAGCATTTTACCTAAAACCGTGGCCATAAAGTACCTTTTGCCACACAAACTCACATTAAACGTAGCATTTAGTTATCTTTTGGTCACACAACATAAAAAAAACAAGACAATAAACTATCTTTAGCCACATAATTTTTTGTAATGTAGCCGATGATCGCTCTATAATCATGTATATTTTTTTGACGTGGCCAAAGCTCGAACTTGAGACCTCATCTTTGATAAGGAATGGACCAACCACTAGGACAATATTGATCTTGTTAAAATTATCTCATTAAATATTAAAAACCATGGGCAAATTCATGACATATAGTTACACTTAATTTTTAGAAACGTGGCTATATGTATCTTATTGGTCACACACATAATAAACAATTGCTAATTCAACACATATAGTTACACTTATATTTTAGAAGTGTGAGTATTAAATGCCTTTTGGTCATGCGAAATATTAAAAATCATGACATTTAACTATTTATTCGTCACACAATTGATTATGTAGAATCGTAGCTATTGGTCAGCTTTTAGTATCAATAGAATTATTTTAGTCTTGGATTTAAATATATTAATAGCTACACACATTTCATATTAACTGTGACGAAATCATCACATATTGCCACGCTTCATACAATAAACCGCGGCTACTGGTTATCTTCTTGTCACACAAAATAATAAAACCATGACTACAAATACATGTGACTTATGGCTACGTTTTACAATTTTTCGTGGCTAAATATGTATATTCTTTTGGTCACGGAAAAATGACTTCATGAGGCAATATGCGGTCTAAGGTTACAAATAATAAATGTCACAAAAAAAACGTGACTATATATATGTCTATGGCCACAATTTTTATTTGTTACTTGCCACGACAAAAAAATTGTGGCCATAGGAACAATTTAGTCACGGTTTTGTTTAAACCATGACATTATGTTTAAACATGTTTTCTAATGGTCATTGTTGTTGAGTTACATCGTGGCTAAAACAATACTCCAATTTTATTTATGACTTTTAGTCACGGTTCTAGACCTAAATGTGACTAACATGAATTTCAAAACCGTGGCAAAAAAACATATTTGTACTAGTGTATCCACCAAGAAATAGCTTTTAACACCATCATCATAAGAGACAGAAAACACTCTATTTGCCTTAAAACAATTCCAAGCAACTACCTTTCCATCTTTCACTTCACCTTTCTCCAACCTCATGTTTTTCTTCTGCTTTTCCTCCTTGGATTTCTCATATGCAAACATGGTTTGAAGTTTTTCTTGAAAGAGAATGGCATCTTCAAACTCAGTCATCTCTTTTGCACATCCAATCTCATACAATTTCTTCAGATCTGAAGTTGAGAGTTTAGTAAACATTCTGTTGACATTAGAGAACACCTCATTTGTCTGATCCTCTCTCACAATCCTGAAGAATATAGCCTTATTGTCTTCAAAGCAGTACCAATCCATCACTTTAGATACTTCAGTGAAGATCTTCCTCTTCTTGGTTGGCCTCTTATGAGCTATGGACTTCTTCCTCTTTTCTTGACTGGTCTATTTAGGAGTCTCCATTTCCTCCTGAGTTGACACTTTTTCATCCTTCTTCTTATCTGTTACAGCAGTAGAGGTAACAGTTTCTTTAGCAGTGGTAGTACCTTCAACAGTGGTAACTACATCATGCTTTCTTTTACTTCTTCTCTGTACTTGCACTTCTTTCTTATCTTTCTCCTCCTCTACAGGTTTCTTTTCATCAGTCTCATCATCAGTTTCTTTTACAACTCTGGCCTCTTCATAATGCATTTTGATCTTCTCAAAACTCCAACCTGAAAAGTATTGAACAGGTCTTCCAACAATTCCAGATAGACTTCTCACCATTCTTCTTCTTTCTTCTTTTCTAGGCAATGGCTTAACAATCTTCTTTTCTTTTTCAGCTTCCTTGTTGAACTTATCTTGAAGTTTCTTAGCAGCAGCCTTTCCAGCCTTTTCTTGCTGAGCTTGTTTCTTCTTTCTTTCCTTTTCTTCTTTGGCCAATCTTGCTTGATCTTCCAACCTTAGCTTATTAGCAAGAGCCTCTGAAGCTTCATATTCTTGCACTTTCTTTTGAGCCTCATCATCATCATCAAAATTTTGATCATTCTTCTGGAATTCAGACTCTCCCTTAGCTTCAGTTCCCCTTTCTTTCTCAGACATATCATCCATAACTTTCTCTTCTTCTGCATTATTAGCCTCATCCTCAACATCTTTGGCCATCTCAATCTCAGGCTCAGCTTCTTCTACCATTTTCTCCTTTCCCTTGTCTTTTGGATCAACAAGGACTTCACTTTGCCTCTTTATTTCTTCAGGTTCTTTGATCACTATACCTTTGGTTTGTGGAATTACCTTAGGCATTGTCAAAAGTAGCTCAGCAATTGTAATCTCATCCTCATTCACTTCTTTTTCAGCCCCTGTACCAACAGCATCACCTAAAGGTTCATTTGCAACCTTAGTTTCTTCATTCCTAACTCCTTTTTCAGTCTCCCCCTTAGCACCAGCTTCCTCCACTATTTCAGGCAACCCATCATTAGCAACATCAGCATTAGCAACATCAGCAGGTTCATTCACAACAACTCTCTCTTTCTTTGGCTCCCCCTTCACCTTAGATTTCCTCTCCCCCTTTGTGAATGCAACCAAAGTGGAATACTTCTTCTGAAGGGCTGAAATAGTGCTTTTCATTGAAGCCATAGCAGCACCTTGAGCCTGAATAATCTTGGCTTGCTTAATAATTCTGGCATCATGCACCTTTAGCAGATCATGTTGTGCAGTAACCAGCTCCTCCAAAGTATCCAACCTTGCCTCATGAGAACCATGTTTCTTATCATGCTGTTGAAAGTTGACATCATGAGCATGCAAGTCATCAGCAATGATTTTGAACTTAGCCATCAATTTCTGAGAGTGAAAACTGCCCTCACTAGAATTAGGAGTTTTTACCTCCCTTACTGGATCTTTGAGCTTTTTGACATTAGTCTTCAGCCTTGCTGAAGCACTAGATGCCCCCTTGGTTTCTTGGCACCTGGGACCTCCCTTTGATTTCTCAATAGGAGTTGCCGTGGTAGGGGTCTTAGCTATGTTCAAACTCTCCTGATGCACACCTTGTGCAACATCAGTAGTTTGAGCCTCACCAACCATATGCCCTTCCATCTCCTTAGAGGGCACCTTCTTTAGACTTGAGTGGGGCATCACTCCAGGGGTTTCCCTTTGGATATTAGCAGAAGGAGAATGCTCCAACTGTTGGCTTAAAGGCTCTTGGGGTTTAGAACCAGAGGAGGAAGGAGCTCCCCTGTTCTTTCTGATATATTGTTTGAGTGAGGGGGTGGGGGTAGAATCAAGGGACTGGGGGATTGTATCAGTGATAGGTGTGGGTAGGTCATCAGTGGGAATGCTTGGTTGTGTGGGCTGCAAGCCTGATGCCTCACCTTGGGGGTGGTTCACTCTCATCATTGTAGAGAACAATGGAGTGAATTGGTCATTAGAGCCTTCGGCAGGTCTCTGCATATTGGGAAACATCTTATGACCAAGAGCAGAGCTCTTATAGATGTCACCATGCATTGGTACAGCCGTCAATTCTTTAGTGATAACTTCTTGGACAAATCTTGGGAACATATAAAAAGTTTTGACTTTAGAATTGTTAATGTTCTCAAGATTGTACACAAGATCATCAAAAATCATTTGTGAAAAGTTAAACACCTGATTAGTGGCCAAGCAGACCAAAGCAGAGGCAATGGTGCTACTAAACTCACCAAAACTGGTGGTTTTCTTTGAAAAACAATGCAATAGGGTATGCACAAAGAACCTCCACTGAGGGCAAAATTTACCCTTAAGGTATTTTAAAGAAGTGCGAGAGCCTGTATATCGCATTCTTATAAAAGCTTCCATGATGATTGAGGGTGTAAGCCTTCGTCGTGTAGTTGAAGATGAAATCTGATCTTTGCAGGGGTAAGGGTTAGTGATTGACCACAGATGGTGGTCTGTATGATTTTGACCCTTCTTCTTCTTGAATAACTGTATTCGACCAGAAATCGTGCATATGTTGAATGTAGATTGTTGGATTGATGGTCGCGGCATAGGCAATATGAGATGATGCCAAGAAATCAAGAATGTCTTCAAACCCTTCGGAATTGGCATCTTTTGTGAAATATCCCACCTTATTGTGATCCCTGACGAAACACAGAGAATCCATGATCGATTACACAAATAAAACCCTAAAATCAAAAGTAGAATCAGTACTGAATCGAAATTCCAAGAACACAGAGAGAGAATTGAAGCAGAATCGCAAACGTTTTTAGAGAAAAAGTTCAGAATAGCCGTTTGTGAAAAAGGCGGTCAAGTTAGGGCTTTTATAGTGAATTGATGAGCAGGGGTAACTACCATAAGCAGGGGTAACGAACACACGTAGTGGCTAAGTCAACAACAGTGGTAAAATTACACTAGCAAAGGTATTCGTTAAAAGCAGTGGTAAAAGTCACAAGTAGTGGTAATTACTCATGCTTGGTGTAAAGCAGTGGTTAAATATACTAGCAGTGGTACCATGCGCATGTGCAGTTAAAAGCAGTGGTAAAGTGTAATAGCAGTGGTACCAAGTGTGCAAAAAGTGAAAAGCAGTGGTACCATGCATGCGCAGTGGTAAAAAGACACTTATATAACTAACGGTGGTAAAGATCAATCAGTGGTAAAATCTGCCAACGGTGGTAATGTGCGAATGAGCTAGCGGTGGTATTGTACGAATGAGCTAGCGGTGGTAATGTGCGAATGAGCTAGCGGTGGTAATGTGCGAATGTGCTAGCAGTGGTGATGTTCGAATGTGCTAGCGGTGGTAATACACAACACTAGCAGTGGTAAAGACTTAGTAATAAATGTCAAGTTTTGTGATAGAGACACTGCTAGTAGAAGTAATTCCAACTAAGCAGTGGTATCATCCTCATGCGTTGTTTTGATCAAACTAAGAACTTCACCATGGATCTGCAACACTCACAAACTCATTAAAATACCAATAAAAATAAAAACAAAAAGGAAGAAAGTATACAGAGAAAGTACAAATAAACGTGTAATAAAGAGAAGGGTTATTCAGAGTTCATCATTCCAACACCTGTAACAAAAAATGTAAACCTGCCTACATCAAAAGCTTTTGTGAACAGGTCTGCATATTGATCATCAGTGTGGACTTTCAGAACTTGAATTAACTTCTTTTCATTACGGTCTCTAATAAAATGGTACTTAATCTCTATATGTTTGGTCTTTGAATGCTTGACTGGATTGTTGATAATACTAATAGCACTGTTATTGTCAATGAAGATTGGAGTCTGCAAGAATGAAAGACCATAGTCCTGCATCTGATTTTGAATCCATAGCACTTGTGAGCAACATTGTGAAGCAGCTATGTATTCAGCCTCTGTTGTTGATTGTGAAACAGTGGTCTGTTTCTTGCATTGCCACGATACCAATCTTCCTCCCAAGAATTGACATCCTCCTGATGTAGACTTTCTATCCAAGTTTGCTCCTCCATAATCACTATCTGTATAGGCCACCAAATCAAAAGAAGAGTCATTTGGATACCAAAGCCCCAACCTTGGTTGACCTTTGAGATATTTGAATATCCTCTTGACTGCATGCTGTTAGGATTATGTGCGAGACAGTAACAAGGTTACCGTATCCAATGTTATAGGACACTAGTAGGTCACACCGCTGCACACTAAATAAGAGGATGTTTGGATTACTTGGTTGAGAGAAATAATTAATCGTTTATTAATTATAGAAGGAGAAAGAAAGAAATAAATAATTAGTTGAATTATTTATAAATTAATTAATCAGTTGAATTAATTAATAAAGAGATAATTATGGAATATATATTTAATTATCAGGTTGATAATTATAAGGGTATTCCATATGGCATCAAACACTGCCTTATTAGTTAATATAAATAAAGGCATAAGGTTTGATTGATGTAAAACTGAATTGATAATTCTCAAAAACAATCTCTCTCTTTTCTCTCTTCCACCGCCGGCGATCATAGCCTCGAAGCGAGAACCGAAATTTTCGTTTGCGGAGTAATCTTTGGTGGTGGTCTAGCAACCGTTCCTCGAGACGTGTCAGTAGCGGTGTACCCCCTACAAGCATTCTGGAAGTTTATTCATCAAAGGTAAACCATCAAACCCACTTTAATTGTATCTGTTATGGTTAGGATTGGATCCTCGATTGGGAATCAGTTTTTGTTATCCGCTGCGCATGTTTATGCTTATGGTTCCCAACAGTGGTATCAGAGCCACTTCCTAAACCTAACAGATCAGGTTTTAGCTGTTTGTTAGTTAATTAGGTTTTATAAAAATCGTTAATTTGTTAAAAATCTGATTTTTGTAAACCTAACGAAACGACGATCGGCGGCGGAACGGCGGCAGTTAGCCGGCCGGACCTCCAGGCCGATCGCCGTCGATTCTCTATCGGCCGCACCACCCGATTGGTGGCTGCGGTACCGGCTGTCATGGTATGCGCCGGCCACACCACCCGCTTGGTGGTTGTGGCTTCGGCCATCGTCGACCGCGAAGGAAAACCACCACCGCACCACCGATTGTGGTGGCGATGGTGTCGATCGAACCCAAACCGTCGATCGGCGATGGGTAACCATGATCGACCACCTAGGCGGTGGCGATCAATCGGAGGGAATGGATGGCAGCGGTGATCACCGCCTGCCTGTCGAACCTCAACCAGCCGCACCACCAGTTACGGTGGTGGCGGCGTTCGTTGTTTTCCGTCGCGTGATCGCGGCGGCAGTGGTGGTTAAGTCCACTGCTGTCGCCGGTGGACTATGGTGGCGATGGTATCGATTGCGGCGGCGGTGGTGGCTTTCCAGCCGCTGCTGTCGCCGACGATTGTTGTTGCGGTGGGCGGCGGTGGTGGCTCCTTAGCTGCTGCCGTCGCCGGTTGTTTTTTGGTGACAGCGGTGGTTGCTGCGGCGGTGGTGGCTATCGAAGTCGCCGCTGCCGGCGGCGATTGCGGGGGGTACGGGCGGCGGTGGTGGCAATTGCGTCATCATCGTCGCCGGCGTTGAAAACCGCCGATCGACGGTCACGTTTTGACGGATCGGTGGTAATCGAAATCGTTGTTCGTCCCAATCGTTTATCGTTGACGGATCCAGATAAGGATTCGTTTCCGGATAGTTTTTGAGATAAAGGATCGTTTTATCAGATAAGTTTTAAAACGATTCAAAATTAAGTTTAATTAATTTGTTTTAAATTAATTTCTGTTTTTATAATTATCCGATTAAAATCCAGTTGTATTTTAATTCGTTTAATTGTATTGAGTCATAGCTGAACCCTTTTAGACCCGTGGTTGTGTTTTTATTTATTTTATCCGTTTTAGATTAGTTGGGAGGCCTGCGTGCCATTTACAACCCTACTTGTAATTTTAAATAGTTGGGAGGCCTGCGTGCCATTAAAAGCCCATTTGTAATAGTTAGTTCTGATCATCAAGACGGAGACAAGATGTCGACCATGGATCTCGGAGCCAGTGGGAGTACCAGAAGACGAAGACTTTTGTCACTTAGGGTTGAGACCGTTGTTTTGTGTTGGCTCACAAAACAACATTAGCTTAAGGGTTTAGGCTATGACTGTGCTTTTTATATTTAAATTGCGTGGTTGTTTTACGTAATTGTTGTTAAATATAAATTGCCTTTATGGATGATTGTTTTAAAAGATAAAAGGATACAAATACAGTTAGTGTTTGGATCCAGTTTTTCAAAGTTTTGAAAAAGGAAAACTGGCAATTTAGACCCTTGTTAAAATCATAGATTAGTAAGTGCAACCCACTTTAGGGGCACTTCCGGTGTAAGGTACATAGGGCGTTGTAAGTGCACACACTATGAACGCCCGTGTTCAAACCGAAACTGGAAGGTGATAAAACTCTGCGAATTATCTCCGGGTGGTACCGGCCAGAGTTTGTCCAGGTCCCGGGTGGTGCAATCTATTTTGGTAATTATTTATTCACTGGGTGGTACCAGGCCAAAATGCACTAGAGGGACTAAATATGCACGGATTATTAATATCCGATGTCCCGACGATCTAGAAGTCGTATTTTCAGATAGGAATACGATTGGTATAGTTTTACCTACCATAGATCGCATGAGTCGGTTTGACATGATCACATGCTTCCCGACACATGTGAAATATGGATTCTAGTCTAATAAATTTATTTTAAGGGTAATAATTTATTAGAATTATATAATTACAAACTAAATTGGAATTTATATTCTTCTGTAGATGTCTCCAATTAGCATTCCGTTTTATTCACCTGAGGAATCACTTCGCCTTATTACGGGCAAGTGGAAGCTTACGGGCCAGAACTTTCCAGTTTGGAAGTTGCACTTACAGAATGTTTTGAGCGCCCAGGGTAAGCTTTATGTGATCAATAAGCCCATGTCACGACCCAAAAGCAATGCCCCAGAAGAGGAATTTGCTGAATATTTCAGATTCATGGCAGATGAATCGGATGTAATGTCCATTCTAGTTTTCTCTATGTCACCCGAGTTCACGGGAGACTTAAGAGTGAAATTCTGTCACGAGGTCGTAAGGAATGTAGAAAACCAGTTAGGTTTCTACAAGCACACGGGCAAGCTTTTGATCATGCAAGAGATTCTCTCCCTGAAGCTACAGAAGGGTCAGTCAGTTAAAAACCATCTTATTGAAATGAGAAGGCTTTTTAAATGTTTATCACGTCTGGGGTACAAGATGACTCAGGAAGAATTAGTGTACCTCATGTGGTTCTCCCTCACAAAGGAAGTACAGGACACAGCTAGTGCCTACATGAAGGAACCAAAGAACGACGTGGATAAAGTTCATGAAGATATCCTGGCCAGTCTAGAGCCAGTACCCGAACCTGCGAATCTCATGGACACTGATATAATTGATGAGCTGGGAGATCTGAGTTGCCCAGAGTGCGGCAGTGAGGATATTTGCGAGCACTCGATGAACATCGACCAGATGGATATCGGTTTACCCGATACTCCAGGTATCTTTATGATAGATTGCTTAATCACTTCTTATTAATCATGGGTAATTGATACAGGCAGTGGTAACCACATTTGTAATCATTTACAGGGATTCACTAGAAGAAAGACTCTGAGGAGGGACCGTTCGAACCTACAAGTTGGCGAAGGCACTCCGTTGATTGCTGAAGCCGTGGGATCTTATAGTCTTAGTTTACCCTCGGGTCTAGTTTTGGAACTGGATAATTGTTATTATATTCCAAATATGATTAATAATGTATTGTCTTTTGATTTGTTGGTAGACCAAGGCTTTTATTATAAATATTCTTATAAAATGATTTCAGTCTTTAAAGATAATATTTTCTATTTTAAAGCAACACCCGTAGATGGTCTATACACTGTAAATCTTAAAGACAACAATAGTGAAATCTATCATATAAGTAAGCGATCCAAGGATATTGAGGATCAGACTTACCTCTGGCATTGTCGTTTAGGCCATATAAACAAGAAACGCGTTGAACTACTCCTAAAAGGAGGTTTTCTTGGCAATTTCGACTATAAACCCTTTGATAATTGCGAATCTTGTTTATCTGGCAAAATGACAAAGCAACCTTTCAACAGTGAGAATGAAAGGGCTACTGACTTGCTTGAAATAATCCACACAGATGTATGTGGACCTTTCAGTCATGTAGCAAGAGGAGGATACCGGTACTTCATTACCTTCACTGACGACTTCAGTAGGTATGGTTATGTCTACTTGATGAGACATAAATCTGAAACCTTTGAGAAATTCAAGGAATATCAGAATGAAGTACAGAATCTACTTGACAAGAGGATCAAGTTCTTACGGTCAGATCGTGGTGGCGAATATCTCAGTGATGAGTTTGACAATCATCTGATGGAGTGTGGGATTGTATCCCAACTTACACCTCCGTATACACCTCAGATGAACGGTGTATCAGAAAGGAGAAATCGTACTTTACTTGACATGGTACGAACGATGATGTGTAATTCTTCGCTGCCAATATCATTCTGGGGACACGCGCTCGAAACAGCAGCACACATATTGAACAGAGCGCCAACAAAGTCGGTAGAAAAGACTCCATACGAGTTATGGAAGGGTAAGAAACCCAACATATCTTTTCTGAAAATTTGGGGTTGTGAGGTTTACGTCAAACGACCTACCTCAGAAAAACTCAAACCCAAATCCGACAAGTGTTTCTTCGTTGGATATCCCAAGACCACCGTGGGATATTATTTCTACAACCCTGAAGAGAACAAAGTGTTTGTTGCTCGAAATGGAAAATTTCTGGAAGAAAAGTTTCTCAGTTTAGAAAACACCAGAAAGGATGTAGATCTACAGATAGTAGACGAAGAAAGCACTACACCAGTTGTTGAGCCAGAAATTCAACATAACAATGTTGAACCTCAATCAGAGCCGATTGAGGAAGTGCAAACACAGGACCTTCGCAGATCCAGCAGGGTAAGACAAGAACCAGATAGGTATCTTGGGTTCCTAGTCTCTCAAGATAGTGGAGACTTAAATGAACCAACATCCTATGGAGAAGCTGTGTCAGGCAGTGAGTCTGAACAATGGCAGGAAGCCATGAAGGCCGAGATGCAATCCATGTACGACAACCAAGTTTGGGAGTTGACTGATTTGCCACAACACTGTAAGGCTGTTGGACGCAAATGGGTTTTCAAGAAGAAAACCGACATGGATGGGAACGTACACACCTTCAAAGCCAGACTAGTTGCAAAAGGATTCACGCAAACTCATGGTATTGACTATGATGAAACCTTTTCACCAGTGGCAATGCTGAAGTCAATTAGGATTCTTATGGCCATCTCAGCGTACTTTAATTACGAGATTTGGCAAATGGACGTCAAGACAGCCTTTCTGAATGGAAAGTTAACAGAAGACGTCTATATGGAACAACCAGAGGGGTTTGAAGATCCTAAGAATCCTAATAAGGTGTGTAAGCTGCTAAAATCTATTTATGGATTGAAGCAAGCATCTCGAAGCTGGAACTTACACTTTGATGAGCGAATCAAAGAGTTTGGTTTTACCAAAAGTGAGTTCGAGCCGTGTGTCTACACTAAGTTCAGTGGGAGCATAGTAACCTTCTTGGTCTTATACGTAGATGACATTCTGCTCATAGGAAACGATGTGCCAACCTTACAGAGTGTTAAGAGTTGGTTAAGCAAATGTTTCCAGATGAAAGACCTTGGAGAAGCCGCTTATATACTCGGTATAAAGATCTACAGAAATAGATCTAAGCGACTTATCGGGCTTAGCCAAAGTACGTATATCGATAAAATCTTGAAGAAATTCAGGATGGATGAATCCAAGAAAGGATTTATCCCGATGCAACATGGCATAGTGTTAAGTAAAACACAGTGTCCTGTTTCTAGTGAAGATCAGGACAAAATGAAATCGGTCCCATATGCTTCAGCAATTGGATCGATTATGTATGCCATGCTATGTACTAGGCCCGATGTTGCTTACTCAGTAAGTGTTACGAGCAGATACCAACAGAATCCAGGTGAACCCCATTGAGTGGCTGTCAAGAACATTCTTAAATATCTGAGAAGAACAAAAGAAATGTTCTTGGTCTTTGGAGGTACTGAGGATGAAATTAGTGTCACCGGGTACTCTGACGCTAGTTTCCAGACCGACAGAGATGACTTCAGGTCACAGTCAGGGTATGTCTTTACCCTAAACGGAGGTGCGATCTCATGGAAGAGCTCGAAGCAGGACACGATTGCAGACTCAACTACAGAGGCAGAGTACATTGCAGCATCTGATGCGGCAAAGGAAGCTGTCTGGCTGAGGAATTTTTTATCGGATCTCAGAGTGGTTGCCAGTATCTCGAGACCGATCGATATATTCTGTGATAACTCTGGAGCCGTGGCGCAAGCAAAGGAACCTAGAGAGCATCACAAGTCGAGACACGTGCTCAGAAAGTATCACCTCATCCGAGAGATCATTGGAAGAGGAGATGTGAGAATATGCAAGATTCCAACAGAAGACAATGTCGCAGATCCGCTGACAAAGCCACTAGCAAGGGTAAAGCATGAGGTACATGCGAATTCCATTGGGATGCAGTACCTGGAAGCCAGTAGCTAGTTCTTAGTTTATTAATTATGACTATAGTCTAATTTAGAAACAATGTAATCATGTAAAGTTTTTATTTCACAGTGTGTTGGAAATAAATGGAGGTTTTAATTTCATGATTGTTCTAAATTAACTATTTTTTGCATATTTAACGTATCCATGATTTTACAAAGTTTTGTATGAAATCTAAAATTTCCGTAGCCACTTATTGAAATGGGAATTTCAATAAGGAGTTTAACGCTATTATGAATACTTGATGATTTATTCAAAGTAAGGAATAAAAGCACAAGTGATGTGACCAAGTATTTATAGATACTCATCAGAGAGTTTGGGTATTGGAAGTGACCAGTAATCAAGTCTGCTTCATGGAGCCTCAGTCATAAGCACAGACTTGATAGGTTGTCCTTAGACCTGAGATACTTGGTTTGGGAACACGAGGACCACTGTACTCTTAGTGCGTACTAACGCTGCACTGTAACTGGGTGGCCATACGGGACGTGACTAGATGCAGCGGAAGCCGTGGATCCAAATGCAAGTAGTCAAGAAGGGATTTGCACCTCTTTCAAAAGAGAGATATTTCCGGGCCCCTTGACGATTAAGATTGGCAGAAAACGCGTGGCCACGCTCGGATAGAATAACAGGGGTTATTTAGTAATATCCGTTACTGCAGGCAATCAAAATCAGAGTCAAGAAATACTTGATTTTTAGAAATGAATCATCCACTCCATGTCTTAAAATCACTTTAGAAATATCGTGTGCAAAAGGAATGAACCTGTGTACAAATTCAAGCGTGAATTGTATCTCTAGATGTAAGAGATCTTATAACCTGGTTAACCTAAGTGTCTGGCTAGGGACCTCCTTATGCTAATGGTAACAGTACAGTTACATGTCTAGCACAAGTGGGAGTCTGTTAGGATTATGTGCGAGACAGTAACAAGGTTACCGTATCCAATGTTATAGGACACTAGTAGGTCACACCGCTGCACACTAAATAAGAGGATGTTTGGATTACTTGGTTGAGAGAAATAATTAATCGTTTATTAATTATAGAAGGAGAAAGAAAGAAATAAATAATTAGTTGAATTATTTATAAATTAATTAATCAGTTGAATTAATTAATAAAGAGATAATTATGGAATATATATTTAATTATCAGGTTGATAATTATAAGGGTATTCCATATGGCATCAAACACTGCCTTATTAGTTAATATAAATAAAGGCATAAGGTTTGATTGATGTAAAACTGAATTGATAATTCTCAAAAACAATCTCTCTCTTTTCTCTCTTCCACCGCCGGCGATCATAGCCTCGAAGCGAGAACCGAAATTTTCGTTTGCGGAGTAATCTTTGGTGGTGGTCTAGCAACCGTTCCTCGAGACGTGTCAGTAGCGGTGTACCCCCTACAAGCATTCTGGAAGTTTATTCATCAAAGGTAAACCATCAAACCCACTTTAATTGTATCTGTTATGGTTAGGATTGGATCCTCGATTGGGAATCAGTTTTTGTTATCCGCTGCGCATGTTTATGCTTATGGTTCCCAACACATGCAAGTGTGACTCCTTTGGCCTAACTTGATACCTGGCACAAACACAAACAGCAAACATAATATCAGGTCTAGAAGCTGTAAGATACATTAATGATCCAATCATGGATCTATAATGGTGCACATCAACTTCCTCCCCCTCAACATCAGCAGTGAGGTGTTTGTGTGTTTCCATTGGTGTGCTGGCTGGTTTTGCATCATTCATTCCAAACTTTTGAAGCATAGTAGCCACATATTTGGGCTGATTGATAAATATCCCATCTGTCTTCTGCTTGACCTGTAAACCAAGAAAGAAAGTTAGCTCTCCCATAGAACTCATCTTAAATTTCTTATGCATCAGTTCCTCAAACTCCTTGCACATATCATCCTTTGTAGACCCAAAGATGATATCATCTACATAAATCTGAACCAAAAGCATGTCAGTCTTTGTCCCTTTGATGAATAGGGTCTTATCAATAACACCTCTCTCAAATTTGTTTTCCAACAAATAGGAGGACAAGGTATCATACCAAGCCCTAGGTGCTTGATGAAGACCATACAATGCCTTCCTCAACTTATACACCTTATCAGGATATTTGGGGTCTTCAAACCCTGGTGGTTGACTGACATACACTTCTTCATCTATAGTGCCATAGAGAAAGGCACTCTTGACATCCATCTGATAGACTTTGAATCCTTTGTAAGATGCAAATGCCAAGAATAGCCTGATGGCTTCTATTCTTGCAACAGGTGCAAATACATCATCATAGTCTATGCCTTCTTCTTGAGTGTACCCCTGTGCTACCAATCTAGCCTTGTTCCTGATAACAATGCCTCTCTCATCAGTCTTGTTTCTAAAAATCCACATGGTGCCAATGACTCTGTGTCCTTTTGGTAAATCCACCAGATCCCAAAAATGTTGTAGGACAAACTGCAGCAATTCCTCTTGCATGGCCTCTATCCAACTTGGGTCCTTCATAGCATCTGTTGCCTTCTTTGGTTCAGTCTGTGAAAGAAAGACTGATATCATACTCAAGTGTGGATTAGGAAGGTTTTTGCTTTGCTTCCTTGTAATCATAGGAGACTGAATGTCTCCTATTACCAGTGTAGGTGGATGATTCTTTTGAGTTCTAGTAAGATGCAGGGGTTCTTCAGTCAGATCCACCCCTAGATTTGAATCATTCACTTCTGGTTCTTGATCCCATTGAGGTCCCTCTTCTAAAGCAGGTATGCCTTCTAGATTATGTGAGGGTGTGGATTCCTCAATTGGTTGATCATCAACCTTCTCAGCAGACCCAGATTCTGTGTGATCATCAACAGTTGACTCATCAGTGGTACAGGTATCATTTGAATCAACAAGAGGCATGGGAAACATGACAAATGTGGGACTTGTTTCTTGTGCTTGCACTGTACCTGAACCTGCATTCACTGTATAGCTCATATTCAAAAAGTTAATTAGTGAATCAATATCAAATAGCCAATTTGGACCACTTCCAGGTATGTTAGGAGTGTTCTCATTGCATTTGACATTGTCACTTTCTTCTATGATCCTTGTAGAGCTATTGAAAACTCTAAGTGCTTTGCTCTGAGAAGAGTATCCAACAAAAAATCCATCATCAGATTTGCTCTCAAATTTGCCTAAGTGAGTCTTGGTATCAACTATTGTGCAAGGACACCCAAATGGTTGTAAAAATCCTATATAGGGTTTCTTTTTCTCAAAAAGTTTATAGGGTGTCTTGCCTTTTGATTTGACTATAAGAACTCTGTTTTGGACATAACAAGCAGTGTTAACTGCTTCTGCCCAGAAAGTGATTGGAAGTTTAGAATCAGCCAACATAGTTCTTGCAGCCTCAATTAGTGTCCTATTCCTCCTCTCAGCAACACCATTCTGTTGAGGAGTTCTAGGAGCACTGTATTGTCTCTCAATACCTTTTTCCTCACAAAAGCTATTCAAATCAGCATTCTTGAATTCAGTGCCATTGTCTGATCTAATCACTTTTACCCTAAGGTTTGTCTTGTTTTCCACTCTAGTCACAAAGGGTTTGATCAGTCCACTTGTCTCATCCTTTGTTCTCACAAAGTAAACCCAAGTAAACCTAGAGTAATCATCAACTATCACAAGACAATAGGATTTCTTGCCTATACTCATCACATTGGTAGGACCAAAAAGATCCATATGCAGTAACTGTAAAGGTGATGAGATAGTGTTTACTTCTTTGGACTTGTGTGAGTTTTTGTGTTGCTTACCTTTGAGACATGCTACACAATGATCATCACTTGAAAATTCCTTTGCAGGCAAACCTCTTACAAGGTTGTTTTTGACAAGTAAATTCATATTTTTAAAGTTCATGTGGCACATCCTCCTATGCCACAGTGATGATTCACTCACAGATGCTTTTGAAAGCAAACAGTTTAAGGAAGTTAAAGAGGAAGCATCTTCAATGTCCAAACAGTAAACATTATCCTTCCTAGGTGTTCATAACATCACTTTACTCTCATCTATCTTGTAGCCAGGAGCAAGAATGAGACATTCAGTATCAGTGAAAAATACACCAAACTTCTTGTCACAAACTTGAGAAACACTAAGCAAATTATACTTTAATTGCTCTACAAAATAGACATCATCAAAAGTCATCTTACTTTTGATACCTTACCTTTGCCACTAATCTTACCTCCATTTGGATTATCCCCAAAGGCAACATGTCCACCTTCAAACTTTTTAAAGTCTTCAAGTAATGACATGATACCTGTCATGTGCCTAGAGCAACCACTATCCACATGCCAAAGACTGCTCCTTCTTCCTTGGTTGCTCTGCACATAGAATGAAACAGTTAGTGTCTTGAGGGAACCCAAGCCAATATGGTCTTGGGTTCTCCCTTTTCATTAACATAATTGACCTCTGTCAATCTGTTAAGCTTTAAAAGATAATCTTTATTAGGGATCTCATGACTGGAATATTTGGTTATAATGGGTTTTCTCAATGAAGACTTGTCAGTGGTAACATTGTTTGAGTTTCCACTGCTGTTATTGCTAACAGCAGTGTTAACTTGAGATGTAGCAGTGTTTGAGTTATTACTGCTGATATTGCTAGCAGCAGTGTTAACCTCCACACTATTAAAGCTGTTACCACTGCTATCAGAAGCAACACTGTTGTTACCACTGCTTGTTGAAGCAGTAGTATTACTAAGTGAAGCTTTAGGTACCCATTTAGTAACCAACTTAACAGACTTCTTTTCAACCCTTTTCTTTTGAACTTTTCTTTTGGGTTGACTAGTTCTGTTTTGTTTAGGAACAACCTTTTTGTGTGTATTGACAAATCTTCTAGCTTGATACCTGTTTCTTTGATTAAATGGATTGAAATAACAGTCTCTTGCTAGATGATTTGTCTTACAACAGATAAAGCATGGTTTTGGTTTGTTAATCTTACTCAGATCAACACCATGATATTGAGCCCAATGGTTATTCCAGTTTCTTTTATTCCCTCTAGGATGATTTTTGTTTTGAGACTGTGAGGAAGTACCGGGTTCAACTACAGTCCTCTGAGTGTAGTAGTCCTTCCTACTTTCTTTCCTAGTTGTCTCAGTCTTTTTCCCTTTATTTTCTGATGACATGACAGATTTCCCCTTATCTTTCCTAGTAGTCTCTATCTTTTTGCTAGGAACAAATGGCATACCACCTTTCTCATTAGTGAGAATCTGATATTCATCAGGGATGGTTTCAGAAGTGCTTTTCTTATCAAATTCCTCCTCAGAGTCAACTGGATCTATTCTATCCAAACCCTCTTTCAACTCATTTCTGTCTGTACTATGAAGTAGGTCAGTGGTGGGAGGAATGTAATTCTAATTGTAAGGAGGAGGGGTAGTGGGGTACTATTGTATCCTATACCCCTTTTCAAGTCATCAGTCACTTGAGCTCTAATGATTGATTCTAAAGCCTTAGAGGACTTTGAAAATTTATCTAGGTCTTCTTTGGCTTTGGACAATTCTTTCCTAGCACTCTCTACTTCCTCCTTTTCTTTTGACAGTTTTCTCTCAAGCTCTTTCTTTTCCCACTTCCAGTAGTTATGATCATATTCAAACTGAAGTTCATTGGCTTTGTAGGCCTTTATTTGATCCTCCAGATTGTCTATGATCTTAACATACTCTCTTCTTTCTCTCTCCATCTTCTTAATACTATCACTCATGGTCTGATTATGATCCCTATACTTTTTCACAGTTTCTAAACAAGAATCAGAACAGAGTTTAGAAGATACCTCACTGGGAATATCAGTCTCCTTGATTTCAGCCATGAGGGCTTGATTTTGCACTGCTTCTTCAGCATGATCACTCCAATCAAATCCTTGTCCTTCTTGAGAGACCAAAGCTTGAGATGAACTAGGATTTGAGTTGCTTCCCCTGTTGTTGAATCTAGGAACTTGTGCAGATCCACTCCCATTATTCTGATTGTTGGTGGTTACACCTTTGCATTCTCTGGCAAAGTGCCCTGGTTCATTGCACTTGTAGCATCTCACCTTAGACTTATCAAACCCTGCTTTATCTCCTCTCTTGAGATCAAAGTTGTTTCTTCCAGTTCTTCTGAAGAATCTCTTCATTCTCAAGGTAAGCATGGCCATCTGCCATTTGATATCCATCTCTTCAAGATCATCTGCATTGATTTGATCCAAATCATCATTGATCAAGGATGACTTGACATGACTTGCTAAGAAAGCTTCCAGAACTGTATCCTCATTTATTTCCTGAGATGAACAAGAATTTACATTAGAAACAGTTTCATTAGCAGTAGTATTATAAGCAGCAGTGGTATTATTAAAAGCAGTGGTATTGAAAGAACTAGGGTTTTCAGAAGAAAGAATAGCAGTATTATGAGTGTATCCAATGGGTCTTTTCTTCTTCTCCACTTCTGCTTCAAAGATCCTTAGATCATTGTATAGATCTTCAAGTTCCTTGTCCTCCAAGTCATCTCCCTGCCTGAATGAGACAGTGTAAATAGTCCATTCCTCTCCAAGAGATCTGAGGAATTTTCTATTCACATCATCTTTGTCCATCTTCACATCTACAGTTGCTAGCTCTCCAATCAGCTTGTTGAATCTATCAAAGGTTTGTGTCATAGATTCATTCTTCAGGGATGTGAAGTTCTCATACTGCTGCTTCAGAATTGCTTTCTGGTTTCTCTTTGTGCTTTTGGTTCTAGAGAACCTCTTTTCCAGAGCAGTCCAAAGTGATTTGGCATCAGTGTATGTACTGAATTGATGTTGGTATTCATTGGGAATGGCCAACAACAAAGTACTCAAGGCTTTCATCTCAGTCTGCCTTCTTTTTCTATCAACATCAGATCTGGGAGGAGGTCTTGCACCTCCTTCAGCCACAACTTCATCAACACCAGGTCTGTTTTCAACAACTTCCCACATCCCATAGTCTGTGAGAAGCATGTATTGACGGATTCGGATTTTCCACATGTCAAACTCGTTGGGTTTGAGCATGGGGACTTTTGAGACTAAAACTGTTTCCTGAGTATCCATTGTTAATAAGTTTTCTGGATTTAAAACTAGCTCTGATACCACTTGACAGGATCTAAATATCAAGATCAGAAAACTTAATCAAAGAAGTTTGCGGAATAACACTTTGATTATATGAAGAAAACAATGGATTTGTAATAAACTGAATGTGTATTGATTTCAATAGCTTAATGATTACAAACACAAGCCCCAATCTGTTTGAACAGGCTCAAACAGACGTGCAAATCTTCTCAATTGCAGGGATTTCAAGAACAATCTTGAGGCTTAAAATTCTAAAACAAAAGCTAATGAAAAACTTGTATCTAATAATGAAAACCTATCAGCTATATATACGAATTACAAGATAACAATAAGGAAACTAGATTTACAAGATAATCTCTAAAATATCTCCAACTGAATCATATCTTGTCCATATCTTCAATCATCGCAATCCTTTCCTTATCCAAAATAAAATTCAATTTTTAAGACGCCAAACTGAAAAGAGATAGAGCGAGCGTCAGGTTCATACGAAACCCTAACTATTTACGAGAACGCAAGAAATTTCGTTGATGTACAATATCACATATAGATTGACAATTCTCAACATGACATGGCACAAAATACAACACGAACCCAACACGAAGATAAACGGGTTTGAGAGAGACAAGAGTTAAAAATAAGAAAAATTGACAAAAATATAACACTAAAATAACAGTACATAAACTTACTAAAATCAATAAATAAAATTAAAAATAAAAGTAAATTTAACCAAAAAAATTAAAAATAGAAAAAAGAAAGAAAATCTCATAAAAATTTAACAAAAAATCCTAAGAAAGATGGTGAATATATATAAAAAAGAATAAGATATATATATATATATATATATATATATTAGTTAATAGAGGTGAGTTTAAATACAAACCACTTTTTGGTTGTGAACGTGAGGACAACCAGAGTGCGACACGTGGCAATCTGAAATCGGCGGGTCAAGGCTTATTCAGTCTGAATAAATCCGCGGATTAGTGTTATTCATACTGAATAAAACGTTATTCAGACTGAATAAGCCTTGACCCGCGGATGACCCGCGGCTGACCCGCCCGGGTCCGAGTGCATCAGAGTGCGAGTTAGTGTTATTCATACAGAATAACGCTTTATTCAGTCTGAATGACTAAGTCGAAATTTTTTCATATTGTCACATGACGCGCTTTGGGTTGTCTTCACGTTCACAACTAAAAACTGGTTTGTATTTGAACTTTCCTCTTAGTTAATTTATATATATATATATATATTAGTTAATAGTTTCTAAAATAATTAAGCTAAATATTTTATTTAAATGCTCATCAAAATTTTGTTAGTTAATAAACAAAATAAATATAATTTCAATTTTTAATGTAATTTATGAAAATAAAATTGGTATAATTATGTTTTAAACGTTTTATGTTAAATATATTGAATAATAGTAAAACTGATGATGATGATGATGATGATAGTAGACTAATAATAGTAGTATAATTGTCCACCTATATATTTGAACCCGATTATTCAAATCATGAAAATAACATCACTTGGAAAGAAGTAGAAGAGACACCTATTGGTGGGACCTTTAAATAACAGAACGAAAAGGATCGTTCAAATATAACTTTTACTCGTTTTTTGTTTTTGAAATAGTTTATTTTTATTTTTAATTTTTTTTTGAAACGACAAATAATAAACACACCTAATTACCCTACATCTAAATTCTACCCTAAATCTACACCATCGCTCCACAATGGGGCTCGAACCACAACCACAAGGAAAGGGGAGACGCCTTAACAATACTCCTAATGCCGTTGGGCTACAAGCTCGGTGGCAATAACATGGTCCACAATTTTTATTTTTCCTCCGTACGATGAAGGCAAATTTATTCACAACAAAGAAGGGTGTTAGGTAAGAAGCTAGAGCCAAACGAAAAGGACCAAATTACAAGCAAGAAATCGGGTTACAACAACAATCAATCCAATGATTTGCTAAACCGATATTCTTGGCCCTATTTTAAACCAGAAGAAAGAAAACGCCTGCAACCTACTAAAGGATAAAGACTCCGTGAATTCCTCTGATTGGGAAAAGTCTTGGAATTACAGAGGCTCCAAAGTCCAAACACTCCATATATAAGCATAGAACACTCATTTGAACCTTTCTTGGCAACATGAGGAAGGTCCCACTGATAGCACCAATCGAAAAGTTGTCTGAAATCATATCGAGTCGTAACTTACTCCCTACCATTTGCAAATTTCGATCAACATTTATTTAGCGAATTTGCAGTAAAAAAACAGGTGGTCCTCCAATTGACCTTCGTTACAAAGCGAACATGAAGTGGATGAGAGGCTGACGTTTCTGATGAGAAGATTTGATTTAGCTGGAAGCCTTTTATGAAATGCCGACCAAGCTAAAACATTAACTTTTAAAGGAAAGTAGCTACACCACTTGAAACTTACTTGGTTTCCAGCTCCTAAGGCATTTGCATCAGCATCACTGTTGTCTTACTTACGGATTTCAAGGAAAAACAAGAAATAGATATTAGATATTGAGTGGTGATGCGTAGGGGTTGTCACAGCTAACATTGAACTACTATGGTGGTGGAAGCAAACGATGGATGTGCTTTCGTTCGTTGGTGGTAGTGGTGAACGTTGGTGGTGACAACAGATGGTTAATGGTGGTGGTCGTTGGTGGTGGCAACAAATGAGTTTTGGGCAATTCCTGGTTCGTTGCCAACGTAATTCGTTCGAGAGAGAAACAAAAAGTTAGGGATCCAATTGTGGAGCCCATTTTTTTCATATCGGGTAATTTGAACACTAACGAATCAATGAAGGATTTTCCGTTGCTCATTTGGGACGGATCAACGACAGAATCCAAGTTTAATATAAAGGACTATATTTACCAAAATGTAGCAAACTTTACCCTTATTCGTAGTGTGTATGTCCAACTTAAAATTTGTTATTGGTTATACTATTCTTTTAAATTGGGCTATTGTACGTAACATGTTACCCGGTAACCAGATAATGCTGATGTGTAACAGGTTGTTTCCTACATGGCATATGACTCAGCATCTTCTTCTTCAACAAATTAGGGTTTACTTCAAAATTAGGGTTTCAAAATTAGAATTAAACCATGAATTAAACCCAAAAATTCAAGGATCTGTTGTCGATATGAGCTTGTATGACTTCGGTTTCCAGACGAAATAGCACATTTTGAAGCCCAATAAAATGGATGAAATAGCACATTTTAAAGCTCAATAAACCCGAATAAATACACTAAAGCCTAATAAAGCCCAATAAGACTGAGTTAGGTCCAACATATTGATTAAAGTCTAATAACCCAACTAAAACTCAATGAAGTTGATTACATCTCAATGAAATCAAATAAAGCCAAATAAACCCGAATAAACATATTAAAGCCAAATAAACCAAAAACGATCAAATAAGGCCCAATATATTTGATTAAACCCAATGCCTAGAGTCCAATAAAGTTGATTACAACCCAATGACACCAACCGAAACCCCAAAGAAGTAATTACAACTTAATGAATTATATTAGGTCTTTATGCATTGTATTGACAATTAATGAACTGTGTTAGGCCTACCGCTCATATAGGACTTGTAATAAATCTAATTCAATTTTCATGTATGGGATGTTGTGGATGATAATGTACTCTATTAAAACATAATGAGTTTTGGTGACTCTTAATGAAATTGATCGTACTTAATGGATTTCATGCGCATATATACATAAATATAGTATACATGTTACATCGTTTCAATAATATACACATATACATCACAATTAACAACCAAGACACACATACATATAACATACATAACACACACATATACATATAAACACTTATGTAGATATAACCGGTAAACATGAAAAAAATAAGAAAAGAAATTTTTTTGTCACTAATTTGTCACTAATTAGGGACATATATGTTCTAAAAAGAATTCCAAATATTAGTTTCTGATTGGTCACTAATTATTAATTAGTGACAAATTAGCGATGGAAATGTGAATTTTTTTTTTCAAAATTTCTTATGTCGTAAATCCGTCGCTAATCTATGAATGCCTAGGTCCATCGCTAATTAAGCGTCGGATTTTGGTAATGCCTATCCGTCACTAATTAGCGACGGATCCAAGTCTTCGACGGTCGTCGCTAATACTAATTTTTTTAGCCGTGTTTGTTAAAGTAGTTAATAATATTTTTTCAAAGTATTTTTAGTTAAAAAAATAAAGTAATTAATGACTGTTAATTAAATCGTTTTTTGTTTAAAAAATAAAATAATCAAAAATGTAAATTGTTTAATTAGTTACTAAAACTTTATTTCAATTCTAAAGCTATATTATGTGAACCAAGTTAACATATTTCAATTCTTTTAATTGATTTCATTCCGATTTTATTAACCAAACAACTGATGAAACACCTAATAACATTTCATTCAAATTCCTTAAAAGTCAAATTTCTTTGACATATTCAATTCAATCTAAAAATATTTTACAACGAACACCACCTTCCTTAAGAGCGTAAACGAAATCCAAAGTGGAGTAACTCATCCAAATAGAATGAGGTACAAGTAAAAACTGAGTTACGTTATTGAGACTTTGGCACATTAGGTTCTCCTCGGCAAATAACAATATAACCACATTAAGAAAAATTCTATATTAAGAAAACATCACACGTAAATGTTAAAAATATAAAAAAGATATAAAAGACAGAATATTATGCTAAAAGCTATAAGGCTTTCCACAACACCAACCTATTACATCCTCAACCTTTCATCACATTTCAATGCCACATTAGTTTTTCTCATCCTACCGTATAAACCCTCAAGTGAGAAGTAGTACAAAGATTTTATATCCTCATATTCTTACCCTTTTTTTCATTTTAAATATAATATATAACAATTTTCGACATGACCCGCCAACCCGACACGACACGACACGAAAATAAAGTGGTTTGGGTTGAGGTTTTTGACACGTCAACCCGCCAACCACCAAATTTCACGGGTTGACCTGCCGGGTTGGTGGGTTAACCCACGAACCCGTTTATATTTAAATTAATTATTTTATATATATTTTTTATTATGTAATAAAAATTAAAAAGACTAAAAAAATCAAATCGACTACTCTCAGCCTAATAACCCTAATTCCAACTTCCAACCGCTTCACCACATTTCAGACTACTCTCTCTTGATGCTTCACCATTCCACCTAATCGTCTTTTCTTCTTCTTTCCAACGCCATCGTTGGCATTCAATTGCCGGCCTTCACTTGGTTGTATTTGGATGCTTTTGAACTTGGTTATATTTGGTTGCTTTTGAACTTAATTGTATTGGGGCTTTGTTTTTATTTGAATTCTATGAAGTATGAACTTTGACCTGTCAACCCGTTTATGACCCACCAACCCGCCAACCTGTGACACGACCCACGACACAACCCTTCACGGTTAAGGGTTGAAGAACTCGACACGATTAGCTAAATGGGTGGGGTCATGGTTGAGGTTTCTGACCCGCCAACCCACCAACCCGTGAATTGCTACCCCTAGGTTGGGTGGGTTTGGAAACCCGTCCCTCTACCCTCACCATGGAACCCGCCCTTGACGTACCACCAACATTTTGAACCCGCCTGTACCCTCCTCTACCCGCCCCCTTACCCGCTGTGTGCTATGGATGGCGTAACACCAAAATTCCAAAATTTAGTGATTAAAAAGACGAGTAATTGAGTCTCTTAAAAATGTTTAAGCCACCAAATAAAAGATGGTCGAGGGTAGCTAGCAAAAAAACTTGGAATTAAAAATTTATTCCACATTTTCTTTTTGACTTTTTGTTGGAGGTATGTGATACCTACCACACCTATGTGGCCCCTGGATCTTACACTAACTATAAATACAAGTGCTCTAGCATGAATCCAAGAAACAACAAGCAGCATATTATTAAAATAGTTTGATTATAAAAATATGATGAAGAAGGCCATGGCTTTGCATGTTGTAGGGTTTCTTGTGTTTCTAGGATTTATCCACTCTCAAGCAGCAGCTTCAGTTCCAAAAACCTATAACTATGAGGTATCCTTTAATTTCTTTTTTTTTTCTCTTGAGTTTATTTCTATTTTTCAAAAATTTATCTTTAACATAATAGTTTTCATACCTGAATTTATGGGTTAGCTTCTATAAGCAATTAATCATCTTTTTCTGTATTTCAAGTATTATTCATAATAGAGTTTATAGGAATAGGTTTTAGTACTTTAATGTGAAAACTACATAGTTGCATGTAAACTATTTTAAAACTTTTTTTTTTTTGAAAGCGGCATATTTGTAAATAGCGGTACAACACGACCCTAAAACCCGCGAGGTTGATCATCGATATAAATGGATTTTACGCAAAAGATTCGATTAACATGTATGTGTATATAAACCACAAGGCTGTGGCGTACTGGTTAAGACCTGTGGGGAAAGTGACTAGTTAACCCTTCTACCCTAGGTTCGAATCCAGATGCTTCCAGATTGTGGCCACTGGGGATTAACTTAGGGCAGCATGCTTTAGCTTTCGGTAAACCTTAATGGGATTAATCGGGGTAAAGCCTCGGATACCTTTTCAAAAAAAAAAAAAAACATGTATGTATATATATGTATGTATGTATATAACCAATTTAAAGGCGTCGGCTCATAGTATTTGATTTTTTTTCATACCAAAGAGTTCATAGTTTTGACAAATGTAAGAAGGAAATAAACCCTTTACACATAAATGATCAAAATACAAGGAATATATATGTCAATTTTAACTTTTTGTATTTATATTGGAAGTCAATTACTTTGAAACGCATCATCTGTCGATAGAATAATTAGTTAAGAACTTTGAATTGATGTTTGTGGTGAAAGAAAATATAAAAATCTTCTTCGACCAACGGAGATATTCCAGGGTCCAAGGTGATGCATGAACCTAGGTGAGCTAATTTTTAATAAAACATGTATGATTTAGTACATAAATTATATATAATTTTGTATATGAATTTTCTTTTTCTTAGTAAGTTACATTCTCGTAGGAAACCTCCCTCCCCCCTCTCTCTCTCTCTATATATATGTATATATATTTTGCAAACTATCCTAATTTGTTCATTGCAAATTGTCGATTTCATTGGTTAAATTAATAAAATTGTTTCATATAACTTTTTTTACATTGTTTCAAATATGTATTTTATATGTAAAATGAAAAAGTTTAATCATAATAAGAAAATAAATGAAACAATTTCATTAGAATGGAAAACGAAAAGAAACAATTTCATTTTTACATAAAAAAATAAACATGAAACAATTTTATCAAGAAAAATTGATATAAAACAATTTCATCAAATTAAACAATTTTCTAAACCAAATTCATTAAATTAACCAATGGAATCGATGGTTGATGTGGTTTGCAAAAATTAGAATGATTTGCATTTAATCTCACAGAAACCGTTTGTTCTCACGTGAAACTGAGTTTACATGCATATATATGATATTCTTTATAGAATTGTGATAACCTTGAAAACTAGTAGACCATGTGTTATTTGATATGATTTTTTTCATTTAAGATTAAAATCCAGAATACTGACATATGTACTCTCAAATATGTTTGTTATTTGATATCTATGTTTGTTTTGGAGTGTATTCGTATCACATATGTACTCTCACAATACAAACATTTTTGATATGTTTGGGAAAAAAATACACAAAAACTTTTACATTGTAAACCAAATACATCCGTATATGTACTCTCACAATACACAAAAACTTTCAATTTGAATAATCATCTGTTATTCAGACCGAATAGGACACGTGGCGCGATCTCGGTTGTCTTCACGTTTGCACTTAGATTTGAGTTTCCATTTGAACCCGTTTATATATATATATATATATATATATATATATATATAGGGGTGGGTTCAAATGTGAACCACTTTTTGGTTGTGAACGTGAGGACAACCGAGAGAGCGACACGTGGCGGATGACTAGGCGCCACATCAGATCCACGGCGGATGACTAGGCGCGATTCATGGGGAGGGCATTGAATTAAAGGGGGGGACCACATTCAACGCCGACGTGGCGCCTAGTCATCCGCCACGTGTCGCGCTCTCGGTTGTCCTCACGTTCACAACCAAAAAGTGGTTCACATTTGAACTTTCCTCTATATATATATATATATATATATATATATAAGGGTCGTACCAAATTCAAAACCATTATATTTGGAAATAGTAGAGGTATTTATAGAGGATATTGCTATCCCTACCCTTCTACCACTTTCTCACTCACATTATTTCATATCCAATGCATTTTGGAGCTGACTTACTCACTCATATGCACTTACCTCTCACCCCCTTCCTCTCTCTCTCTCTCTCTCTCTCTCTCTCTCTCTCTCTCTCTCTCTCTCTCTCTCTCTCTCTCTCTTCTTTTGTTTCTCTCTCCTAGTTAAAGATTAATTAAAAATATGGGTAATATTGGTTTGGTATAACGCATGTATTGGGTAAGGAAAATGGTAGGGATGAGATGATGATGTGGTGTTGATGTAGCCATGGGTAAGAAAAGGTAAGTTAGGAAGTATAACAGATGGATATATAGAAAACTTTAAGAAAATTAATGCACATTAAATTAACATCATAACTTCTAAGTTGATAACGAAAGATCGGGAGAAGTCCACACACGAGTACTATGTTTGGTCTTATTGGAAAAGATTGGAAATTATAATATATTTTTAAATATGCCATCCAACTATTTTAGGTTTGAAATGATTTCTTCCAAATCTTTTTTTTTTTCTTTTCTTTTATGTCTGAAATCTAATCCATCGTAAATGGCTGTCAATTTAGAGATCTTAAAGTGAATTTGGTTTGGCAAAATTTGACAAAATTGGAATCATAAAAAGCTAACACAATGTATGCTGAAACCATAAAAAGAAATTTGTGGATATCGGATTATATATTTGCCAAATTAAAAAGAAGGTATAAATTTTTTTCTCTCTGGATTTCTTGTTTTCTTTTATTAAATGTTTGGGATCGATATAATGTTAAGTTACTGAAATAAGTTTGATGTAAAATGATGTCAAACTAAAAACAACTTCATTTTTTAAAGGAACAAAAATGCAAATAATAGTTCCAATTTTTTGAAGTTGGTTACGTATTACCAATTTTTCTTTATTTTAGTTTAATTAATATACGTTATCATAAAATAAAAATCATAAGATCTTAATAGAATAAAAATAATAAAAATATTTACATAAGTAATTTTATCCTACGAGATTATGAAATTTTATTATAGGTAGTTATTTTTTATTTTAATTTACAACTAATTTAGCTTAAAAATAGAAAAGAAATAATGATCAAGATAGTGATAGAAAATAAAAGAGTATACTTAACAGAAAATCATTGTCAATTAAATAATAAATATGTTCAAAAAGTTTCCAAAATGACAGCAGCAGGAATCAGGGTGGTTTTTATAAAAGGTAACGTGCAATCCAACTGAACCAAGAGTAATTTTGGTTAATCAGGGGCGTTTTTCTTATTTTATATCCTAATTTTTATTACAAAAGTTTCTAAAATTTTCAGAGGCCCCTAACGATTGGGGGCTCTAGCCCCTCTTTGTATCGCTCTAGCCCCTCGCTAGTTTTTAATAAAATTCTCTTTCCTTGCGGTCCAAAAAAAAAAACGATTGGGGGCTCTGTACGGTGGAACCACTTGGAATACCATATTGCACGACCCTGATCTTTAATGTTCTTCGATAAATTAAATGATAACTTAGTCATTTAATTATCTCTTATTTTCATCCAACATTATTTTTTTAATCCCAACATCACTTTAGTCTAGATGCACCATGAATTTGTAAAAAAAAAAAGATGCAAAGTACAATATGGTAGATCTTTTGTATTTGTATACAGAACATTTTGAATCGTTTAAATCGGGTATTTGGACATGTGTGACATCTGATAAAAACTCCACAAAGCTGCAAATTTGTCAGAATCATTCCTTTGTTTATTTATTTTTCCGTTCCAACCTTTTATCATTATGCTCACTTTAATTGACGTTTTTATGTTGAACTTTTTATGGATAAAATCAACAATTATAGATATTCAAACGATGTTTGTCAGTTTATAAAAACAAAGAGTGTTATTGGTTAAAATTTAGTATTTAGCACCACTTCTTGAAAATAAAAAGTGAAATCAAACTTTAACAACCCTTTATAAACAAATGTCACCTAAAAGTTACTTAAACTACAAAAAATATGTCATTTATCCACGTTTCATAAAAAGCGAGGAAAAATTTTGTGTGACAAATATTTTTTTATATAGAGATTGTTAGAAAAAGAATAGAACTCCACGTTTATAAATGAGTACTTTTGATTTCAAAAGTCCACGTTTTTAAATGTGTAATTTTTATAATTAAAAAAGTTCAAACTTTAAAGCATGGACTTTTGTAACCTTAAAATTATTTTTCAAAATTTTCATTTTTAAAAATGTGAAAATTTAGATAATTTACCCACACTAATAAATGTGATTTTACTATAATTTTTACACTTTCAAATATGAAGATTTGATAAAACATTAAAACGCCAAATATATCTGTGTTTTATTATAGTTTTTCACACTTAAGTACAGGTAATAAACCATTTTCTTGTAGTGAGCTTGATCATTAATTAAAGATATTAATTAAACTATGCGTGGCCTTCAACATCGCACATATGATTTTCCTGACAAGTAACATAACGCCGTATGGAACATGATGTTAGAAATTATTCAATATTTTAATTGCACAAATAAATGTATATATATATATATATTCAAGATTGATTTTGTAAGAGTTCTTCAACCATACCGTAAAACATCATACTCCAAATATACTTCAAATATTCAAAAAAAAAAATTTGCAGCATCACTTTTTTTGAGAAACAAAAATCATCAAATTTGGTGTGATACTATTCATCCCACCAAATCCACCATTTTAATATAATAATTTTTTTTAATGATAATATTACTATTAATTATATTTTCAATTTTAATAAACATTACTTGAGACGTTTTTATTTTTAAGTGTTTAAAAATAATGAAATATAGTTGGAGAGGAGTTTTTTTGGTGTATTTAGTGTTTTTTTTAAGTATGGTTGGAGTTAAATTGCTTTTTAGTGTGAAGGGTCTCACCATTTTTTTTTTTTTTGATATTTTGATGTTATTTTTGGTGTTATGGATTGAAGTTGGTCTAATTAGGGTTTCTCATGTTTTAAATGTTTGTTCAAAAGTTTCTGAAAGAAGAACAATTAAGCAAAGGCAAATATGTATGACTTATTATGATTTTTTTGGATTAAATAATGTTGTAGGTTAAAGAAGCCAACTTCACAAGGCTATGCAAGAGCAAGAGGATCTTGACTGTTAATGGAGAATTCCTGGTCCCACCATTTATGCTCATAGAGGACAAACCCTCATTGTTAATGTATTCAACAGAGGGAACCTGGGCATCACTATTCACTGGTATATTTCACTTCTTTGGCTTTCTTTTTGATTGTCTATAAATATATATATTGAGAGAGAGAGAGTCGGGATCATGTGAGAGTGATACTAGTTTTTTTGAGACCCGTAAGACCAAAATTATACACTAGCAACTTCATAGCAAAACACTGTAAATGTAACCTTCATAATATTTTTGTTGTGAAAGTCCGGATTAGAAAATGGTTCAAATGAGAACGCTAACTATTTTAAAAAACAAGAAAAACTTCGCTCATGTACAAAATCATATGTGATTTTATACTAATAGGAAAAACACTAGACGCTGGCAAGTTGCGCACACGACTTAAGTCGCGTGAATCACATATGATTTTGCACGTGAACTATATATTGACAAAAAATTTCTTATTTCTTAAATAGTTATCGTTCTCGTATGAATCCACATCATATCGAATAATTACTAAATGTTCACATCAAAAGAATGTTATAAAAAATTTAACTTTCTAGTTTTCCAATTAAGATTTATCAACACATTACTTTAAAATCAAAATGTAAAACTTTGTTGTTTATATCGAATATCCACAAACTATATAAAAAATTAGAATATACTAACTATCTTTATTTTTAAAGAAGATACTTTTATTCTAAAAATAATGTGATTTATTCTATTCGACCTATCGCATGGGCATCATCGTGGATACACTGAATGGTTATTTTCTTTCTAACCATACAACGTAGGAAGGTCTCACACGCCTCCATAAATATATATGCCCAAATTAATTTAAAATATCATTTAGAGACTTTTCTTAAAAGGCTACTACATTAATAATTTAATAAATAAACTGTGGATGATGGATAACAATGATTTGACACATAATGGTTCTTTTTTCTTTTTGCCAATATGCTGCCAATTTATTTACTATTTTTACTGATTTATTTGCCAGTTTAGTGTAAACTGATAGTCAAAACACTCAAATTGAATCTATTGATGATTATAATGAAAGGACAAAGACTTTAATGATGTAAGATGTACACTAATATTAAAATCAAGTGTCAAGCTTTAATAAAGAGGATAAGACCATTATTTATTCAAGACATGTTCTAATATGATTATATATATTTTTTTATTTAATAAAATAAGAAAAACTTTATTCACATGTGATTTTATAGTAAAAGAAAAAAATTGGACACGAACAAATTGCCACACGACTTACAGTCGCGGATAAAGTTGCATGAAAAAACTGGACACAGTGTTAAGTGCTGTACATAATTATAGTTTAATATACCTCCTGAGTTTTATGTTTTAAAAAAAGTAAAAGAAGAGCATGTTTGACAAAATAATGTTTCATACTTAACACACACACATATATATATAAATATATATATATATATATATAATAACATGTCATAACAAGTTATTTAAAACCTTGGTAATTGAGGATCTCTTTGAAACAAACGAAAGACTAACATAAGTTGTAACTGTAGGCACGGAGTGAAGCAACCGAGGTATCCATGGTCCGATGGGCCTGAATTCATCACACAATGCCCAATTAAACCAGGAGGCAACTTTAGCCAGAAAATCATTCTCTCCGATGAGGAAGGCACGCTATGGTGGCACGCTCACAGCGACTGGTCTCGAGCCACCGTACATGGTCTAATTGTCATATTTCCAAAGATTGGAAGACCGTACCCTTTCCGTAAACCAGACGCCGAGTTTCCCATCATCCTAGGTTTTAATTTAGCTAGCTCTTCTCTTCGTTATAACATCAGTCTTTTCATCCGTTTTTTTAATTACAGTTAATATGAAATGTAAAAAGAGAAGGCAACGATATAAAACGAACGTGAGCCTAATTCTAATCGGGGTACAAATGCATGCAGGTGAATGGTTTAGACAAGATGTTGAGGCTGTGTTACTTGACTTCATGAGAACAGGAGGGGATCCTAATTCATCTGATGCTTTAACCATCAATGGCCAGCCTGGTGATCTTTACCCTTGTTCTACTGCAGGTTAATTTCTATCTATGATTCTATGCTAATTGAAAATATATGTAGCTTTATATACCCATAAGTGCAACAAATATTGATCTTTTATGATGCTCACCCACTAATAAATTGAAGTACTTAATTGATGAAAATACTTCTATTGGTAGCAGGACCAAGGACTTTGTCTTATATTAATGTGTTATTAATAAGTTCTTGGACAAACATAACGCCCAACTAATTTTATTGGACCAAAGTGGACGGATTAAAATCACCTATTTTAATTTTTTATTTGTAATTTATGTTTACGGATTAGATGAATATAAAAGAATATAAAATTAAATAAAATATATAAAAATATGATTTGTCATTGTCATTGTTTCACTAATTGAATAAAAATAAGATACCATTTAGTACCGTTGATTTTTATCAAAGGTGGACAACCTAAATATTTAAACAGTCTTATTCACTTATTTTCAATTATATGACATTTAAGTGTTTCATCTGTGTATATATATAGACAGAGATAGTTACCTTCGAATTCTTTTGAAAAATGATTAATATATATCATTTATTTTTAGTATATCTTTTTTTGGCTACAAGAACAAAATTTACTTTTTGTATACCTACAAGGTTAACATAAATAGTACTTTTTTTAAGGATCACCTAAGCTTTAACTAGACTATATTCTTGACAATTATTAAGATATGATCATCTGAGACTAAACTTGGAAATAGGATGTTAGCGTCTGAACTTGAACCGAATAGATGAGATCTTTTGCCAGTATGCTATCACCTTTTGTGGTTCAAATACTACTTGTTATGTGGTCTAATTTTCTTGTAACAACTTATACTAATATTTTCAGATAGGATGTTAAATTTTGTTCTTACAAATTTAAAGTCACATTAACTATTTTAATGTTGCATGCAAGTCCTAAAAGACCCATTTGTTGTATTGAATCATACATATATGCCTTCCCAATTTGAAACATAACTAGGTTTTCATCCTCATTATCTTAGAAAAAGAATCCTATTTGACATCATCTTTGAAAAAAAAAGTTGATTTCATTTACAATCTTTCTTTTCAGAAACAACCAAATTCATTGTGGAACAAGGGAAGACTTATATGATCCGAATGGTTAACGCCGCGATGAACCTCTTAATGTTCTGGGCGATCGGAGACCACGAAGTGACCGTTGTAGGAACCGATGGTGCATACACCAAGCCACTAAAAAGCGACTACGTGACCATCTCCCCAGGCCAAACCATCGACCTCTTGTTCAAAGCCAACCAACCCATAGGCCGCTATTATATAGCCGCTAAGCCGTATAATAGCCAGCCTCAAATTAGTTTCGATAACACCACCACCACAGCCATTATCGAGTACAAAGGCTACAAAAAATCATCTTCACACCCGGTTTTCCCCCATCTTCCTAAAGTTAACGACACAAGTGCGTCGGTTAATTTCACCGGAAGCCTTAGGAGTTTAGCGAGTCGGGCTCACCCCATCGACGTCCCAATGAAGATCACAAAGAACTTCCTGTTCACCGTCTCCATCAACACATTGCCATGTCCTAACAACGCGTGTTTAGGGCCCAGAGGGTTGAGGTTTGCCGCAAGTGTAAACAACATAACGTTTGATTCTCCAAGCATTTCGATTCTTGATGCGTACCATGGACGAATCACGGGTGTTTATGGCGACGACTTTCCCAGTTTCCCACCGTTGTTTTTCGACTTTACGGCCGCTAATCTGAATAGGTCATTGCAGACTCCACTGAATGCTACAGAGGTGAAAGTGCTTGAGTTCAATGATACAGTGGAGTTGGTGTTTCAAGGGACAAACTTGGTTGCAGGGATTGATCATCCCATGCATTTGCATGGGCATAGCTTTTATGTTGTTGGATGGGGATTTGGTAACTTTAATAGAAGTAAAGATCCTTTGGGGTATAATCTTGTTGATCCTCCTCTTCAACAGACCATTGCAGTTCCGAAAAATGGTTGGACCGCCATTCGATTCAAGGCCGATAACCCTGGTGAGATTATATTCTGAAATAATTAGCATCGATAAACACCGAAAATGTCATAATAGCTAGAAAACTTAAATTTATAGGATACAAAAGATGTCTAAACAGGCTAATTTATATGACTTAATTTTATTCGTCGTATAAGATGTTATGATAGAATGTTAGAGTAAGTATATGTATTTGGTCATCGTAACAATTTTTCACAACATTTTCTAAATAAAGTACCATATTGCTTCTTTTTGGGTTTTTAACTCCTTGCTAATTCTGGTAGGTTATAAAATTGCCATAAAAAAACATTTTTAAGAGGTGCCCTATGAACAAATCATTTTATACCAATAGTTTTTTTCTAATGGTACACTTTTTTGTTCTTCAAATAATTAACATCATACGATATATTTTTATTTATTTAAAACACTGTAATTAAAAAGACTTGTTAAGACCTTAACATTCTATCAATTTATTATAAGATTTTCAAATATAATATGACCTTCTATATAACGGATATCATGTAGTGTATTAACTTATTGTATATTTAGTTTTTCTTTTCATACAATAATCAAGACATCCAAAATGAACATGTCAAACGATTAAAATGCATCTAGTATTACAAAATTAATTACTGAAATCATGAATCCTATTTAACTTAATTGTGAGTTCATTATTTAGTCTTTTCTTTTAAATGTTACAGGAGTATGGTTAATGCATTGCCATCTTGAACGTCATATAAGTTGGGGAATGGAGGCAGTATTCATCACAAAGAATGGTAGCAGGCCAGAGGAAGCTATGTTGCCACCACCTCCAGACATGCCGCCATGCACTTAATTGGAGCATCATATAAAGACGAAGAAGAAAATTCTTTTTTCTTCGTCTTTAATTTATGTCAACATCTGCATGCTGATCTAAATCTGCAATATAAATGTTTGTAGTGGATCCAAGATAGATTGCTTCAATGGTATCAAACGAGTTTTATGATATGGTTTTAGGTTATGAGTGTGTATTACCCTAAAGTTATAAATCATTAATTACAAGATGATTTGTTTTATTAGTATTGTAAAATAACAGCCACTAATCCAAGTGTGCAATTGGAACAAGTATTTGTGATTTGATAAATAAAATCAAGTTTGTCATTTGTTTTTTTTTTGGGGTTAAAACTGCAACATTAATTTGTGTTAATTTGAGTAATTGTAACTATAACAAATTTAGGTTTACAGGAAGTTAATTAAATATTTTTAAGCATCTTAATAGACTAATTTATAAAAGGTATAGTAGTCTATAGAACGAAACATTAAAATGTCACGTTCAAAGGTGTTGTAATAAATTTATAAAAGAGTAAACTACAAATTTGGTCCCAGAGGTTTACCCAAAACAACGGGTTTGGTCCTTAAACTTTAATATCTACAAGGAACGTTCCTGACGTTCCATTTTCGCAACGCCGTTTCGTCCCTACTCACTAACGCCGTTTGAACTCAGTTAAATAAGGGGCTATTTTGCTAAAATGAAAAAGGAGGGGCCAAAATGTAACTTTTTTTTTCTCTCTCTCTCTATATATTCATCTTCATCTTCATTTTTCAACTAAAATCAACAAATAGTTTCCGAAAAACACACAAGATACAGTTAGATTCCATTAGGCTACACGCACCGGTACGCTGGGTTACCAGCGGGTTCCAGCGAGTAAAGCCGCCGGGTTCAGCGGCTTGGGTGCACAAGGGAAGGAAGCCGGCGGTTTGGGGCTTGGTTGGCTTCTCCAACCCGCTTTACTTTTGTGTGTGTTGTGTGTGTGTGTTGTATGTGAGAGAGTTGAGAGGGTTGGGTGTGAGTTGTAGAGGGTTATGGGAGGGTAAAGAGAGGGTTGACCAAAAGTTGATGTGGCAGCTGATGTGGCATTAAAAAAGTGAGTGGGTTGAGTGGGTTGATTGGGTTGGGTGCGTGTAGCCTTGTAACTTTCTACAAAAAGGTGAAACTTTTTTCAATTTTCTCATCCAAGAATATGAATCTTTATTCTTTCTGAATCAAAACCCACAAACAAATTCCAAATTCCTTTGTGGGTTTGTCCAATTTCCAACAACAATACCAAAAAAAACCCCACATTACACATAGCTCAGATTCAACTTCCATCATCAACAAAACTTACAAAAATCAACAATCTTTTTGGGGGTTTTCAAGGAAACCCAAAAGGCAAAACAAGAAATTTATACAAAAAAGGAACACAATCAAATCAAAGAAGAGAATACATCATACATACCTCTGGAATCATGAATCTTTGAAATTGCTTTGTGGGTTAAAGATCTACAGATCTGGGTTTCTAAACCGCCACCATTGTCGATCTAGGGATGGAGCTCGCCGGAACAGAGAGGTCGCCGGTGGGGGGGATACGGTGAGGGCGACGGTGAGGGATGGAGCTTGCCGGAAGAGGGAAGGGGTTGGTGTGGGATGGAGCTCGTCGATTTTGGAGATTTTGGTGTGGTGTTTTAGCCGGAGGTGATCGCCGGAGCAGTCATCGTGGTGGTGGAAAGGGTGGCTGCCTGGCTGGCAAGGTTGGTGGTAGTGGCAGTGGTGGTGGCGGTAGTTTGGTGGTTGGTGTAGTGGTGGTGGATGTGGTGGTTTGGAGGTGGTAGGTGTGGTGGGTGTGGTGGTAGTGGTGAATGTAGTGGTGGTTTGCAGGTGGTGGTAGTGGTGGTTTGGTGGTGGTGGTGGTGGTTTGAAGGTGGTGGATGTGGTGGTGATAGTTTGGAGGTGGTGGGTGTGGTGGTGGTGGTGGTGGTAGTAGGGATATGATGAAGATGATGATAGAGGAGAGAGAAAAAGTTACCATTTAACCCCTCATCTTTCATTTTAGCAAAATAACCCCTTTTTTAACCGAGTTCAAACGGCGTTTGTGAGCATGGACGAAACCTGTTGTGAAAATGGAACGTCAGGGACGTTTCTTGTAGATATTAAAGTTCAAGGACGAAACGTGTAGTTTTGATAAACCCAAATTTGTAGTTTACTCTTTATAAAACGTTTTTGCACATCGTGTAGCAAGTTTTTAAGGAACAAAAAGAAGGTGTTCTATCTAAAGATGTATTAACCATTTTATAGACATTTAAAAATGTTGGGATCGAAGAGTTTAATTATCACTAGAACAAAAAGAATACTTAGTGTCCAAAAAATTAAGGATCGAAAAACTTGCTTTATATAGAAAATGGAACATCTTTTACTGGAGGACTCTACAAGATAGAATTCCAGTCAAATCTAGACTAGCGGATATGAGAGTAGACCTCGACAACTCTATCTGTCCATTATACAAGTAAGATGGTGGGATATAGATCATTCACTTTTCTTGTGGGAAGTTTCTATGAGATTTGGAGTAGACTACAAGATTGGTTGCAATTTTCTTTCTCTTCTTGTAGGTCCTTTGATGCGAAGTTGGATGCAAGACATATGGCCTACATCTCTCCACTGAACATGAAATACTTCGAGGCTATTATTTTCATAACTTTGCTATTCTAATTGGACTTTTAGGAATAGAGTTGTTTATGAAAAATTATGATAAAGACATATATTACTTATGAGGCAATTATCGATTACTCTTTTAGATGGATATTGTATAGGCATAAAGTAAGCTTGAGAGATATTGTTTGGAGCAGGGGCGTAGCCAGTGGGGGGACTGGCTGGTGCTCAGCCCCCCCTAACCGTTCTCCTTATATAGGAGAAAGCTAAAATATTTCACATAAGCTGTCGTAGCCCAGCTTGTTTAGGCTATGCCTTTTTCTTCTAATTGACGCGAGTTCGAATCCATTCCTCCTCCTGTTTATTATTTTTTTTATTTTAATAAATTTTTAGTTGAATTCTTTTTTTTTTAAATATTCATCAACTATCATCTCCATTAAATTATCTTCTATTCTATCATAAAAATTCTTTTCTTCATTAATTAGAGAAAAATCTTTGAAAAATACTTTTTAATCATTTTCTTCTTTATAAATCATGGAAATCTTTTCTTCATAAATTAGTGAAAGTTCTTTGAAAATTAATTTTTAATCTTGATTTTTTAAAATTTTCTTCTTTACAAATATAGTTAAAAAAGTATTATTATGTCAAAAATCACAAAAAACTTTAATATTAATATTACTGTATAAATTCGAAAAACATATAAATTAAGTTTTTATATTATTACTTTTATAGACCATATATTTCATAGTATTCTTATTTTGTTACCAAACTATGAAATATATTTGTCACTCGTTAGTAAAATATAAATATTTATATCGACATTATTTATGATATTTTCATAAATTAACAAAATGGCTCATTTGTACAATAAAAACATGTTCTTAACTTCATTTAGCACAATATCTATTTCTAATATTCCATAAACAGAAAGTTTAAATATTTATGTTTTTTTTTATTTAGACATTCATCGTAACTCAATTTCCTCTTAGAGCCTCATGAAACTTAAGAGAGAGCCAACATTAATCACATCTCACATTAGTCTCTTGTATGAATGAAGAACTTCAGTGTACAAGCTAAATTTACAATCTTTAAGCCCCCCTTAACTTAGATTTCTGGCTACGCCCCTGGTTTGGAGAACCTCTCCTCTTTGCTGTATAGAGGCCTTGTAATTTCATAAGGCAATTTCATCCCACTAGCTTCTGGCTAGCCACTTTATAGATTGATGTTTAAAAAAAAGACTTTCTTCTTTCAAACAAAACACTCCTACGTACACACACCTCTCTTCCACCTCTTTATTTATATTTTTTACTAAAATATACAATAGGTAAATTTTGTTAGGTATTTTTGGGACCATATAATCATTTTTTTTTGGTGTTGCATGTGACATGTCCAATGTTACTAGGATATTTTGATACAACATCTAAAATTAACATTTTTGTTCTAAAAAAAAGCCTTGAGTAGTGTTTATGCCAAAAGAATAGTTTTTTTTTTTTTTGTCATTACTAACAAACATTGATAATATTAATTAGAGATATATTAAAAAGTAGCCATACCATCATTATCAACAAATAGTCGTATGGGTAAAAATCGGGCCTGGCTGGGCTTTAAAAAAACCGGAATTTTCGGGCCTTTGTTTGATCGAGCTTTGACCGGGTTCGGGCTGGGCCGACCGGGCCTTGAGTGTAATTCCTGGGCCCGTTATAGGTAGAAAAAGCCTAGGCTTTGAAGCCCGGGCCTTGGAGGAACAATTTCTTTTTTCTAACTTATAAAACTAAGTTTATTTTATAATTTCAATTATAATGATAAATATACAATATAAACTAGATTTATTTTATTGTTTTAAAGTATAAACTATAAATTAAATTTATTTTATGAACATAAATCATAAACAATTTTATTTTAAACCACTAAAACTAAACTATATAAAACAAATATACTAAAAAATATAGTTATTATAATTATAGTAATTTAAGATACATCCAAATCAAATAACTCAATATTAATAAATTGTACAAAAGTTCGAAAAAATTATGAAAATGCCATTGAAAACGGGCCGGGCTTTCAAAACTTCCAAAACTAGACCCGGGCTAGGCCCGTCGGGCTAGGACCGGGCTTTGTCCGGACCGGGCTTTTCATCGGGCTAGGCCCGTCGGGCCGGATGTCCATCTATACTATAGTTTACGAAATAATCAAGTAGATATATAATATAACACATACATTAAACTAACATCACAATATATTTTTAATAAAAACAATTAACATGTACCTTTCTTTATTCTTTTGAGGATTAGATACATGATTAATAAACTTAATCAACCAACTTATTAATTACATGTAGTTAATACCGAATCACACAAATCTTTTTAGACAGAAAAAATGGACATTATTCTTGAGTTAAAGGTATAGAAATAAATAAAGAATCTTTATAAAAAAAATGATTAAATCTTTTAACATTTTGGCATATCTCGTGGTGGAGGGAGCATTCTTGCATCCGGATTCTTCCCATTTCTGACGATGAATACCATCTCCATCCCCCAACTTACGTGACGTTCGAAATGACAATGCATGAACCATACTCCTGCAAATTTAAGTAACACAACGAATATATTAACTAACGTGTAAATTAAAGAAGATAGTAAATTATATAGGATTGGAAAATGCATTATTTTTTTTCTATAAATGTATGTACCTAGCTAAAAGGATGAAATTAACGTACCAGGGTTATTTGCTCTGAATCTTATGGCTGTCCAACCATTCTGAGGAACTGCAATGGTTTGTTGAAGAGGAGGGTCAACAAGATTGTAATTCAAAGGATCTCGTTGTCGATCAAAGTTTCCGAATCCAGATCCAACGACGTAGAAACTATATCCATGCAAATGCATAGGATGATCTATCCCCGAAACCACGTTTGTTCCTTGGAAAACAAGCTCTACCGTATCGTTGTACTTGAGAACTTTCACCTCGGTTCCATTCATCGGAGTCTGTAGCGAAGCATTCAGATTATTTGCGGTGTAGTTGAAAGTGAAAGGGGGGTCATCGGGGAAGTCGTCTCCATAAACACCATTCATTCCACGGTAGTAGGCTCCAAGGATCGAAGTTCGTGGAGTATCGAACGTGATGTTGTTTATGCTTGCACGAAACCTCCGACCGCGTGGTCCCGCACACGTACCGTTGATAGCACAAGGCAAGGTGTTAATCGAAAGTGTATAAAACAACTTCCTCGTGATTTTGAGTGGAACGTCAATCGGATGATCACGGCTTGCTAAACTTCTTAGGCTACTAGTGAAACCAGCAGATGCATTTCGGTCGTTAAAAGCGGGAAGAACGGGTAAGTTAGGTTCTGATGGGGATTGAGTGTAGTTCCCATTGTACTTGATGATGGCTGTGGTGGTGGTGTTGTCAAATTGACTAGCAGGGTTGCTGCTATAGAACTTTGCAGCCATATAATAGCGATTTTGGGGTTGGTTTGCTTCTAGCAAGATGTCTAGTGTTTGTCCAGGTGATATAGCCACATAATTTGATTTTAGTGGCTTGGTGTACGCCCCATCGGTTCCTACGACGGTGAGTTGATGGTTTGCGATTCCAAAGAACATGATGTTGTTCATCGCGGCATTTACCATTCGAAGCAAGTAAGTCTTTCCTTGATCCACATTTACAATGCTTGTTCCTACAAAAATTTAGCATTACAAATCCATTAATTTATCGACATAGAGATTAATATATACTTGGTTAATCACACCATGGCACCTTAATTAATTAAAATGAAAAGAACAAAGATGAGAAACCAACCTGGACGAGAACAGTTGTAACGATCACCGGGTTGACCGTTGATTGTAAGAGCATCGGAGATAGCTGGATCTCCTCCTCTACGAAGAAAGTCTTCCATCACTGTTTGTATATCATTTTTCCACCAATCACCTGCCCCATATATTTAGTCATTTATTAGTTATTCCTTAAAAGTTATTTTAATTAGAAAAATATTTTCAATCATTTATACGTTATGCATTAATTTTTTTTAAATTAAAGTAAAGATTAACAACGCATGTACCTAAGATAACGGGGACCTCTGCATGAGGTTTAGGAAACGGAAAATTAGTCCCAACTTTTGGAGAAACGACTAGTAACCCATGTACGGTGGCTCGAGACCAATCACTATGCGCATGCCACCATAATGTGCCTTCCTCGTCAGAAAGGATAATCTTTTGGCTAAAGCGGGTACCAGGTTGAATTGGGCATTGAGTGATAAATTCAGGCCCATCAGACCAAGGATATCTTGGTAGTTTCACTCCATGCCTGTATATATAGCATCGTATGACGTTAGTTAAAACAACGTTCTTACATTTAAATATATAGACCGAAAGGAAATTAATTAAAACATGCACACACCAATGAATAGTTATATTTTGGGTGGCTTGGTTAATAACATCAACAATAACTGTGTCGCCTCTACGAGCAGAAATAGTCGGACCAGGATATTGTCCATTAACCGTTAAAATGTTCTTGCTGCTGCATAGCCTTGTGTAGTTGTTTTCTTGAACCTGCAAACAGAAAAAAAATTCACAAATATTAGCATTCTTGCCAATCCTCAAGTACAAATTAGCAAGAAAACATACACATATAGATATATATAGATCATTTAGTTAATCAAATCGAAGCTTACCACGAAGGTATATCGAACCAAAGCTGCTTTCGATTGGATGAAACCAAGAATCACTAAGAGCCCTAGAACAAGAACATGCATGTTCATGGCTGTCTTCATATGATATCTTGCTAATTTGTTGTACTATAAATCAGAGAAATGCTTAATTAGTTAATTTGCTTGGGTTAATTGATTTAATTTGGATGTGTTCTTGCATGGATAGGATGGCCTGTATTTATAGTGTCTTAATGAAGTTGGTGGTGCCATGGTCTTAGAAATCAACCTGGATTTTGTCAATTATCATTTTATAACAGCTAACAAGAATGCCCTATGATTTGGACCCAGTCAAATAAATAAATATTCTACTCAATGTTATACTGCTGTTACTTTCTTACAGTTATCCATTGTATCCATCAACAATATTCCATACTACTTTTTTGTGTTTTTTAAAAATCTCATGTTTCATTCATATTTTCACCAAATAAAATTATAACATGTGAAATTTATTTATTTTAGTAGGTTATCAATTTGATTCAGGCTAAATTCTTTCTCTAATTATATATAATCATGTGAATATTGATTTACATAAATAAGAAGTGAAATTGAAATATTTATATGTTCGAGAAACAAATAATGTCACTTTTTGATAATTATGAATATTTAGAAATAAGTTATTATGACGACCTTCCTTCATAGTGCTTAATCAACTTATAAGTTTTTTTTTTTTACCTAACTTTCATACCCTATGATTTGGACCCGCGTATTTTGATATGTCAAAGTTTTCAAATTAACATCCAATTGATATTGACATTTCTTCCTTAGGATGTTACTCGGTATTATAATACTATTCCTTTCTTCTCATTGTTCTCTTCCTATTTCCTTCTAGCAACTTTGGTTGGAATACTTTTTTATTTGTTTTTGTTGATGTCTTTTATTTTATAATTACATTATCCGACTTTTCTTAGACTTGTTGCTACTAAAACGGTGTTATTTTTTCAACTACTAGTTGATGTGTTACCCTAAGAGTTAATTACACATTTGGTCGCTAACATTTGTCGAAATTACGGATTTGGTCCCTAAAGTTCATTTATTACAAAATAAACCCTCAGGTATGCAAACCGTTATGGATTTGTTCCCTAGGGCTAACGGAGGTCTATTATCTGCCTTTAGCACCAATCACATGCATCTCACATGAGGTTATAAATGTTATTTTAGTTAATTTTGACTTTCCCCCTTATTGTACCGTTAACCTTCATTTGTCTCCTTGTAAGGAGACTCAAAAGATAAACTAGACTAATACAAGATAAGATAAATAACATAAAAGGCCTCTTGACTTCTTTACAACAAAACAAGGCTTGACTTCTTTACAACAAAACAAGGCCCGAGAGGATGAAAATCATGGGGCTTATGAAGGTGGTATGGCAAGTAGTTCTTTGGATTGCAACATATTTTCTTTAGAAACAAAGGAATGCCTTTATTTTCAAGGGTTGGTCTTCTCCTGGTGATTTTCTTGGTGACATCCAATTCAAATCCTTTGATTAGATTGCTCCTGGGTTCAAAGAGTGGTCTATCTCTAAAACGGCTTAGCTTAGGTCCCTATGTTCTACTATTTCTTGAGGTTTAGTTGTCGTTCTCTATAGGTGCGCTTTTGGTATTTTTGTACCGAGTGTTGTCTGCTTCTTGTGGGATTTCGTTTGTTTACCTTTCTGCCATTTGTCTCTTGGAGATCTCTTTTTATGGTCGCTGTCATTTGTTTCTAATAAAATATTTTCTTTCTAAAGAAAAAAATTTAGTTTGTTATGAGATTGCTAATTGTTTGAAGACAAAAATATTTTTAAGAAACAATTATATTAACTTGCATCTGAATTTGATTGTCTTAGAATCTTCAAACGAAAATATACCAACAATCGATTTGTTTTAATTTTAATGGATAAAAATTTGAGGAAATAGCATATAAGTTTATTAGTTCGATGTATTTAATTGGCTTACAAACGAGTAGCTTTATCGAGAACAGAAGCAAACAATAGCTTCTAATTGATTTTCTAAATTGTGCATGTTTCAATTTGAATTTACCGGCTATTTGTTTCATAGCTTAATCGTAATATAATTATCTTTTACTTTAGTTTTATTTTATGGTTGGAATTTTCATTTTATTTTATCTTATATTAATTATTTTGTAATATCATTAAAAAAAATGCCAAAGAGTTTGTAGTCTAACGGCATTTGATGTTATTGAATGATGTTTCTCTTGTGGTTATGGGTTCGAATCTCATTATAAACGTTAAAGTAGATTTAGGAGTATAATTAGGATTAAATTTAGTGGATGCATGTATTAGCCGTTAAACAGGGCCGGTCCTGAGATTTTGGAGGCCCTGTGCAAAAAATATAAAAAGTGGCCCTTAGTTTTTGTGCTAATTTGCAAATTGTTTCCGTTATATTCTGACGTCTATTTGATAATAAATTTATCAATAAATATTCTTTAATTATAAACAAACTAATCATCTTTCATTATTTTTTAACGTTTAAAATATGGATTCAAATTTTGTAGTTGGAACCAATTTCTATTAAGAAGCAATAAGTCATTATCGATATTACAGAAAGAAATAACAATAAAAACGCTTATTAATCAATTGTCATTAAATAAATGCTAACATTGAAATTAAAAGTGTTCTATAGAACATATAGAAAAAATCAACAACGATTAAAAATATTAAATTCTATTAAATAATCAAATAAAAAATAGTTGAAGAAATTACTAGAAAATAAAACAAAAGAACATTACATAATTAAGTTATTGAATATAATTTTATACTAATAACTAGTAAAATAAAAGGAACAAAAAAATCAAATCACTGTTTGTAGGTGACCATGATAAATGTAGATTGAAAAACAAAATATAAAAATAAATTATATATATTACTAATCTTATGTTTGAATGTGAAAACTAGATATAAAAATAAGTTAATAAAACAATTAGATAATATATTTATCGTATTAAAATAAAATCAAGAAACAAAAAAGTAATTACTAAAACTATATGTCTAAAAGGAATTTTTGTAATTAAGAAATCATTAAAGGTTTTATATACATTAAACTTAAACAGAAAAAATAAAAAGCATAGTTAGAAATATTTTTTAAAAAGCCGCTTAGGAGGCTCGAACTTGGAATGTCTAAAATAGCAGAAGGCATTCTACCACTACGCTGAACATGCTATTAATTTAATCGTTTCACTAAAAAATGTATATACTATGCTAAAACTTAAAAAACTATTTGGGGCCCCTCGTGAACCGAGGCCCTGTGCGGCGACACCACCGGCACATCCCCAGGGCCGGCCCTGACGTTAAAAAAACCTAAAATAAATTTGGATCCACCTCCATTGAGATAGACGTGTAAGGATTCAATATCACACGGAAGAATTTAAGAATCATGGCAACAATATTTAATAAAGATGTTTTATTATATTACTTATATACAATAATTAATAGTTGAAAAAACAACAAGGTTAACTTGATCCGTTTTAGTATCAATAATAGTAAAGAAAGTTACATAAAGTAATTAACAAATACGAAAATGGAAAAGGAAAATGAGAAGAAATTAAGGAGTAGCATTATACCACCGAGTAATAGCATTATTCGACAGAAAATGTCAAAATCGATAGGATGTAATTTAAGATGCAGTCAAAAGTCAAAATTAAGAAATGTCAAAACTTGGTACCCAATCCAAATCATCTTAGACATTATGCGGTACGATAAAAGAAACTATATTGAAATTAAACACATATTCACGTCATCATAAGTCATAACCTATTTCTGATTCATATTCATGATGATTTAAAACATGACATTATATATTTTTTTACGGCAAGCTAATCCAGCTTGACCGTGTCCAATTAAGGTTATAGCACTATATGGCAGGTTGATGATCATGGATATCGTTACATGTTCTTTACGGGATTAGAAATCGGGTAGTCAGTGATACCATTCACTGATCCCCTCAAGATGTTACCTTACTACTGGGCTAGACATGTTCTGATAATTAAGCATGCATATTTAATTAAAGTCTTATTTAATATTATGTATCCACAGGAAAGTTCAAATGTGAACTCAATTTTGGTTGTGAAAATGAGGACGAATTTCAGCCACTCATCCGGACAATAAAAACGGCTTTGACCGCGTCCCCTTCCTTAATAATCTCCACCCTCCTATAAATCGCGTCAATCCTTCGTGATCACATCCACCGTAACCAAAGATGTGTGGCTGATATTTATCATCACGTTTAAAACCAAAATTGAGTTCACATTTGAACCTAACCCTATGTACCTAAATATTTTAAGTTAAAAGATATTTGACTCAATAACAATCAATAATTATTTGGTTATGAAGAAATAAAAGTTAATTAAGCAATATTGGTTTATGAATTTGTAAGAATAAAGTAATTAATTTATATAAATAAACAAAATTACCTGTAGATGTTAATTATGAGAAGTTAACATGAGACGTGATAATGGAATAAAAGTAATGCTAAAATTTAGCATTAAGGATGCTTCGTATCCAATAAATCAACCTCATTAGATTCGTTAACAAGAGTGTGTTCACAAATAAGCTATACACGTTTTTGTTTCTTGAATCTATAAGTTAGTACAAAACCGAATTGATAGTAAGAAAACCAATAAAAGATGATAAAATGCTTTTATTTTTATTTTCTATTTTTATCCATCAATTATGTAAATATCCCTTATTTGGATTTTTTTAACATGAATTACATGATTTAAAATATACATGAATTACATGATTTACATGATTTGGATTTAAAATATCCATCAATTATGTAAATTTGATATTTCTTCAATTCGGTTAAGCGTCTTTAAGAACTTTTCCTAAATTTATCCAAAATGAGGAACCAAAAATATAAATCTCTAAAAAAATTTGCATTCATCTTCTGTAGTTTTTCTATTTTCATGGATTTTACATCAATTTATAATATTAAAATAAAAATTATTTATGTCTTTAAATTCTTATTTTCAAGGTTTTTTATTCCTTATTTCAAATGATAATAACTTTTTGGGTTATTTTCATATTTGAATTAAAACATATTATATTTCTTATTTTATCTATTTCGAAAAAAGTTTTAAAAAAATTGTGGGAACTTAATCTATATTAAAAACTCTTACTTTTTTTATTTTATTCATTTTATGATATAATCTAAACTAAAATTTTTGTTTTTTCTTTCTCTATTTTAAAGAATCATTATCTTAATGGATTTTGAATGGAGGATGAGATTTTATGGTAGTTGACTTTATTCCAAAAGAACCTAGGTGATATTTATTTATTTGACTATAGATGAAGTCAGAATTAAAAAAAATCAAAAAAATCTAAACCTCCAAATAAGCATTCATGCAAGTTAGCTATTATAAAATGATAAAACCAAACGAGTTGACAAAAGTTGAAACGCGAGTTCCAGGTTGATTTTTAAGACCAACCAGCCACCACCAACTTTGTTAAGCTACTATAAATACATGCAAGAACACATCCAAATTTAATCAAATAAACCAACCAAATTAAACATTTCTCTTGATTTATAGTAAGAAAAAATAGCAAAGATATCATATGAAGATAGCCATGAACATGCATGTTCTTGTTCTAGGGCTCTTAGTGATTCTTGGATTCATCCAATCACAAGCAGCTTTGGTTAAATATACCTTTGTGGTAAGCTTTTGATTTAATTAATTAAATAATCTATGCATTACTATAATTACACGTTCATATTATATATATTCTTGAGGTATATATATGCACACATCCATATATGTATATGTTTTCTTGCTAATTTGTAAATGAGGGTTGGCAAGAATAATAATATTTGTATATTTTTTTTTTCTGTTTGCAGGTTCAAGAAAACAACTACACAAGGCTATGCAGCAGCAAGAACATTTTAACGGTTAATGGACAATATCCTGGTCCGACTATTTCTGCTCGTAGAGGCGACACAATTATTGTTGATGTTATTAACCAAGCCACCCAAAATATAACTATTCATTGGTGTGTGCATGTTTTAATAAATTTCCTTTCGGTCTATATATTTAAATGTAAGAACGTTGTTTTAACTAACGTTATACGATGTTACATATACAGGCATGGAGTCAAACTACCAAGATATCCTTGGTCTGATGGGCCTGAATTTATCACACAATGCCCAATTCAACCTGATACCCGCTTTAGCCAAAAGATTATCCTTTCTGACGAGGAAGGCACGTTATGGTGGCATGCGCACAGCGATTGGTCTCGAGCCACCGTACATGGGTTACTAGTCGTTTCTCCAAAAATAGGGACTAATTTTCCGTTTCCTAAACCTCATGCAGATGTCCCCGTTATCTTAGGTACATGCGTTGTTTTATCTTTACTTTAATTCAAAAAACTTTTAATGCATAATGAATAAATGATTGAAAATTCTAATCAAAATAACTTTTAAGGAATAACTAATAAATGACTAAATATATGGGGCAGGTGATTGGTGGAAAAATGATATACAAACAGTGATGGAAGACTTTCTGCGTAGAGGAGGAGATCCAGCTATCTCCGATGCTCTTACAATCAATGGTCAACCCGGTGATCGTTACAGCTGTTCTCGTCCAGGTTGGTTTCTCATCTTTGTTCTTTTCATTTTAATTAATTAAGGTGCCATGGTGTGATTAACCAAGTATATATTAATCTCTATATCGATAAATTAATGGATTTGTAATGCTAAATTTTTTTAGGAACAACCATTGTAAATGTTGATCAAGGAAAGACTTACTTGCTTCGAATGGTAAATGCCGCGATGAACAACATCATGTTCTTTGGAATCGCAAACCATCAACTCACCGTCGTAGGAACCGATGGGGCGTACACCAAGCCACTAAAATCAAATTATGTGGCTATATCACCTGGACAAACACTAGACATCTTGCTAGAAGCAAACCAACCCCAAAATCGCTATTATATGGCTGCAAAGTTCTATAGCAGCAACCCTGCTAGTCAATTTGACAACACCACCACCACAGCCATCATCAAGTACAATGGGAACTACACTCAATCCCCATCCGAACCTAACTTACCTGTTCTTCCTGCTTTTAACGACCGAAATGCATCTGCTGGTTTCACTAGTAGCCTAAGAAGTTTAGCAAGCCGTGATCATCCGATTGATGTTCCACTCAAAATCACGAGGAAGTTATTCTATACGCTATCGATTAACACCTTGCCTTGTGCCATCAACGGTACGTGTGCGGGACCACGCGTGTAACACCCCCCTCCCGAGACGGAAGGGGAGGTCACTATCAACTTATACCAACCATTAACCGAAAAAAAAACAGAGCACTACAATACATAATTACAGACAATACCCATTAAAGATAACCGTTATCACCAACGATACAAATTCTGATCTTCTAATACATTATTTACAACAATAATCAAACCTACAAAAGTCTAATTTTGAACCTCTTAAGGATGGCGACTCTTCAGATCACATACTCCTTAGCTTCTCTTCAAAAACCTGCCGCGAAGAAAGAAATGCGGCTAAGCCAAGCGCTCAGTGGGCGGATACAAACAAATAACAAACACAATTTTTAAAGGTCTCATGAGAACTAGCACGAGTGAAAAGACACATCTCATCTGAAGTAAACATACCTTACCGAGATACCGACAAAAAGAAACGAAACTAAGAGAAATTGAACCAATAACTCAATATAGTGGTTAAATCAAAAGTCAAAAGGAAATGATAATATCCAACCTTATTATATTAAAATCAGTTAATCTTGTCAAAGACGTAAGCCATCACATAAAACATAGCATTAATTAAATATTAACGAATCAGAAAAGCTTAAATCAAACTTATATCATATGATTACATATCAAATATCAATTATCAAATCGTCAAATCATATCACATATCACAAATATCGAGCTCGAACGCATACACTTGCATATCATCCGACGTGACAAGTGCCAGACATCTGGCCACAAAGGCCCGTACATTGGCATACACATCCAACCGTACTAATTGTGAGATGGCGGTGTTGGGCACACACCGACACTCACCTTACATATTCTAGGGTCGACCCATACGCCTCCTTACCTGTCACACAAATAGCTCCCACATGAGCACAAATACAAAAAGGAGACGCCGTGGACTGATCACACCGCCACGGGTGGTGTCACGCCATCGGTGCCACGATGACGTGCCTATGGTACCTCCATAGGTAGTTAGCAAAACACAAAAATCTCAAAAGCTTATCACAACTCATGTGATCACATCAAATGAATAACTATCCATACATATTATAAAACAAATAACACATATGAACCAAATCCCTTAAAATATTCATAAATTCGTAGTCACTTAATCAAACGGATTACAAACCGAAAAGAGTTTAAAATGATCAAATATCGTAAACTATTAACATAAATTCAGATACAAACAAACACAATATTTACAAGGAAAACGCATAACGAATCAAATCCAAACGAAAACGATAAACACGACTTTTAAAAATCGAGACGTACGATTTTCAGCATTTAACACGTTTAGAAATTGAACATTTTAACATATTTCCAGTTGGTTTTATAAAAACATATCTAAACGGAAGTTTTAGATCAACGTCTTAGGAATCCAACGAATCTAGAACGGACTGAATCGGGTCTAAAATGAATCCGGTATGAATTTTTGAACACAGTGGCGCTGTTCTCGTCTAAAACGAGACCAGTTTTGGAAAACGTAGATTTTAGATGATTTAGCTTAAGAGTCACAGATTTCTCGTGTGACAGTAAATCGTAGTAGACGTCTGGGGGTTTTTAAAAACGTATCGTATGAGTAAATCCGATAAACGAGCAATTAGTTATGATTTTTACAAGTAAAGCTTAATTTTCAGAAAATACTTCGGCAGCTTATAATAATAATAAGATGTTTCTAAAAGTGAAATCGTAAGAAGACGTATCCGAGAATCTAACCGACCCAACGAGCAACTAAATGAATCAAAACACATAATAATTTTGACGGAACATAGCACATTAAGCACGATTCGAGTGGATCGAATAACACGAAAGAACGTTAAGAAGTCCGTATACATATGTAACAAGTCACATAAACGCAAACATAATTTACCGATGAAATATAAACAACGGAGGAACAAGGAATCCGTACCTTAGTTATCGGCTAGAAACGCTAACAAGGACTCTATCAATAATTCTTCAACAAGGTCTTTATCCACCATCAACACTTCCAATACGAACCCGCCTTCAAACCTAAAGATTGCTACTTGAATCTCCAACGGTATCGCAATAATTATGTGTTTCCTTAGCACCTCATTAATGACTAATCAAATCAATGGAATGGTTGCACAAAAGATGAAAATCCTCACTGACCATGGAAACGAAAGTACGGCCGCCAACCATAAGAAGATAACCAATCCTATTTTGTAAACAAACCCATAGGAAGATAAGAATAAATAAAATCCTAACTTGCATAAAACAACTACGCCGACTTTGCTGCCATGAGATCATTCTTAAAAGTTGAAGGTTTGCTTATTGGCATAATTGATACTTTAGTTTTATAGGATTCCAAACTTAACCCAATAGTTTAAGCTTTTCTTAACCACATAGTATGTCGTTCTAGTTCCACAAAGTTTCCAAAATCAAACCACAATTTTGCTTAATAATTCCTTGATATAAAAGTACGGGATATTACAAACTACTCCCCTTAAAAAAAATTCCGTCCTCGGAATTTACGTAAATCTTATTATCAATCTGGTAGGTATCTAAGCATAATACCATGCAAATTCTCAAATTGAATCAAAATATTACTCGTTAAATACTTAATCAACGGAACTTAATCTTCAAGCTATACAAACGGTAAGGCTACTACAAATAATACACATCACTTAAAATGTTTGATCCTCCAAATTCCTTCACCTAAAGTCTCAACGTATATATAGATATCATCTGAAATTCAACCTTCCTACAAGAAATAAAAGACAGCCGTTACTCAAAATATTATCTAACATCTCAACTATAATATAACTCTCATCAATGATAAAACGGTACCAAATTATCCACTAAATCACCAATTTATAAGTAGTATATATCTTGGTTCTAAGCACAGATTGGCAACTAATATCGCCTCAAAGATCAAATTCAAACCCAACTTGAGAAACTAAATAACCCCAACTAAACATCTTTCAATATATTTGAATAACAAACCATGATTGCCATCCTAAAACATCTATACCACCAATATTAAAAACCGTTAAACAATTGATGACAAAATTTCCCAAAACCATATATTAACATCAAGTATGTAAAATCCAATCTTCCAACTAGTACTTTTCACAATCATTTTATTCGCATAGCTGTATCATAGACACTAAACATTCTAAATATACCAAAGGCTGACAATCCTTACACTTAACCAAGGTCAACTATATGATGCATCCAAACATTCTAGCTTTAATCACTTAGGGGCTGTTTGTTTTTTAAGAGGTCTAAAGTCTGAAGTCTAATTCCATGTCTGAAAAATTTGAGGTGATGCTGAAGTCTGAAATCTGAAACTATTAGAGTGTTTGTTTTTATAAAGTCTGAAATCTGAATCTGAATCAATTGTTTTTTTTATAAATTGCTAATTTTGATAATCATTCCATTTTGCAAGGGTAAATTTGTAATTTTGATAAACTATTTGATACCCTAATTATTTCTATATAAAATGAAGATCGAGCCCACCATTCAGCCTCCACCCCTCTTCAGACTCCTACAGCCACCACCGCCCACCGTTCATCGCCGCCACCACCCACTACCACCCTCTTTCTCTCTTTCTTTCATCGATTTAAGCCTGAAGAGTAGCGACGACAACGCGTGTAGCGACGGTGAGGGGAGAGGGCAACGATGGCGGCGACGGCGACAGTGAGGGGAGACGGCAACGATGGCGGCGACGGTGAGGGGAGACGGCAACGACGGCGATGGCGGCGACGGTGAGGGGAGACGACAATGATGGCGGCGACGGCGACGGTGAGAGGAGACTAGAGACGGCAACGACGGCGGCGACGGCGACGGTGGCAGCGACGGGGAGAGGAGCAGACGACGGAGACGGTGACAGCGACGGTGAGAAGAGAAGACAACGGCCACGGTGGTGGCCGCGGCAACAGCGGCGGTGACAGTGAGCGGAGAAGATGACGGTTTTCAGATGATCGGTCATGGTTTTCAGAGGGCAAACTGTCACTTTCTGTTTCAGATGATTTTTCAGATATAAGAGACATTCTCACTTAAAAAAAACAAACAATCTGAAAATTGAAATATCTTACCGAATTAGACTTCCATGCTTTTCAGTGGGTTTTTTGGAAAAACAAACAGGGCCTTAAACACTAAAGGCTTATTAAATCACTGTACTTAGTTAAATCCTTGAAATTGAAAAATTAAAGTGACATCCACCTATTTAACCATAAACATTGCAAACCAATACTTAAACAACATACCACCTCTTACCACTTCGACAACGAAAATAATCAACCTTAATGAGAATCCAAAAACACAACTCACTACTCCACAAACCAACTAGGGAGTCATTTGAAATAACAAAACTAAGTTAACTAACCACCACGCTTCCGCTATACCATTCAAATATCCTGACCAAAAACTACTCATACTCACAGGTCAAACCTATTTGGTTTTCTACAAGATAGAACCTAGAGCTCTGATACCATTTGTAACACCCCCCTCCCGAGACGGAAGGGGAGGTCACTATCAACTTATACCAACCATTAACCGAAAAAAAAACAGAGCACTACAATACATAATTACAGACAATACCCATCAAAGATAACCGTTATCACCAACGATACAAATTCTGATCTTCTAATACATTATTTACAACAATAATCAAACCTACAAAAGTCTAATTTTGAACCTCTTAAGGATGGCGACTCTTCAGATCACATACTCCTTAGCTTCTCTTCAAAAACCTGCCGCGAAGAAAGAAATGCGGCTAAGCCAAGCGCTCAGTGGGAGGATACAAACAAATAACAAACACAATTTTTAAAGGTCTCATGAGAACTAGCACGAGTGAAAAGACACATCTCATCTGAAGTAAACATACCTTACCGAGATACCGACAAAAAGAAACGAAACTAAGAGAAATTGAACCAATAACTCAATATAGTGGTTAAATCAAAAGTCAAAAGGAAATGATAATATCCAACCTTATTATATTAAAATCAGTTAATCTTGTCAAAGACGTAAGCCATCACATAAAACATAGCATTAATTAAATATTAACGAATCAGAAAAGCTTAAATCAAACTTATATCATATGATTACATATCAAATATCAATTATCAAATCGTCAAATCATATCACATATCACAAATATCGAGCTCGAACGCATACACTTGCATATCATCCGACGTGACAAGTGCCAGACATCTGGCCACAAAGGCCCGTACATTGGCATACACATCCAACTGTACTAATTGTGAGATGGCGGTGTTGGGCACACACCGACACTCACCTTACATATTCTAGGGTCGACCCATACGCCTCCTTACCGGTCACACAAATAGCTCCCACATGAGCACAAATACAAAAAGGAGACGCCGTGGACTGATCACACCGCCACGGGTGGTGTCACGCCATCGGTGCCACGATGACGTGCCTATGGTACCTCCATAGGTAGTTAGCAAAACACAAAAATCTCAAAAGCTTATCACAACTCATGTGATCACATCAAATGAATAACTATCCATACATATTATAAAACAAATAACACATATGAACCAAATCCCTTAAAATATTCATAAATTCGTAGTCACTTAATCAAACGGATTACAAACCGAAAAGAGTTTAAAATGATCAAATATCGTAAACTATTAACATAAATTCAGATACAAACAAACACAATATTTACAAGGAAAACGCATAACGAATCAAATCCAAACGAAAACGATAAACACGACTTTTAAAAATCGAGACGTACGATTTTCAGCATTTAACACGTTTAGAAATTGAACATTTTAACATATTTCCAGTTGGTTTTATAAAAACATATCTAAACGGAAGTTTTAGATCAACGTCTTAGGAATCCAACGAATCTAGAACGGACTGAATCGGGTCTAAAATGAATCCGGTATGAATTTTTGAACACAGTGGCGCTGTTCTCGTCTAAAACGAGACCAGTTTTGGAAAACGTAGATTTTAGATGATTTAGCTTAAGAGTCACAGATTTCTCGTGTGACAGTAAATCGTAGTAGACGTCTGGGGGTTTTTAAAAACGTATCGTATGAGTAAATCCGATAAACGAGCAATTAGTTATGATTTTTACAAGTAAAGCTTAATTTTCAGAAAATACTTCGGCAGCTTATAATAATAATAAGATGTTTCCAAAAGTGAAATCGTAAGAAGACGTATCCGAGAATCTAACCGACCCAACGAGCAACTAAATGAATCAAAACACATAATAATTTTGACGGAACATAGCACATTAAGCACGATTCGAGTGGATCGAATAACACGAAAGAACGTTAAGAAGTCCGTATACATATGTAACAAGTCACATAAACGCAAACATAATTTACCGATGAAATATAAACAACGGAGGAACAAGGAATCCGTACCTTAGTTATCGGCTAGAAACGCTAACAAGGACTCTATCAATAATTCTTCAACAAGGTCTTTATCCACCATCAACACTTCCAATACGAACCCGCCTTCAAACCTAAAGATTGCTACTTGAATCTCCAACGGTATCGCAATAATTATGTGTTTCCTTAGCACCTCATTAATGACTAATCAAATCAATGGAATGGTTGCACAAAAGATGAAAATCCTCACTGACCATGGAAACGAAAGTACGGCCGCCAACCATAAGAAGATAACCAATCCTATTTTGTAAACAAACCCATAGGAAGATAAGAATAAATAAAATCCTAACTTGCATAAAACAACTACGCCGACTTTGCTGCCATGAGATCATTCTTAAAAGTTGAAGGTTTGCTTATTGGCATAATTGATACTTTAGTTTTATAGGATTCCAAACTTAACCCAATAGTTTAAGCTTTTCTTAACCACATAGTATGTCCTTCTAGTTCCACAAAGTTTCCAAAATCAAACCACAATTTTGCTTAATAATTCCTTGATATAAAAGTACGGGATATTACAACGCGGTCGGAGGTTTCGTGCAAGCATAAACAACATCACGTTCGATACTCCACGAACTTCGATTCTTGGAGCTTACTATCGCGGAATGAATGGTGTTTACGGAGACGACTTCCCCGATGACCCCCCTTTCACTTTCAACTACACCGCAAATAATCTGAATGCTTCGCTACAGACTCCGATGAATGGAACCGAGGTGAAAGTTCTCAAGTATAACGATACGGTAGAGCTTGTTTTCCAAGGAACAAACGTGGTTTCGGGGATAGACCATCCTATGCATTTGCATGGATATAGTTTCTACGTCGTTGGATCTGGATTCGGAAACTTTGATCGACAACGAGATCCTTTGAATTATAATCTTGTTGACCCTCCTCTTCAGCAAACCATTGCAGTTCCTCAGAATGGTTGGACAGCCATAAGATTCAGAGCAAATAACCCTGGTAAGTTAATTTCCTCCTTTTAGCTAGGTACATATATTTATAGAAAGAAATAATGCATTTTCCAATCCTTTATAATTTACTATCTTCTTTTACACATTAGTTAATATATTCGTTGTATTACTTAAATTTGCAGGAGTATGGTTCATGCATTGTCATTTCGAACGTCATGTAAGTTGGGGGATGGAGATGGTATTCATCGTCAGAAATGGGAAGGGTCCGGATGCAAGAATGCTCCCTCCACCACGAGATATGCCAAAATGTTAAAAGATTTAATCATTTTTTTTATAAAGATTCGTTATTTCATTTCTTTTATATACATTTTCTACTCAAGAACGTTCAATTTTTTATTTTTTCCTTAGAAAGATTTATGTAATTATGTATTTACCGCATGTAATAAGTTCGTTAATAAAATTTATTAACCATGTACCTAATAGTTACAAGAATAATGTGTTCATTATTTTTATTGACAATTTCTTGTTATGTTAATTTAACATAAGTGTTATACCAGTATGACTATTTCTTTTTATATATCTCCAATTAGTTAATGTTATCATATTTTGATTTTATCCATATAAAAAAATGTTAACATGTTTTACGAACGATAAAAAAGATTATTCTTTCGACGTAAATACTACTCAAAGCTTTTTTTATGTTTGATAGAATTAGAAAACTCATTCATAAATGAAAACTCTCAGATGAATCAAGCCCCTCATACTATTTAGGTTGATTTGGTTTTTTGTTCTCAAAGATGAAAAAACGATACATAAAGATGGGTTATGGTGGAACGCAGAAATCGACCAAAAGGGGAGGGGTTCAACTTGCTACAGGGATGCAGGTGGACGAAGTTCTGGTGTTCGAGTACACCAAAAAATCAGAAACCCTAACCCCGTCGGTGAAATCGCACACACGAGGATGTGATACAAAGAGAGTTAGGGGAGAATCAGAAACCAAATCGATGAAGTTCTGGTGGTCGCCTTCCCCATTTGTGCACCGATGGTGTTGTGCCATGGTGGTGGTGGTGGTGGTGGCGGCGGCGGCGGCTCACCGGAGGTTGGCACACGTGGATTCTTCCCCTTCGATAAGCTTACAAGCAGAGATGTAGAGAGTAGGCCTAAGGTTGGCAAGCACTACCGTGGGTGAAAGGTGGCGGCACCGTCGGTAGAAGGCGCCGGCGTCGGGATTAAAGCGTTGCCGGAGATGGAGTCATCGGCGACTTGGCCGGAGGTGGATATGAGAAGTCAAGCATCTGGTTCTAACCTTAGATGAATATAAGATGAGTTCAAATTTGCATATTTAGTCCCTGTTGTTTTAAAAATTACAAGAAATTAATAAAAATGCTAAAATGACGAAAATACCCTCATGTGTCATGCACGTGGGTGTGTTTAACAGTGGCTCTATTGACGGTGTTAGTGTCGGGGACCAAAACTAGACGAAATCACATACTACGGTGGCAAAATTGTATTTTTTAAATTCAAGGGGCCAAATTCGTTATTTTTGTCAAACCACAGGGACCAAAAGTGTAGTTTACTCTAGTTCTTATAAGATCGACTAACAAGAACTTATATTTCAAATATTACACATATTTTAAGGGGTAAATTACATATTTGGTCCCTGTGGTTTATATTTTATTGCACTGTTGATCAGTATTTTGAAATAATTATGGAAAAGGTTTGTGTGGTTTACATTATATTGCACTGTTGGTCTCTGTGGTCCCTAACCCCATTGGCAAAATAGGAACCAACAGTGCAATATAGTGTAAACCATAGAGACTTTTTCCATAATTTTTTTAAAATGAAGATCAACAGTTCGATAAAATGTAAACCATAGGGACCAAATATGTAATTTACCCAATTTTACATTACAAAAAATTAAGAAAATGATAAAAATGCCCTCTAACTTAACCTAATTAACAAAAGATTCCTAATATTGTTAGGGGCATAGGACCAAAGAAGTATGAAATTATAAACCATAAGAACCAAATCCATAATTATTTCAAAATAAAAACCAACAATATAATTAAATGTAAACCACATGGACCAAATATGTAATTCACTCTTTATCCAATTATTCCACCATATATCAATGAAAAGTTCAAATTTTCAAGTAATATATCTTTCCAATGCTCACTTGATTTAATAAATCTTTTCAAAACCTGTGTTTGTGTTTTTTGGGTTTTGTTCAAAACGTAAAGAAAAGTTTCCATATCCATATGTATATATTGGGTTGCATCTCAAAACTTACTATTGGAATTTTACTTAAAATATAAACAAACCATTCGTGCTATTTTTTGAATCTTGCAAAAAACTTTTGTTATGCTCTAATCCAAATATAGATTTCCTAATAAAAGTACCATCTTTCAAAGTATTTCGAATAATGTGACAATAAGAAGAGTAATTGTACGTTTAAAGTTTGGACTAGATTCAAAGTAATCTAAGGTTCCTAAAGCTAAGGGGTATCATTGTTAGAGCTTGTGGATGGAGATTTGTGCCCAAGCTTGCTCATCTCAATGCATAAACAAAAGATCTTCAAGTTAAAAAAAAGGTGTTGCTACCCAATAAACGAAAAAGACTTTAAAGATGAAGCAACAAGTGTGAACACATATTGGTTAACGATATCTCTCTCTAACTAACAATAGAAGTGTGTGACTAAGTGTACTAATGAATTGTTTTAAGGATCTAAATTATAGGACCAAAAAGAAATCGTTATATTTAAAAGTATTGCAATAAGTTTATGAGACACTTTTAAGACATTTATTAAAGAAGATATTTTATTAAATATTCTCTAGGAAACTATTAGAAAAGGTACCCTTAAAAGGATGGGTTTATAGGACAATCTTTAAAAGCATCATAAAAATAACTAATATGACATTTTATTTTGAAATGGATAAAGAAGCTTACGACGCTTAAAATCGTTATATAAACTTATTGTAACGCTTTTACATAAGAAGCTTTTTAATGTTTGGATTTATGAACTTAGGTCCTATAGAACATTATATTAGTACACTTAGTTACTTTAGGATAGGATGAGACTCGAGATCCAATTACCAAAACCAAATAGGTACCAAACTGAATTAGAAACTTATGATGCATGTAATTGGTTTGGTACTAGGTCCCTAATTTTCTACATTTTGGATATTAGTACTTCGGTATTTGGTTCCATTGATTTCCCAAAAGTAGTGAAACCTAACTGAAAGAGGTAATATAAACTTTTGAAATTATATACATATCTTCTCTTAAACTGTTAGGAAATTAATACTATTAAAAAATAAAGTCGGGACTTTCCAACAAATCAAGACTTACTAGTAACTTTAAACAATAACAAAGTTTTCCAAAAAAAAAACAATCACCATTATTGCAAAAACCTGTTTTCTACTTCAGAAATCGAACTCTACTACTTGATTAAATTTTCCACCCGTTTGGCCCTTTTATATGATAAAAAAAAAATTAGAACCTCTATGGACCAAAGTCAAGTAAGTCTTTTATTTCTTTCATCTTTTTTTAATGTTCAATGATCCAAAACTTCTAATGTTTTAGTTTAAAAGAGAAAACCGATTCTAGATTGGGTGAGAACTCAGTTCTAGATGACATAAATGATATATTAAAGGACGATAACATTGTATATGTATTAAAACTTATGTTAATATTAACTTTATTTGTTTTTTAATTGTTGGTAATATTAACTATTTTTATTTCTTGTTTTATATATAGAGATTGAGAGGTGATAAATGAACAAAAATAGATAAGGAAAAGGTAAAAAAATACCAAAGATTAACTGGTTTACAATTTGATACATATTTAAAAGATTTTCAAGCATTGTAAACTTTTGATTGTTTAGGCTCATGCGATGGTTGTGTCTCTTAACCCACTTTTATATTTCAGTTCTAAGTGGTTCTAGTATCAAATGTCTCTATCTCGAAAATCGAAACCAAACCGGTACCGAAGTTGTACATATGATTCGGTATTTGGTCTTAGTTTTGAGTCCCATAGAACTTTGGTACCTGTCAGTTATGTGTTGGTTTGGTATTGGTGCTGCATCGTTCTCACTTTTATTTTAGGTGTCCTATAAACTAAATTTTATTGTAGTGTATATATATATATATATATGTAGAATGAAACCCACAAAAAGTTCGAGGATACGAGACCCAGTAATCCTCTGTTAGTTTACATTGTAAACAATATATGTGATAACGAAGTATTGATTCACAATATTATTATTCTTATTATGTATTTTTTTAAAGTTCTAAAACACAATTCTATTTTCATGTTCATTGTCCTCGCTATGATGAAGAAGGCTTGAGGTTTAACCTCTCCAACATGCCAATCCTCAACTATTTTTTTTAATGGCAAATTTATTAAAGCACCGAACCAGCAAGAAGCTAGCCCGGCGAGCAACACAAACACCAGAACAGAGGAGAAAGAAAGGACAGCAACGCCAAAAAAAGAGAACTACAAAAGCGGACTAGCAGCCAATCCTCAACTATTAACAATTTTGAATGTAATGTGTATATGTATTATTTACGTATTTGCTTGTAAATGGTATATTTTTTACATAATCTTTACATATATAGTGATAATATATGACATCACTGATTTATTTTAGTTTATGTACACCTTGCGACCCAGAGTTTGTACACAATTTAAGTATTTATAAATTCTAGACTGGCAGCTCGAAAATGTCAATGACAATTGGAAAACTTTGCTTCCATCAGGAGGCATGTTAGCGTTTTTAGGTAGCTTTCATGGTTATCGATTCTAATCCCTTGAGGGCTCATTGAAGTGTGTTCTACTTTTAACTATTGGAAATTATTGACGTACCTAAAAGCTAATTTATGTATCCATGGCTATAAAAAGGAGGTGTGTTGACAATTATGATATAGTATTGGACATCATCTTAACTTTGTATATATAACATAACTATTTAATAAATTACATATTTAGTCCCTATGGTTTACACTTATATGCACTATTGGTTCCTGTTTTAAAATAATTATGGATTTAGTCCTTATGGTTTACATTAGATTGCACTATTGGTTCCCAAACCTTACCTCCATGTGAAATCAATTTGTTAAACATAGGAACCAATAGTGCATATAGTGTAAACCACATAGACCAATAGTGCATGCAATATAGTATAAACTGTGGGGAGCAATAATGCAATATAATATAAATCATAGGGACCATTTCTATAATTATTTTAAACTGGGACCAATAATGCAATTATGTGTAAACCATAGGGACCAAATATGTAATTTACTTTATTTTTTATTATAGAAATTGTTGATTATTTATTTGAGCTATAATTATAAGTACTCTTTTTCTTTAACAATCATGGATGTTCGAAGTACCTACTTTTTACATCTTCATAATTAGATGTTACCCGAACTATTACTCTATTTTTTGAAGAAGGTTGGTCATCAAAACAATCTAACAAAGCAAAAAGAACATTAAAGTATTTGCAATTTTGGTTTATTTTACTTTTAAAAATGCATATAAACATTTAATTATCTACACGTAAACATCCCTGCCAAAAAGTAGATTCGATCAATTAGTTTCTTATTGCTAGAGATAAGGTCATGTTAATTAAAATAAAGAAAACATGTATATATGGCAAGAAATTGTTTTTGCCTTTGAAAAAATAAAATTATTTCTGTAAGCTTTCTTTAATCTCTTATTTATATATAAAAGTTATTTTTGTTTAAAATATACGTCATTACTTATTTTCTACATACTCTTTTGGTTATACATTAACATGAAATTCATTTGTGTGTGTTTATATTCATTCATCCATCCTTTACAAATATTTTTGCACTGCTTGTAGAACCCTATGGAGCAAAAATAAGTCTCTTTATTTAATTTACGATGGTTACCTTCGGAATTAAATAACTAATTAATTAATGTGCATCATAAAAAAATATATAAATTGTTTATATAAGTATCAGTAATAAAAAAAAATCCAAATTCTTTAACCCAATAATTCAAATTAATTAAATAATTATAATCCATTGGCAAACCATTGGTAATTTTACTAGGTTGTAAGTGCCTTCAAAAATATTATTATTTGTAAGAAAATCACCAAATACTAATTTATTTGATTTATTAAAATCTGTTGATAATTTTGGTTTAAAAAATTAAATCTGATAACATATTAACTTTCCAACGGATTAGCGAGGAAAGATAAAAACTAGGGGAAAACTCGATATCTTCTATCGATGATATATGCCATACTCCAACGGTGATTTTCGCCTATGCATCCTATCGCCTATCGGTAAAGGTTTGTTTTGTGGTAGTGAGGGACTTTTGCAGAAACTCATTACAAAGAAAATTTCAGCAAAAATAGCTAGCCCGTATATAAGTGTAAAACTTCAAGATTAACATTCAATACGAATTGTTCTTTGTTTTTTTATAGTTTTGTATAACTTTTTGTCTTTCAATATTTAATACAATGTTTCTTTATTTTAAGCACGACATCTGGACTTTTCTATCTTTCTTTAATGTATTATGATTTGGTTTTTGCAATACTTATTAGTTGACGTTTTCTCGTTTCCCTAAAATCTTCATAGTGATATTAAAACACCCAATTGACCATTATAAAATTGATTACGTGGCCATGAAATCAAGGTTTTGATTGGATCCACAATTTATTGGTACATAACTTTATCAAGAAGTATGCTCACGAAAGCACATAGATGTTACCACTTTTTAGATGATCAAGAACATCTTAAAATATTACTTTTAAAACCAATAAAGTGTTTCCTAGTTTACAACATGTTACCTATTTAAACAACCATAATTCTATACTTCTATCAACCCTCTCTCCATATCTCAAATTCTCAACACACTTCCAATATTCTCCATGGCAACAACCATAAGCCCTTTGCTTGGTGAAGATATGAGTTGGTGGGTGGTTACACACCCATTCATTCTTCTTCACACTTCCAACTTGAACATCACTTTTGTATTATTCTATGCGGTAATAGCAGTTTTAACCGTTGGGATTGTGGCATGGACTCTATCATGCCATGGGGGTCCGGCATGGAAACATGGCCGCAACCATCTAGGTTGTGTTTCCATCCCAAGCCCTAGAGGGCTTCCCATCTTTGGCAGCTTGCTGAGTCTGGTCCATGGCTTGCCTCATCGAACACTTGCGTCCATGGCACAAACTAGCCCAGCTGCCACCCAACTCATGGCTATCAGCGTAGGGAACACCCCTACTGTGGTAGCCTCGGACCCACAAACCGCTCGTGAAATCTTGACCTCCCAGCACTTTGCTAACCGTCCCATCAAGCAATCAGCTAAGCTACTCATGTTTAATAGGGCTATTGGGTTTGCACCCAATGGAGCCTATTGGAGGCAATTGAGAAAAATTGCTTCATCTCATCTCTTTGCTCCTAAGCACATATTTGCACACGGTGGTGCACGCGGGCTAGAATGCACCTCCATGTTAAATGGCATGGCTAAAGAACAATCCTTGAATGGGTTTGTTGTGCTAAGAAAACATTTGCAAAGTGCTTCTTTGAACAACATAATGGAAATTGTTTTTGGCAAAAGCTACAATAATGGTGGGGATGTTGATGAATCCATGGAACTTCAAGAGATGGTAAGAGAAGGGTTTGAGCTCTTAGGGGCTTTTAACTGGACTGATCACTTGCCCTGGATGAAGTACTTTTATGACCCGTTTTGCATCAACAATCGATGCAAGGCTCTTGTCCCCCGAGTCAAGAAATTCGTCCAAAAGATCATCGATGAACACAAACTCAGAGGCCCTGTGGATCTACGTGAGGATTCTGATTTCGTTGACGTTTTGCTCTCTTTAGATGGCGAAGAGAAGCTTAATGAGGATGATATGGTGGCCATCCTATGGGTTAGTATCATCCTTTTTTATTGCATCTTTTCTCATGCATATATAAAGCATTATTTTTTATACTGGAATTTAACTATTATTAAGATTTCAAAATATAGATTTAATGCAATAAAATCCTATTTTTGAATTCAAACCCAAGATACTAATAATGGATTCTATTTTTTTTAAACCACTATCACGTTCATCTGGGATTATCCAATTGAGTTTGTAAATCTATTAATTTCGATTATTTTCTTTGTAATTTCGGTTTTAGTACTCTTTTTCTTTTCTAGTTGACTTTTATAAAACAAATTAGCCTTGGTTTTGCAAATAATGAAGACTATAAATTATTGTTTTTTTCTTTTGCATGGGAAGGTTAAAAAAATACTAAAAAATAACTAGGTCCCCACGTACACGTGTGCTTCCATTCTTGAATTACGTATTCTTTTTCGAGCATCATGAGAATGTCCCTTGGATAAATACATTTTAAAATGTATAACGTATGTGGACCTTAATTACTATTAAAATAACTAATAAAAAAACCAATTTCAAGATCCTTCTTACCGACCAAATATTAGAATTTTTAAGATAAGATTAAACTGTTACAAACTGTCATTGTCATTGTTTGCTACAATATATGCTAGAGTCTTTGTAAATGCTAGATTGAGACATTTCTTTCATTAATATATCTTGCAATTTTCATTATCTTTATAAAGGGTTTTCTTTAAAGACTACTTTATAGTCTACATATTTTTACACCAATATTTTATCCTTTTTAATTGGAATTGTGTAGGAAATGGTATTTCGCGGCACCGATACTATTGCTCTTCTAACCGAGTGGGTGATGGCTGAATTGGTGCTTAATCAAGGCATTCAGTCCAAGCTCCGTTTTGAACTTGACAATGTTATGGGAAACAAGATTGTCAATGATGCTGAAATGTCTAAACTTCCTTACCTTCAAGCTGTAATTAAAGAGACCCTTCGTGTCCACCCACCTGGCCCTCTTTTATCATGGGCTCGTCTTTCTACATCTGATGTCCATCTCACCAATGGCATGGTTATTCCAGCAAATACCACTGCCATGGTCAACATGTGGGCCATCACACACAGTAGTGATGTATGGGACAACCCTTTTGTGTTCGGTCCTGAAAGATTCTTAGTAGGTGGTTCTAATGTAGACATAAGAGGTAGTGACCTTAGGCTTGCACCATTTGGGGCCGGTCGTCGGGTTTGCCCTGGAATGAACCTGGGTATGGTTACGGTTAGCCGATGGGTGGCTACTTTGGTGAACCGTTTCGAGTGGGTTCAGGATGTGTCTCGTCCGATTGACCTGAGTGAAGTGCTAAAACTTTCTTGTGAAATGAAGGAACCTCTATGTGCAAAAATTGTTCCAAGGAATGATCATGTTTCCTCACTGATGTAAGCTTTTGGAGTGGGGTTTGGTATGGTATGCTTTTATGGATATGGTGAAGTACTCTCTTTTCATCCTAAGGGGTAAATAAGAAATTAAATAAAGAATTGAGAGGGCAAAGGTGGTGTTTTTTTGTTAAAGTGAAAACATTTCTCTGCTTTTATGTGTTGTGTATGTCAACATTAAAGTTACTTCTTGTACTTGTAAAAGTTTTGTATGTTTCTATCATAAATTGTAATATCTACAAAGTATTGGTGAAGATTTCGTCTTGTTTGAAAGGCTTTTGACTTGTATCCCTTCGATTGAACCTTATAATCTTTTACAACATGACCTATATATGCGGGAGCCTCGTATTAGCTAAACATGGAGTATCAATATTGAAATAATCATTATTTGTGTATTGAATTTTATAAATTTTAACATCTAAAAATTTCAAATACTTCTAAATATCATAAATAATATCTCAAGATCAAACACTTGCATAGTAGCGGAAAGAAAATCGCTACTTTAATAATTAATTACATCATAATCTAACCATACCATTTTGATAAACATAGTCTTTTTTTATGTATCACTGCCTCAATCTGCACATATCCTTCTTCCAATGTCATCGTCAACCGTCTATGCTTTATCCCACATTTCTTTCCAATCTAGTATTTGCTTGGGTTGCAACAATTTTTAAAAAGTTTGGGTGACCCAAAGGCCTAGTGAATCCACAGTTTTCATGCACAAACAATAACTTTACATTTTTTCAGAAAGCCTCGTCAATTCTACATGCATTTTAGAAAATTAACACATTTCACAAAATGATGACATTATAGCGGGTGTCCACATCACACAGCGTTACCTAATGAAATCACATGACATGCCCATTATTTTGGTCAAAGTTCAACAACTTGGCAAACTCACACAATATATTGCCTTACAGTTGCGTCTTGAACACAGACTCACACAACATGTTTGTTATTGTAGTACACCAACATTGCCACCCAAGTATCAAAATATGTACATGATCATGTATGTTCAAAATATCACGCAATTATCCATGTGCAACATATGATAAAATCATAAATAAAGTTAGCAAGCTTGCATAATAATATAAGTAACACATGCAATCCATTTAAAAAAAGTTACTTGTAACTCACAATATAACTCGTAATCCCACATCGATGATCGAAGTGACCATCATCTTCTCATTATATATTAAAGTTGTTGTGATTCACCGAATCAGGATCCCATCAACATTCTCGATCATTTTCCCACGGAGTCTACCATAATGTTGCTTTGATTTTGTTTTCTTCCCATAACCCCTATGACCTATCATTTATAATTTGGTTTGAAACCGTTATTGAAGACAAGGAATCGATAAGACACACCATATTGAATGTCCTATTTGATTATATGAGGGTTTCAACTAGGTTTTGCCAAATCTAGTTTTTTTTTTCTTTCTTCTCCTCCCTTTTTTAGAAATTTTGGCACAACATACTTCAAACTTAACTTGATATACAAAGCCCTAAGGATATAAAGTACATTTTTATTTATCATAACGTGATTTTGGTACATGGTTATTACATATGCCCTCATGTGGTATTACAATCGGGTTAACACATCTAGGGACTGTAAACACTCCTTTTGTGTTCATGGGGCATCGTCTAGTTTCCGTTTGAAGGGGGGGGGGGGGTTGTGGAGACACGAACCATCAAACTTGTATCTATGTAAAACCTCTCTCTATAAGAGCTTATACTTTATTGAGATATTCAAAATGGTCGTTATATTCGTACATACTACTGCAAACGGTTTTCACCAAAAAATATTTAGTAATTTATACCCAAGGAGGCAATGACATTTAAGCAACAAAAATACCATCTAATGCTCCACCAACACATATTATACTTTTAAAGAAAATCACGCTATTTAGTAATTTATACCCAAGAAAAATCTGTTTGGTTTCGTCCACAACATATTTCACTTATTATTTAGGGTAAATTACATATTTGGTCCATTTGGTTTACTTTTTATTGCATTGTTGGTCACTTTTTTGAAATAATTATGGATTTATGTCCTTAACTTTCAGTCTATTAAGTATAGGGACCAACAATGCAATATAGTGTAAACCACAGGAACCAACAATGCAATATAGTGTAAATCATAGGGACCAACAGTGAAAGAAAGTATAAACCACAGGGACAAAATCCATAATTATTTTTAAAGAGGGACCAACAATGCAATAAAGAGTAAACCACATAGACCAGATATGTAATTTCCCTAATATTTATTTCATTCAAAGACATCAAATGTGAAACACAGTACATGACACAAGAATCATGAAACATAAAATAAGAAAATATGAAATACAAAACCAAAACATTTAACATGAAACACAAAACCAAAACATTAAACATCAAATATGAAACCTGAAAAAACAATCTTAAATAATATGAATAAAAATGAATATTTAAATTTATACCAAAAATAGCGCTGGCACACCATTAGGCCACTGATAGCCGAGCCGTCTGGGCCCTCTGTGCTACATCAGCGACACATCAGCTTTTTCATAAGCCCTCTAGAGCCCTTTCTCTTAGTACTCGAACCCTCCCAACCCTGTCATCTTTTTCATTATTTAAATACACAACACACACAACACCACCAGCTTCTTCGCATGGGCATGTATTTGAGGCCGCAGCCCGCCAGCCGGCCAACCCTAGCCCCAAAGCCGCTCCGGATGCCAACAGCCTTAGTTATTATCCCAAATAATAAATCAAATAGAAAGCTCAAACACATCTTTTGGCTATTATTGGTGATAAGTTAGTTATATATGTTTAAAATCCCTATTGAAAATAGTACAAGTAACTAATCATAAGTAAATTTAATATTGGATTTATTTTGGTATTATATTTAGGGAAAATTGCCGAAAAAGGTAACATAAATGTTCAAAAAATCCAATGTAGGTAACGTACATTTTTTTTTTGCCAAGAAAGGAGTATACATTTAATTTTGTAAAAATTAGGGGAACATACGACCTGCATTACCTGCTTTTCCTCTTCATTTCTTCAAGTTTGACTCTTGTATTTGGGCATATATCATCTGCCCAGCTTTCTCCTTCACTCCTTTGATTGAAAAAGCAGGTAATCTAGGTGGTATGTTCCCCTAATTTTTACAAAATTAAATGCATACTCCTTTCTTGGCAAAAAAAAATGTACGTTACCTACATTGGATTTTTTGGACATTTATGTTACCTTTTTCGGCAATTTTCCCTTATATTTATTGTATCCTATTATTAATTTATCAAAGTTTTCATCAATATGTTACTTTTACACTACGAATGAATTACTAATTTATAATTTTTTTTATCGATTCTATCACCAATATAAACGGTCCCTAAACAACATGACCTTATGTAATTTCAATTAGGTTATGGTGGTTATGTTGCAACATAACATTAATACGGTTTTCAAAAATAATGTGAAAAGGATCCGTTTTTGTGATGCATAACCATGCATTTATTATTTGTATCATTAACAATAGTTTTTTTTAACAAACACCAAATGCATTAGAATAGAAAGCAGCCTAGCTAGGTGCCTTATTTCTAGCATAATACAAGGTTCATCAATGGTCACCTTATTTCATATGTCAAAACATCAAACTACGAGCAACGATATGAGTTCTAGTAAACAACTTCAATAGGCTCGTAACCATTCTTAATCGAAGCTATAACGGCGTCGATGATCAATTGGGTCTTTCTACTAATGATTGGCCACTTTTTCTCGGGTTTCGCCTTCCCACTTCGAATTTCCTCAACCAATCGAGCGAATTCTTGTACCATTAGTGCTTCCTGAGGAAGAACGGTTGGAATTCTAAACTCGCTTGGCTCAGGCTCACACCCAATTGATAATTCCGCCCATTTCGAATTTGCGACTGCATAAAAAGACCCAACTTTTTCATTAAATGGGATCACAAAGTCATGAACACGAAAGTTTCCCTTCGTTCCAAGGACAATTATGTCCATGGACAAATTTGAGAGGAAAGAACAATAAAAGGTTGCTACTTTCCCGTTATCTTCCCATTTCAAAGAAGCACCACATGACAAGATTACCCCTGATTCATTGTATTCAGGATCACGAAGCGCCGTCACAGTTTTTGGAAGTTCGTAATCATGAGCCCATAGAATGGCCCGTATACTATACCAACCCACATCACCAAGAGCTCCAAGGGAATCAAGATCCGGGTTTACACGAACATCGTTCTTTTGGAAGTCGCCATCTCCAGCATACGTAAGTATGCTGTGGACCTATATATCAAAATCAAATTTAGATGATAAAATATAAGGCAAATTGCATGAAAACTTCCTTTATTCTAACATTTAGCTATATAAAAAAATTAGCTACATGATTTACATCATAAAACACAACATACTTTGGTTTCAATGTTTACAATATCATATATAGTATTATGACTATTATCTGCCTTACATGAAATAGAACTCGTCATCGAAGGACGCATAGAAGGGAATACGGTGACACGTGTCATCTTTTTGTCAAACGGTTAAATTTTTTGCATTTATGAAATATGCAACCATATCGTTTTAGAAGATGTCAACGTGTGATATTAATTCAAAAGTTCTAAAAAAGATGGAATTAGATTAAAACACATAGCGATCGGCCGTATCAAATGCTGGTAAAAAGATGAAGAAACGTCAACAAAAACCGTATTTTCGTTTTTTTTTTTTTGAACGGCAAGTTAACACACACGCTCCAGCGGTATCGGGCCTCCATTAATTGGGCAATCCCATTAATCTGCTGCGACCCGGCCCAACCTATGGCTGAACCCGACCAGCAGGGAAGTGGATCTCATAGATTGGATCCTCCCATACCGGCCCCGAACCCGGCCCAAAGGACTAGATCCAAAGTCTAGATATCTCAGAAATGTGGCCCTGGTAGTGTGGCTCTCACCCCACACCCTCAGGGATGTAACCTATCCAACTGAGCTAACACCCTTGATAAAAAAAAAAAAACCGTATTTTTGTAATTATTTTTTATCTATGAAAAAATTATTTTTCACATACGGATTTAAGCTGTCCGAATCTCTGTTCATCATCAAGGACCTCTTTCATCTTCACCGTCCGTGGATGATGCATCCACATGGTACCATCCATGAACTGAACCCCACTAGATTCACACGCCTTCAAGATCGTATCCAGCTCGCCGATGTTAAGCGTCACGGGCTTCTCCAGCAAGACGTGCTTATTCTTCTCAGCTGCCAAAACAGCCCACCGAAGATGGAGGGTGGTCGGTAACGGGATATAAACAGCATCCACATCAGCATCATCCAAAACGGCATCGTAGCTGCCGTAAACCTTGGTGGATTCTGGGAAGTGGTTTTCCGATGCGAAAAGAGTGGCCTTTTCTAAAGAACGGCTGCCTATGGCGGAGATGGTGGTGTTTGGGGAGAGGAGCATCGCCCGTGATACCTTCCGGGCGATGTTAGCGCAACCCAGGATTCCGAATCGGATCCGGGTTTCGGCCATTTTTATTGATGGTTGAGTTTTGAGGTGAGATGGTGAGAAGTTGGTGTGTGTATATTGCTATATATACTCCAAAGGGGGGATGAAAGTTCTTTATGTTGATGTATGTCATGAAGTCATCTACTACTACTTTTTACTAAAAGATACAATTTAACATATTTCATTTAAAACGTTTAGGAAATTAACCCATGAATTATATTTTGCCTTTTATCATATCTTATAAACACAAAAGTTTGGCTGTAAATTAAACTAGCTTATTTTTCATTGCGAACGTGAAAATAACCAAAAACATAACATGTGTTCGATATATCCATTCAGTGTGGATTAATTATATGGGCTGAATGTTCATGCATAATTCATGATGCTGAATGTTGTATTATTCGGTATGAATGAGCCTTCAGTCTGAATCTTGTCTTTACGTTTGTCATGAAACATCAGTTTTTCTTCGAACTCGCCCTTTTTATAAGTCATGGCGTGAGGTGTAATTCGAGATTAAGTTAAACCTTTGTGTTTATGTTAGGTATAGCCGAGGGATGAAATTGATCATGACGCATGTTATTATTGGTATATTGAGGAGATGAGATAGATAAGAAAATTTTCTGAATAGTATCACCAAATAAATTAATATCACCATATTAAATAAAATAATAATTAGTTATAGATAATGCAATTTGATATACAAGTTACCTAATACGATTTTCATCAAAACGAGAAAGCTGTGTTATATAATTAAACTTCTAAGATTCTTATGTTTTGAAACCGATTAAATACATCTTTGTCCTCCAGGAGAGGAGAGTGCTATCACCAAAACGACCAATATATTAAAAACCACATCACTTTCCTTCGTGACTGAAACATATAAATCTTAGAATTTCTTATTAAAAAATTCTAACTCGATATATTTATTTTTGTATAAATACTGGTTAATTTTTTTAGCACATCAAATTTTAAAACAAGAAATATGTATGGCATTATAAAGCAAAAAAAAAAAAAAAAAAGTTTGAACACGTAATATAAAACTCACGTTTATGTTGCCAGTACATGTAGTCACCATCAGTAATTCAGTATTATGGTTTCTCAATCGTCTAAGCAACACTAAAGTTTTGGTACCAGAAGAAAAAATTAAGTAATGTTTCTTTCACGTGTAGAGGATAAAAGAAAAACAAAATAAAATCAACTCATGTTTTGGTGACCCGTAGATCCAATTATTACTATAAGAAGAACGGGTTTTTGAAGGATGAACTTTAGAGGTTTTAGAAATATATCTAAAGATGTATTTTAAAGAAGGTATTAAATAACAAAAATGAGAATTGTACAAGTGTAGGCAACAACCACGGTAGTAGTTGCGAAACACTGGGCTGGGCGTGTAGTGTGGTGGTAGGGCCCACCCACCCTATTTGTTCTAAGATCTATGGGTCTACTGGAGCTACCTTCTTTAATCAATTAGCCAAGATTTTGACTGGATATGAAATCATTGGTGCTCGATCTAGTGGTATTTTTATGGGGATTCTATAATGATAGAGCGAAATGGGTTGGTTGCCCAAAGGGCTATCTGATCTGATCATGGGGGATAGTTTTAGAGAGATGTTTAGACAAGTTTAACTATAGGTATGAAAAATGTCTTCAAAATCTTTAGAAACACTTGTTACGATAAACTCTTCAAAAACTATACCATTTTCTTTTTTTAAATTAGATAAAAAAAATAGTTACTCTTTAATAAACGTTATCAAAAAAGTACTTCAAAAAATAAATTAAAATTATATAACAATAAGTAAATAAAAATTAATGGATTACACTTGAATCAAAATTGTACCAACACAAACTAGCGGCCCAAAAAAAATCTCGGCGCAAGCCAAGAAATTTTTCATCGGTCGTGCAATTCCGTGATGTTGCTTAAATCATCGTCACTCAAGATTTGTAGCATTGTAAGAGGTCGATTTCTGTTTCATGGCTCTTCAAAAATTGTCAATTAAGCCTGAAATCGGCCGCCTGTTTTATGGTTCTTTAAAATTATTGTATGCTCCATGTGTTTGCAATGTTTCTTGGGAATGACAATCCTATGAAAAGCTTGCTAGAAGCTAGTACAAAGGAATTACAAATGTTCGATATAACAAAAAGCAAAGGCCTCCAAATAGCCACATCTTTCAAGCTCGCTTTGTGCTTATTCTGTAGTTTCAGAGGAACAATATGAACTCAAACTATGTTGGCTCAGTTCAGCAACATTCAAAGATAGGATGAAATGATTCAATGAGAAATCAATAGAGAAAATAAGTGTTCTTGATTTATTAAAGATGCTCTCAAAGCAAGAAAACACACACATTTCTCACACTAAACGACTCTCATTAGATTTGCTTCACATGCTCAAACCCTAGCTCCAAGACTCCTTAAATAGATGTCCATAATACAAATGAGCTCAAGCCCATTAAGCCCAATAACTATAAACAAAATATTACAATTAAGCCCAAATATTTCTTTATAAAACTTTCACTAATTAAGACAATTTGGTCTTAACGAACTATGAAGAAGAAAAATGAACTAATTAATCTCTCCTTTTATATATATATATATAGATTCCAGCGTATAACAACGAGACTATAAAAAGCCCGGTACTATAAGATAATTTAGAAAGAAAGAAAAAAAAAAGACTAGTTTCAACAATCTAGGTAATAATATGAACAAATTAAATCAAACAAATATTTTACACAAATACTCTATCCTGGATTTTCTCCTTGATTAGCTCACTTCAACACCTCCCTCAAGTTGGTGCATAAATATCTATAATGTCAAACTTGTCAAATGAGTTATACAATTGTCAAACTGAATCACTTTGTCTTCAGGATTTTGTTTGATAAAATGCCTACCAATCTCAACATGTTTGGTTCTATCATGTTGAAGTTGGTTGTGTGCTATTGCTATTGTTGCTTTGTTTTCACAAAACAAGTTCATGGCTTTTTCAGAGAAGTGGCTAGTACAATAAACTTCTAATTCATTAATATGTTTTTGTATCAAGATTCATTTGACTTCATAGTACTTCAAATTTGAAACAAGAAATGATTATCACAATATAAAGCGAAAAAAAGGTTGAACATGTGATATAAGAACTAATGTTTATGTTCCGGTCCATGTAGTAACTATCAACATTGCCTTTGTGTCGTTGTAATTTTCGTCTCAACATTAAGGTTCCGATGACAAAGAGAAAAAAGTTGAAGTAATGTTTCTTTCATATCATTAGAAGGAAAATGGGTTTTAAAGGATGAACCTTAGATAAAGTTTTGGAAATAATCCAATCATATATCTTAAAGAGGTGACATAAATGAGAAGCGTAACTATAGGATGATTTTTATTAAAGGATGTTTAGTCAAATTAAATGATATATATGGAAAACGTTTCCAAAAGGTTTAGTAATATTTTTTTTACCACGAAACAAGTTTTAGAAATCTGATCAGAGTTTTAGTAATACTTCTATAAATGTATTTAGATACTCTTTCATAAGCGATTTTAAACGCTTTATTTTTAGAAAATAAATTAAAATTATGTAAGAGTAATCAAATAGAAATCAACGGATTACACTTGAATCAAAATTATACAAACTAAAAACTAACGCCGTGGAGTTTTTTTTCTTGGCAAAGCCCTAAAAATGTTTACACGGTCTTGAAATCGCTGTCTCTCAAGACCTGTAGCATTGTGATTCGTCGATTCCAGTTCCATGGCTCTTCAAAATTGTTGATTTGACTTGGTCATCTATTTTGGGGTTCTTTAAAATTGTCATAAGATCCATCTATTCGCATTGTAATTGTAATTGCCAATATTAAATATGGATTTATGGTTTTACATTAAATATATCTCTCTATCTTCATCTTTGATCTTTTACAAAGTAAAATGATTTACTTTAAGACCTATATATAGCAATGTACTTTCTCTATTCAAGAAGTGGTTATAATAGTCTAGAATACCAAGAAATAATTTAGTTCTAGCATCGTATTCCACCACAAGTGATTTATTGTGTAGAAAAAACATACAAATTGACAAGATACCAAAATGTGGATTAACAAAATCAAGATATTGTATATTGTAGTCTAATGAGTCATACTAATCTGAAAATGTAATTTATCAATTATAAACAAATATACTATCAAATAACAAAGAGCGCATCAACTAACACAACGAGATTTAACGTGGGCCCCCAATCAGGGCGATAGGTACATCCACAAGAGGGAGAGATTTACGACTAATCGGGAACAGTGACAATGCATTTACGAGATCCTTGGATCAAGGAATCAACTAGTTAAGATGCAACATTGGTTGGTGCAACCTAAGGCCCGATATATAACCATTATCAAAGTTTTAGTTTCGTATATAAAACACTTAACAATTTTAAACACTCATGATGTGCAAGTCACCAAAGAATACCAAAACAAGAACCAAGCCAATAGACACGAACAATAACCGATAAAGATAGGCATGAGGTAACAAAATGCCTTTTGATCATGACGAGCTTCAACTCGGTCATCACCTCAAGTGTATAATCTCGATAAAACAAACCAAGTTAAGCAACTCTCTAAAGATGTTGTTATGTCATCTGTAATAATGTACACATCTCTCCCACAATGTGTTGATCGACACTGAGACAATGTGAGCCTGATCAAATTCGGGAAACGCTTGAATTTAGCTAATGGAAACGATTTTGTGAAAATATCAGTAGGACTATCTTCAAATAATATTTTCTTCAACTACACTGTTTTTGTATCATGCAAATCTACAACGAGTGCATCACATACATTAATGTGCTTTCATAGGTGAGTTGATTGCTAAATTTGTAGCCAAGTAAATCTCATTTTTTACTATCACAATTAATACGAACAGTAAACTACTTCAAGATCTACAAAATCAATTAATAGTTGTCGCTGACTTTACGTCATGCGATGTATGTCACCCCAAATTTTCCCCATGATGGTTATGAGGGGGTGTACAAGATGTTGGCGCCGAGTGTCCTTAATCATAAGATCTTGGTTGCCTAAAATGTGCCATTCAAATCAATTATGAGATGATATATATAGTTGGAATTTCACATGTCAAATTGAGAGAAACAAGAATATAATGCTCAAAGTTGAAAATAACCATGTTATTCACCGATTCGATCTCGAATTTAAGAAAATGACAAGGAATAGGGGTTTATCAAAATTGTTGTAGTTTTAAAGAAAATTTTCAATTAGTATTGAGAAATGATCTTAACATATTTGATAATGAATAATCAATCTTTTTGGTCTTGGACCATGGTAACTTACACAATGAGTGTCTGCCTGTCTGAGGTTGAATAAAAATACAACAAATCACATGTAATTTTCTTCATCTTTGGTAAGGAACGATGCAACTTTGCTCAAATAAACATGTTTAAAATTTGAATCACGTGGAGAGTGGAGACCGGTTAAAACCCTTTTGTTGAATCATCTCCCAAATCAAGGGAGGAGGACCTACATTGGCTCATACAATGGAACCGGTCACTAACCGGTTCATGGCTCTATTGTAAGTGGCGGAATATGTTTCTAAAAGGTGCCACCATGTTCATGTTTTGTTGGTTGCGACCATATAGTTTGTGATATTGAAACTTTGACATAAGTATTTAATCGCAAAATTATTAAATGTTGCTCATTTTATAAGAAAACCCGTGGTAGGAATACCATCTAGAAATATTTCAGTCATTTTAATTTTCAGCTTAAATTTGAATGTTTTGTATATGAAAACGAACCAACAAAATCTTTAATAATATATGAAATATTTCAACAACTTTTGTTTTTATATTCATAGTTTCAATTCACCTCTTTGAAATTCTCTATCACAATATGGTTCAACTAGTTGGATTGTCGGTGGTATTTTTTTCCCCTTAAAAATCAAATGTCATCAAACTTTTCATTGCCTTCTTATCCATGAATCATTTAAAGAAGAATCAATATTTTATTTTAAATTAAAAAACGATGAATTAAATAAATAATTAATAATGTATTTTCTTTGAAAGGCCAACAAACTTTATTAACAAAAAGGAACATAACAATACAAATAAAGGAGAGCTTGAAGATCATGTACAACATTTAAGCAACCTAAGAATAGCAGCCCGAAACATGGCAAGCCTAATACGAACAACGTGCCACCACATCACAACCAAAAACAACAAAATCCTCAACCTCCAACAAGGTCAGATAGAAACGATCAAGTATAGAAAACAATCGCAATTAGACTCAATCAAGAAAAGATAAAAAACACCAAACACAACAAGTAAAACCCCTTTGAAGATCCGCAATGCATAAAATATGATTTTTATTCTCCTTCATGAATGCCGTTTTGTTTTTGTTGTCGTTGTCGTGACCATTAACTTTGCTATCACAAAGAGTAAAATGACAAAGTTAGGTTTTAGCTTTTGTTTCTTTAGCGTGGTGGTGGAGGATAAAATGTTAATATGTAGTTTTCAGTTATTATGAAAAAAGAATCAACATCAATTTATAATCTTGTATCATCACTTCAATAATAGTTTAGTTTATGATTCTTATCATTAATACCATCATTAATCAGTACAACTGGATCTAAAAAATTTAATCACAAAGTCACAATTTGATTTCATAAGTTTCCAAGGGTCAAAAATATCAATATAAAAGTGAATTTTTAATATTCAAAGAAATAAAGTTTTAAAAATTTATTGAGGTACATTGACCCGCAACCTCCGGTTATTGGCTATAGATCCGACTTTTGACTACAACAACCATCGGAGGTCTTAATTAACAAATGACTAAACGGTCCATGAAATCAAATATTGTTCTGTTTTATTTCAATGTTAATATAAGTTGTTACTTGTTAGGCCATACGTAGCCGTACAGGTCATACACCTGCATTATTTAAATTATAAAATTAATGTTTATATATATATATATATATATATATATATTTGTATGTATATACATGTGTGTGTCTGTTACCTTATTGTTGCCGAACGGTAAGTACTCACCGTTGGGTGAGCTTGCAGCTCCCATACTGGCACACCTCGACGGTGTTACCGCCGGTATGGGGCCGGTGCAGACATCTCACAGGGATGGCCGTGGATGGCCTTAGAAAAACCCAAGCAACCTAAGAACTACTATTAACAAAGTTAATCAACTCAGTGACAAACAAAAACTAAATAATCATATTAGATATATACAATACATTCAAAAAAACCATCATATTATCTTTTCTATCATTTGTGAAAAGTTTCGTTTTAGTCTTTTTTCAGATATATATAGAGAGAGAAAAGTTCAAATACAAACCACTTTTTGGTTGTGAACGTAAGGACAACCCAGAGCGCGACACGTGGGATTTTGACTTACGCGACTTAGTGTTATTCAGTCTGAATAAAGCCCGCGACTTAGTGTTATTCATACTGAATAACGCTATATTCATACTGAATAAGGCTAAGTCGCGGGGACAAGTCGCACGTGTCACTGAATTTTCTGCGACTAAGTTATATTCATACTGAATTAGGCTTATTCAGTCTGAATAATAGTGTTATTCAGTATGAATAAGCTTAGGCGCAGAAAATTCAGATTGACACGTGTCGCGCTCTCGGTTGTCCTCACGTTCACAACCAAAAAGTGGTTCACATTTGAATCTGCCCCTATATAGATATATATATATATATATACATATATATGACCCATTTTCAAAAGTATACATCATGACAACTTAAGGTCGTGCTTAGCGAAAGGTGGGGTTCGGCGGGTTCAAAACCGGCGCCAACGGCGGGCTCGACTACGCCACCGGTGGGGTGGGCGGCGTCGGGGTCACGCGATGTGGCCACACCACTCACAACCGTTGTGTTGTGTATGTGTGGTGTGGTGTGTGTGTGTGTGTGTGTGTGGTGTATGGTGTGTGTGTGTGTGTATGGTGTATGGTGTGTGTGTGGTGTGTGTTAATTAAAAAGTGAGAGAGTTGTAAGGGTTCGGATATTAATCTGAGAGGACTCCAGAAGGCTTATTGTGGGTTTATGAAAAAGCTAATGTGGCAGTGGGGTTGGGAGGGCTCGGAGGGTTCAGGTACGCATAGCCTAATAAAGACTTAATTTCAAAATTACAATTCCTAGTCTGGAAGGAATGGAATGTTATCAGGTTTGACTAAGTGTTTGGTTGACATGAAATGGAATAAATCTGTTAAAGGAATTGGAATCCGTCTATTTGGTTAACAAAATGTAGCTTTGGAATTGGAATGAAATGATGACAAATGACCAAAATACTCTTTTATGTTTTCTAAAAAAAATACTAATAAATACCATTAATAATGTTGAACGGTAGTGGTGGCTAGAGGTGGTGGTGGCCAGAGGTGTTGGTGGCTGATGGTGGTCGGATGAGGGCATTTTTGTTATTAACAAATATTAGAAGGAATGGAATTCAATTCCATCTCATTTGAGAATGAATGACCAAATCCACAAGTGAAGGAATTCATAGAATTCAATTATATTTCTTTAGTGTTAAATATTGTATAGTTCAGGGACCCCTTTGTAATCTTTGTATCTATATATTGTTATCAATACACGCAACCCTATTCACGGGTTTCCACACATTCTATCATGGTATCAGAGCCACCTACGAAAAACCCTAAGAAAACCCTAATTTTCTTCCCTCTCCTCCCTTTTCTCCAGCCGCCGCTGCCGCCCTACCTCCGGCAGCCGCTGTTGTCGCCGGTTGCTTTACACCGGTCGACCTCCACTTTCTCTTGTTTTCCGGCGACCTGCTGTCCCGCCGCTCTCTTCTTTCCTTGCCGCTCACCATCGGAACCCTAGCGACTACGAGGGTGTGTCAACCGCCGCTGCACAACGCAGCTGCTACCATGAGTCGCGACCTCCTGTCGTCTCCACTGCCCACTTCCGTCGCCGGACGCACGCAAACCCTACCGTCTGCAACCAGCGCGCCACCACCGACTCTCAAACCCTAGAGACGTTTTTGCTGCATTTTTGCCGTCGCCTGAACCCTCCGGCCGTCACATCGCAATTCCCCTTTCGTCGCTGGAACCCTAGCGTTAAAACCCTAGCGCCCCACGACCTGCTGCTGCTCGAATCGCCTCACTCGCGCCGCGAACCGCCTCACTCGCGTCGCGACCAACACAGATCGTCGTCCCTTCCCTGCAGATCCTCGCGCCGCGACCAGTAGCCTCGCGCCGCGACCAAAAGCCTCGCGCCGCGAGCTATTACTGTCCAGCAGCCTGTTGTCTTGACACTCCCGTGTCAGCGTTTTCTACTGGGGTTTGTGGTACATTATTTTCCCTCTACCCGCGGTTAAGCGATTTGCTTGTTATTTTCGTACGCTTGTTACTTTATTTATTTGCTTTCCTATTTGTTGCAATGACTACCCCATCGCCCTCCACCACCCTCACTACCCCCACCGCTAGCCAACTTGTGTTTGCCCTAACCAACGTTTACTCTCGGTTCAGTTTTAAACTTTCCACTGATGGGTCCAAATACAAACTCTGGCGACGCATTTTTTTGGACATGTGTAAGGGTGCAAAAGTCCATCGTCACATCACTGGCAAATCTAAACCTACTGGTGATGATGATGAGGACTGGGAGGCAATTGACTCCCGCATCAAATCTTGGTTTTACTCTACTTATGATGCAAACTTATTGCAAATCATCTCAGTGATAACTATACTGCTAAAGATCTCTGGGGTAAACTAGACGAATTTTTTTTGAACAACAAAATGTCCCGAATGCTCCAACTTCAAGAGCAATTTCGTAACCAAAAAAAGGCACCTTGTCCATTACTGATTTTTGCCATAATCTAAAGAATTTGGCCGATGCCCTTGCTGACTGTGACTCCAAAATAGATGAGGTGAAATTAGTTATGCAAATTCTCCGCCAGTTACCGCCCTCCTATCATAGCATTGTTGATGTCATCACCAACACCAAACCCTTCCCCTCCTTTCTTGAAGCCAAAAACATGCTTCTTCTTCATGAGTCTCGTGAAGAGTCTGTTGAACCTCACATAGATGCCCCTCTCACTTCTTTCGCTGCCTTATACTCATCTGCCCAATCTGTCCCAAATGGGGAATCGAAAAATAAATCTATCAGGGGTCGAATTAATGGGCGTTTTGCTTCCAAGGGGGGGGGGGTAATACTAATGTTTCTGCAAGCTCTCACTCTTTTGCAGGTAATCAGGGATACTCTCAGGCGTACTTTGGGTCTTCTCCTACCTCTGGCCATGTTCAGTCTGCTCAGCCAGGCCTCCTTGGTGCGCCTCCTGCGCAACCCTTTGGGACGGGTCTTCCTCAACCGTCCCCTACGATGTACAGTGCGCCTCCGCAGCTCCCAGCTCCTCCATTCCACCAAACGCCGGTGAACTCGCATCCCTACTACTACGGGATACCTCAGTCCCCAACTCCAGTGTCGGTTTCTACTCAGTTTGCGCACCATGTACAGCCATCCTTGCCAGTACCACCGCCTCCTCAGCCTTCCTTCGGCGGCCATGTTTCCCAGTACAGTCAGCCACAGTACACTGACCTCTCTTCTGTTTTTCAGGCTATGTCTGTTCAGCCTCCGCAGGGCAACAACTTTTACATGGACACCGGTGCATCCAGACATATGACTTTCAATCAAGGTACAATGCACTCTCTAACTCCTTGTAATTCTAGTTTCATTCATGTTGGTAATGGTGCTGTGGTTCCTGCTAGATATATTGGCCAATGTAAATTACCTTTTTCTCCTTGGCCTCTTATGCTGAAAAATGTCTTAGTATCTGATAAACTCATCAAGAACCTTATCTATGTCCGTCGTTTTACCATTGATAATTCTGTATCTGTTGAATTTGATCCGTTTGGTTTTACTGTGAAGGATCTTAAAACAGGTCCGTTTCTTCAATGTTGCGACAGTGATCACCATGATCTTTATCCCGTTCTTCCTCCCTCTCCTCAGTCTGCGGTTGCTTCGGCCAACGTTGCTGTCTCTTTTGACGTCTGGCATCGACGGCTAGGTCATCCGGGTGCTGCTGTTTTTCAGTTTCTTTTGTCTCGCAAGTTTATTGCTTGCTCTAGTCAAAACTCTTCTTTTATGTCATGCTTGTCAGTTAGGAAAACATTGTCGTTTATCTTTTCTTTATCAACTACTAAAACTTCTCGTGTGTTTGAACTTATTCACTCTGATCTATGGACTTCTCCTGTTACTAGTTTGAGTGGGTTTAAATATTATGTTCTGTTTTTGGATGATTATTCTCATTTTTTATGGGTCTTTCCTTTACGTGCAAAATCAGAGGTGTTTTCTGTTTTTAAAACATTTCGTGCCTATGTTCTAAATCAATTTAAAACGGACATTCAGCTTTTCCAATGTGACAACGGTCGTGAGTTTAACAATCAACCCTTCTTGGATTTTTTCAAAACTCATGGCATCAAAATACGTTTTTCTTGTCCCTATACGTCTCCTCAAAATGGAAAAGCTGAGCGCACCATCCGCACTATTAATAACACCTTACGCACGTCTCTCATCCAAGCCTCTTTTCCGCCCAAATTCTGGGTTGAGGCCCTCCTTTCTTCTGTTCACACCTTTAACCTGCTTCCTTCCACCACCATTCAGTACAAGACCCCTTTTGAGGTGTTGTTTGGTTTCTTTCCTACCTATTCTCACTTGCGAGTATTTAGGTGTTTGTGTTATCCCAACACTTCGCCCACTAGTGCCCACAAGCTTGCTCCTCGATCCTCTGCCTGTGTCTACCTCGGTCCCAGCACGGATCATCGTGGTTATCGTTGCTTAGACCTCATCACGCAAAAGGTCATCATCTCCCGTCATGTCAACTTTGATGAAACCCACTTTCCGTTTCTTGACTTCCATCCTCGTCCCTCCTCGGAGGACTACGACGCGTTTGATGTTGATGATTCTCTTCCTTCACTCTCTCCTATGGTTGATATTTCCTCCCCTCCGCCGGCCGCTGGTCCTTCTGCTTCTGCTTCCTCTTCTCAGCCCACACCCGCTGACCCCTCTGGCACCTCTTTTGCTGAGCCTTCTCAGCCTCCTGCTCTGGCTGCTACCTCCGGTCATCCGATGACCACTCGTTCGCGCACAGGCTCTCTTAAGCCAAAACAGATCTTCAACCTTTCGGTCACTAGTGACATCTCTCCCATTCCTCGGTCTACTGCTCAGGCCATGTGTGACCCTCATTGGCGGGCCGCCATGGATGCTGAAATGGCGGCCATTCTTTCTAACTACACGTGGGATCTTGTTCCTAAACCCTCTGATGCTAACATTGTTGGCAATCGTTGGCTGTTTCGCCATAAGTTTGACAGCAATGGACGGCTTGAGCGTTACAAATCCCGTCTTGTTGCTTAGGGTTTCTCACAGCAACCCGGACTGGACTTTGATGACACTTTCAGTCCCGTTGTCAAACCTGCTACTATTCGCACGGTTCTTAGCATCTCCATCTCCCGCAATTGGCCCATTCATCAGCTTGATGTTAAGAATGCCTTTCTTCATGGTGATCTCACTGAGACTGTTTACATGCGTCAGCCCCCTGGCTATGTAAATAGTTCTTTTCCCGATCATGTTTGTCGCCTTCGCAAGGCTCTTTATGGCCTTAAGCAGGCACCCCGTGCGTGGTATCATCGTTTTGCTGTCTATCTCTCCTCTTTAGGTTTTCTTAGCAGTAAGACTGACACCCCTCTTTTCACGTATCATCGCGGCTCTGATACTATCTACCTCCTTCTTTATGTCGATGACATAATTCTTACTGCCTCCTCTCCTACTCTTATTTCCATGGTTATCTCTAAGTTATCCTCTGAGTTTCCCATGTCTGATTTGGGTCCGTTATCCTTCTTCTTAGGAATCGCTGCGTCTCGTAGCAAGTCTGGACTCTTTCTTTCTCAATCTGCCTTTGCTCAGGAGATTTTAGCACGAGCTGATATGGTCTCATGCAATCCCTGCAGCACACCGGCTGACACTCAAACAAAGCTTGCTGTTGATGGTGAGCCTGTTCCTGATCCCACCTTATATCGAAGCCTTGCTGGTGCCCTGCAGTATCTGACCTTTACTCGTCCTGATATTGCCTATGCCGTCCAACAGGTCTGTCTCTTTATGCATGACCCGCGTCTTCCGCATCTCAATGCACTTAAACGCATCTTACGGTATTTAAAGGGTACTCTGTCTCATGGTCTTCATATTAAGGCGTCAGCTGTTGATCGCTTGGTTGCCTATTCGGATGTCGACTGGGCCGGCTGTCCTAATACACGTCGGTCCACCTCAGGGTTTTGTGTCTATCTGGGTGACAATATCGTATCTTGGTCCTCCAAACGACAACATGTTGTTTCCTGATCTAGTGCCGAGGCCGAGTACCGGGGGATAGCCAATGTAGTTGCTGAAACTGCTTGGTTGCGAAATCTCCTCCTCGAGTTGTGTTATCCTCTCTCTCGTGCCACTGTTGTCTTCTGCGATAATGTCAATGCCATGTATCTAGCATCTAACCCTGTTCAGCACCAGAGAACCAAGCATGTGGAAATAGACTTACATTTGTTAGGGAGCGTGTTACGTTTGGTCATGTGCGTGTTTTGCATGTTCCATCCTGTTGGTCCCAAAGAGGTGACCTTCAAGCAAGGATAGTGTTTGGGATTATAGAAGGGGGTTGAATATAATCACACAAGTTTTCACTTTTAAATTCTTGTTGTATTAACAATATGAATTTACAGATTGTTGCGGAAATAGAAAAGACAATAAGTCTAAACTAAACAATCTAAGTTCTTTCACTATGCACTAAAGTGAGAAGATGTAAGAAAGAAGATAGAGGGAATAAAGAAAGAAAGGATTAGGGTATTTTTAGGATGAAGAAGAAGTATGGAGAACATCTCTTCAAGTCCTATTTATACCCAATGCATTAAATGCATGTAGACTCACTTTTGTGTACGTGTCACAATGTAAGTGGTCCTTTGTACTATTTACTATAAACAAATACTCTTTGCATGGTGTGCAAAAGAGGAAGTGTGTAAACAGTTGCCTTGAGGTCTGATAAGTACGGAGGTGATAACACCAAAATTATACATGTTTTGGTGGTGCTTAATTGGTTGAATTTACCCCGTTTATCACTTGATTCTCACCTAATTACTCACGAATTGGTATGTTTGTTACTTTTGAAGGTATTGGAGAACACGGAGCTAAAAAGTGCGGAAAATAGGCGAAATTGTGCGAAAGTTGGAAAAGTACAAAACAGGAAGTTTTAGCGATCGCGAAGTGAAGGTTTTGGCGCCGCCAAGACTGATATTCGAGAAGGTTCCTACTTTTTATCAACTTAGCGCCGCGAAGATGAAGTTTAGCACCGCGAAATTGGCATTTGCACTCTCAAGAAGATTCCAGAATTTGCCAAAAATAGAAGGAGTAGGGTTTTTAAGTGTTTCGCGCCGCGAACGCTTACTTGGCGAACGCGAAACAGCTTCTGGACTTTCTTTTAAATACTGTTCTCAGCCTTCAGTTCCATATGCATTCTTAGACAGAAAAATACAGTAAAAGGGTCAGTTGTACCAGTTGGTTAGTGGTTTGGAGGGAGAATCAAGTGTGGAGAGAGGAGACGCTGCGCCGATACGGATACTCGATTAATCATCTGTAGCTGTATGGTCGGTAGAATGTCTGTCTTTATCTATACTTATTCTGTTTTCCTAGCTATGAGTAGTGAGTAGTTTTCTATGTAGTACTTATCGTGGTAGATGAACCATGTGGATATGATTTTATGGTTTTAATGATTATTGATTTGTTTTGGTTAATTGAATGTGGTTTTATGATTCCAATTTGATTCCTGCTATTTCGTGTGTTTGAACTCGTTGGTTGGGTTTGCTTTTGGACCAAAAAAGTAGACTCCATTGGGTTAATCAACCTCTCTTGACTTATCCTTCGAGACCTCGGAGAATTAGGTTAAGTGGTTTCTTGGACCGAGAGAAACTAGATTGTAAAACACCGGTTAGTTGAGATAGGATTGGGTGACTGATATTTAGGTTGTCTGACAATCAGCCTAGGTATTGGGACTAGGAGGACCATTCTAACTGTTTGTTGTGGTTTCCCGCAAGTTGCCCGTAACTGTTTGTTGTGGTTTCAGTCACGGCAAATTTGTTAGAGCCATTTGAGGAACCGGAGAGGGAATTCAGAAAAAGAAACAAAAAGACGAGAGCCAACAAAGTTCGCCCGAGAGCTTTGATTTTTGAGATGGGAGAAGAAGCACCGATGTGGACCGCCAGGAGGGCCGCTCCAACTGTTCCCACGAATCCGATCACGAAGCCGAATCTAAACAAGGAAATCCCGGGGAAGCTCCTACACATGATCAAGGACCTTACCTTCGACGGGAAAAATGATAGCAATCCTATCGTGCATTTGGAGAACTTCGTGGATATCTGTGATCTGTTCAAAACCGAGGAAGGCCGAGATGATGCGATTCGTCTCCGAGTCTTTCCTCTCACACTCGCCGGAGAAGCTAGAGCTTGGCTGCGTTCGTTAGAGCTAAGCTCGATCACTACTTGGGAAGGACTGCGTTCCAATTTCCTTTCCCGATTTTTTCCACCATCTAAGATCGACAAGTTGAAAGCCGACATCCGATCCTTCCAACAAGATGACGGGGAGACCATATCCGAAGCATGGGAGCGTTTCAAACACCTTCTAAATTCGTGCCCAAGTCACGGATTGACTAAGAGCGAACAAGTCCAAACTTTCTACAGTGGGCTTGCTTACTCTTCACGTGCTACATTAGATTCATCTGCTGGAGGTGTCTTCATGTATAAAACGCCCACGGAAGGTTATAAGCTCCTCGAAGACATGCTCATACACAACATAGATTGGAGGACGGACAAGCGTTTACAAATTCCAAGAATGGCCGGGAAAATCTCAACCGATTTTGATCCATCGGATGAAATAGCTGCTGTGAAAAACCAACAGGTAAAGTTTGAACGAAAAATAGATGAACTAATTAAATCTGTTCATGCTTTGCAGGTTGGATGCGAGGAGTGCAAGGGTCCACATTTGACTAAGGATTGTCCGAATCGCCCGATGATGACACCGGAGGAAGTTAATTATCCTAACCGGGGCGATTACCAAGGGAGGTGGAACAACAACCGTAACTTCAATCCACGACCTCCCGGATTCTTTGCACCAAATCAACCGAACCAACGCACGGAGGGAGAGCCACGCATTTCTATCGAGGACCGACTCATCCAGTTCATGGACGCGCAAAAGAAAATCAATGATGAGGTAGGGTCATATTTGCGTAACCATCAGAGCATAATTCAAAATTTGGAATTGCAGGTTGGACGCATTGCTCAAACATTAGCCGAGAGGACCCAAGGAGAACTTCCGACGCAAACCCAAGTCAATCCAAAGGTGGAAAACGCAAAGCCGATGCTCATGATGGCCGGAACGAAGTCAAAGAAGGCGTGGACAGATATTTACAACAAAAAGTACGTGGATAGCGACAGTGAAAGTGAGCCCGACTATGCCACGGATTACGGTTCGGAGGGGTTCACAATCTCGTTCGAGCATCTTAAGCTTAATGATTCGGACACATCAAGTGATGACGAGAACAAGGATGAGGATGGAAAGCAAGGTGGATACGCGGAGTTCGTGATACCAAAGAAAGAAAAGAAAGGAAAAGAGAAGGAGAAAGAGAAACCAGACAAGGAAGAGCTCATCTATATCGCACCAATCAAGCATGACCCGGGAAGTTACAGTTTACCTATTTTTTGTTCTAAATACAAAGGTCTTGCTTTAATTGATTCAGGTGCCGCACTTAACATGATGCCTTCTTGTTTTTGTAGGAAAATGGGTATCAAGAAGATCGAGCCGACGGATTATCAATATCGAGGAGTGAACGGGTACATGACCAAACCGTTGGGGATAGCGGAAGCAGTTCCGATTCGAATCGGAAATTTCGTCTACTATACGGACTTTATCATAGCCAACCTCCCGAAGGACACGGAGATCCCTATCATTCTCGGGAGAGCTTTTCTGCATACCGCCCAAGTTAATACGGACATGCGAAATCAAGTTACGAGCATGGGGTATGGAGAAAAAAGTTTGTACTTTGATCCCAACGGAGAGCCGGTTAGACATCTCGATGAGCCTTATGAAGATCCTTCTCTTACCTATAAGAAGGTCCCGAACCGCCCACTGCTACCTCATGAACAAATGGGCCGAAAGAAGACGGAGGACTACCCGAATCCGATACAACCAAAGGAGATATCTACCAATCCGGGACCCTCCAAGAAGGAACATCGAAAGAAAAGGGGTTCGTCAGCCCGACGAGCCAAGAAATGAGCCGAAAGCGGGGTCGATCTCTAGACCCAGTCAAAAATGAAGCGCTTCTCGGGAGGCAACCCGAGCATTTTTCGTTATTTTCAGTTTTAGTGTTTTTCGTGTGAGTTTTTACTAATGTTTTTGTTTTGTATTGCTTAGGTAACCATTCAGAAGGGATAGAAGCCAAAATCGACGAAAACCGACACGAATCGGAATTTTTCAAAAGTTGGAAACAGAAAGATTTCGCGAACGCCAAACCTTTAGTTTGGCGACGCGAAGTCTGTCCAGACCAACATCAGGTAAAATTTTTGAACTTGGCAACGCGAAGTGGTATGTTTGGCGACGCGAGAATCGATTTTACAATTTTGAATTCTTGGAAACCGCCTCTTCGCGATGCGAAGCCTTAGGCTTAGCGACGCGTAGTCGGCCCTGACGGTTTTTAAACCCTCATTTTTCACTTTTTCAAAACACAAAAACCTATTTTCTCTCTCGGCGCCGCGAAATCCTCTCACGTCCTTGCCAAGTTCGAAAATCTTAAGCTTCAATTTCATCCACAATGGCACAAAAGGTATGTTTCCTAACTTGATTTCGTTGGTTAAGCTCGATTTGGTGTAGTGAATTCATGATTTGGGGCAACAATGGTGGTTCTAGGTTTTCATAGATTCTATCTTGAATTGAAACCCCATTGTGTAATTAATTGTTGATTTGGATTGCATGCTATGATTTTTGATGGAAAAATAGTTTTGGCATGTGTTTTGCTTGTTGAATCTAGCTTGTTGGACCTTCAATGGTGAATTGTATGGAATTGGAATTGTTCTAGAGTGCACCATTGATGGTTAGAATTCTTGATTGATGCATACTTCGTTCTTAGAGTGCAATTTCATTATAGCATGCTAGTTAATGGGTTATTGAATTTAGTTGGATTGTGCTTGAATGCTAAGTGTGGGGATTTTGCACCCAAAATCCCCATCTTTTGATTTTACTAGATTGTGTTAGTGGAACCTTGGCTAAAAGCTCAAGTGTGGGGATGTTACACATCCCCATTCATTTTGAATCGCAATACATGTATCGTTTAGCTTGAATTGTTAGCCTTGGAATTTTGTCTCATTGGTTTGAATGATATGAACTTTGTCTTGATCATATTGGATACACTTGGACTAAGACATTGTTTGTTTGGATTTTGTAGAGACAAAGAACTCGTTCGTCAACCTCATCGGTCCCTAATTTTCGTGCGCCGGGTGGAGGTCACGTCTTCACCTATTTTGGGAACGATCCAACGTTGAATGATCAAAGGCGTGAGCATTACCGAAAGATCGTCGACCGACTCGCGTCCCGTCAAATCCTGGTCCCGAGGAGAGTAGATTGGGATCTTCTCCAAGTTATGGGCATGAGAAATGAGATCGGAGCCAAATTGGAGAAGCATGCGTACGATGAGGAAGGCTCCGAGTACTTTATTTGCCATGCTTGGGAGCGCATCTTTGATTTTGCCGAGACCCTTTACCGAGAGCTCATTCTGGAGTTCGTGGCTACATTTCGGTTTGAGGAAGAGAAAGCCCTTGATGAGTTTTACCAGCCGTGCATGAGTTTTCGACTCGGTGGTGTTTGGCATTCGATCTCTTTGGTCGACTTGGCGGTGGCTTTGGGGATATATACCCAAGCCGAGGTGGAGGCTCCCGGATTCATGGAGTACATGTTCGCCAGCGGAAAGAGGCCGGACGACTTCGATCCCAGTTTATCTTGGGCAGTTCTCGGAAGTGGCAACTATGGTGGCAATCTCAAGGTCAAAAGCCTTCTCTCTTCTTCGGACCGACTCTATCATCGGATACTTGTTAATGCGGTCAATGCACGTTCCTCGAGTGAGGAGAAGATCTCGACCTATGATCTTTGACTTCTCGAGCAACTCACCACGGATGACAAATACCTGAACGCTCCCTATATCGTCGCCATGCAACTCATGAAGGGAGGCGGTTATCGCGAGGGTAGCCGGATGGCCGGTGGCCAATATGTCACCCGTTTGGCTAGGCATTACGGGGTTCTAACCGATGATGCTATTGCCTCGATGACGAGCCTCGGGGAGATGGGTTTGATCGACATGGAGCAACTCCGAGGAATGGGGGCAGCTGCGGTAGATCACTTGGTTGGCGGAGATCAGTTCACGTGGATCCCTTATCCACAAACACACGAGCCAAGAAGGAGGACGAGGAGTACCCAAGAAACCGGTGAAGCGAGCGGGGCGAACGAGGACGAACAACCGACGGATGAAGCGGGGCACTCGGGTTATGAAGACCTGAGTAATCGTTTATCGGAGATGCAGCTTACTTATGGCCGACATCATCAGCATATGGAGTATAACACCACGGAGGCTCTCCACCAAGCCAACTGGCAAAGTGGATTGATGAACCGAATGGCCTCCCAATTTGGTGTTGCACCTGCGACTCCTTTTGCTGCATCGCAGTTTTGGCCATTCTCCGACGATGCACCGCCCGGTTATCCCACTTTCGAGGATTGGCGTAACCAACCTCGAGGCCCCTATTGATCTCTCTTTTATCTCTCTATTCGATATGGTTGTCTAAGCAATTTTATTTTTGTTTGTGTTTGTGTTTGCTACTATCTTTTATTTTTTGTTTGGATTGTTTAGGATTTTAATTGTTTGCTTAGTTTGGTTTATTTTATTTTGTTCTTTTTACCTTTTATTTTTTTTTTTTTAGATACAGCTGTTTATGATTCTGCATCGGGTACGATTTCCGGAATAATCTCTCGCAGATCAGAACAAGTCAAATAACCCGGGAAGTTTCTCTTTTTCCCAATTACTCCTTAATTGTTTTAACTGTTGCATTGAGGACACTGCAAATTTTAAGTGTGGGGAGGGGGTTATGTTGACTTGTCTGCTTGCTTATTGGGTACACTTTATGCTTGTGATTGTCGTTTTTCAAATTTTTGAAAGCTTTGAAGTTTGACCCCAATTTTTTTCAAAATCTGAGATTGTTTTTGAGACTGAGTTGCTTGTTTAGGAGGACATGAGATGAGACTGTTTGAGTAGGAGAATACCTTGGAATACTGATTACCATGAGTGCCTCACCCGATTCCTTTGAGAGATTGAGCCTAATTAATTCATTTGTGTGAGGAATACCGACTTTGACCCAAGGTAGAACTTGTCACTAGAATTCTTGTCGAGACCACATAAGAGAAGTATTTATCACCATTGCACTGATAGAGGCCTTCGTTTCTAACCCTTTTAGCCTTCGTTAGATAACCTCATCATAGGGTTATTTAATTTGCCTAGCCAATTTCTGAAAAGGTGTTCACTTATAACACTTTCACCCTTGAAACCATTTTTTGAGCCTTAGCCTTTCGTTTCTTTACCCAATTCACCATATACCCTTGAGCCTAATTGTTTTATCTATCTTTTGGCCGTAACTTAAATTTGATACTTGAGATGTTTGATCCAGTTTTTCAAAAATCTGATAGTTTTTATGGGATTGATAAGAGCATGAGAGAAGAGCCAAAAGCAACATAGTTGCTGCTCTGAAAAAGAGAAAAGAAAGAAAAAGAAAAGATGAGACTCAAAGAAAGAAAAGAAAATATCAAAAGTAGATCAAGTGAGCTTAAAAGTGTGAAAAAGAATTTGTGCCACAAATAAGCCATAGGCTTAGGCCGATTCTAAAAAAAAAAAAAAAAGAAGAGAGAGAGAGAGAGATATGCTCATCCCGATAGTTTCACTGTTTGAGAATCAGATTTTGTGCTTTACTATTTGGATCATTACAAATTAGTTTTCAAGTTTTTGTTGCAATATCCTTAGCCACTCATATATCCTTTATCCTACCCTTAACCTTAGCCTAACATTACAACCCCTAAGTCCTCTTGACGGTTGACAACTTCTCAGTGGTGGAGATTAAATTCAGTGCCAAGCTTATGCATGAGGGAATTGGTCGAGTATTTGTGAGATCACTTTTTACACTTTTACCCCCGAGAGATACACTTCAGATTATTATTCATACTATGTGAGGGTAAAAGGTCCACCTTGGTAATTCGATTGCTTGATATGTCTTGTCTTTGTGTCTGACTATGTGAGATTCTTTGTCTTCTTGGATGATCTTGGGTGGAGATAATTTTGGTGTCATCTTTCTTATCTTTCAGTCTTTTGATTGAGGACAATCAAAGTTTAAGTGTGGGGATTTTGATAACACTAAAATTATACATGTTTTGGTGGTGCTTAATTGGTTGAATTTACCCCGTTTATCACTTGATTCTCACCTAATTACTCACGAATTGGTATGTTTGTTACTTTTGAAGGTATTGGAGAACACGGAGCTAAAAAGTGCGGAAAATAGGCGAAATTGTGCGAAAGTTGGAAAAGTACAAAACAGGAAGTTTTAGCGATCGCGATGTGAAGGTTTTGGCGCCGCCAAGACTGATATTCGAGAAGGTTCCTGCTTTTTATCAACTTAGCGCCGCGAAGATGAAGTTTAGCGCCGTGAAATTGGCATTTGCACTCACAAGAAGATTCCAGAATTTGCCAAAAATATAAGGAGTAGGGTTTTTAAGTGTTTCGCGCCGCGAACGCCTACTTGGCGAACGCGAAACAGCTTCCGGACCTTCTTTTAAATACTGTTCCCAGCCTTCAGTTCCATATGCATTCTTAGACAGAAAAATACAGTAAAAGGGTCAGTTGTACCAGTTGGTTAGTGGTTTCGAGGGAGAATCAAGTGTGGAGAGAGGAGACGCTGCGCCGATACGGATACTCGATTAATCATCTGTAGCTGTATGGTCGGTAGAATGTCTGTCTTTATCTATACTTATTCTGTTTCCTAGCTATGAGTAGTGAGTAGTTTTCTATGTAGTACTTATCGTGGTAGATGAACCATGTGGATATGATTTTATGGTTTTAATGATTATTGATTTGTTTTGGTTAATTGAATGTGGTTTTATGATTCCAATTTGATTCCTGCTATTTCGTGTGTTTGAACTCGTTGGTTGGGTTTGCTTTTGGACCAAAAAAGTAGACTCCATTGGGTTAATCAACCTCTCTTGACTTATCCTTCGAGACCTCGGAGAATTAGGTTAAGTGGTTTCTTGGACCGAGAGAAACTAGATTGTAAAACACCGGTTAGTTGAGATAGGATTGGGTGACTGATATTTAGGTTGTCTGACAATCAGCCTAGGTATTGGGACTAGGAGGACCATTCTAGTTGACAATCATATTATCTGCATGTTAGGGTGTCCCAGACTTAAATCCTTACAATAGCCAAATCATCATACTTTTATGTAACTTAATTATCCACTTGGGGATTCACTATGCCATGATAAGTGCTATGTTTTCTTTATTATTGTTAAATCAGTTTTTATTCTGCTTTCTAGTTCTTTAGTTGTTAATTTAGTTTTCAAATCATTTTCTCAAAAACCCCCCATAGCCTTAGATTAATTAAACTAATAGGATTACCAGTCTGTTACTTGACCGTTCCCAGTGGTAGATACGATACCTGGACTTTCCTACGCTATATTGCTATCGATCAGGTACGCTTGCCTGTGAATGTGGTAATAGGTGGTTAGGCATTAGAGGTTAAAACTTGTTACGCTTTTTATAGTTAATATTTAACCCGCATCAGGAGTGGAACAGTTAAAAACTTGTCCTTATGTACTTTTGGGTCAGTAAAGGGGATAAAATCCTTTTGTTGCATTAGACTAGAGACATTACACTAATCCTTCAGGATCAGGATAACATGAATCAGTGACTAGAGTCCTGAAAACTGGTGCTGTTCAGGGTCCATCTTGTATCCTGATGAATCTTCAGGATGTCATACGATATTGAGCAGCCTGCTATCACTGAGTTCCGTCTTCAGATCACGAGCATGCTGTTCCTGTCATCAGCTAATTCTTTGACGTCGCTGATGGTTCTTTGAGTATGATCTTGATGTCTTCAAGAGGTCTTCACTTCAGTGGACAGGATCAGTAGACTGGAGAACAGACTCGTTCGTCTCCTGATCCTGATCCTGATTACTATAAAAATAAGTTACAGCATAAGTAACATGGAATAACACTGAACAGACTCAGTGATAATTCCTCAAGCTATAACAGAAGTAAAAACCTATTCACTAAGTAAAGATTCAGGATCATTATCATTTCATCAGGTCTTAGGAGAGCTGGATCAACAATCTCCCCCTAAATGATAATGATAAGACAATGGAGAAATTGTCTAAGTCTAGAAAGAAAAAAAAATTCTAAGTCTAGATGAAACAGTAGGAAATAGAACTCATAAAGGTACATGTCCCATTTACTGTTTTGAGGGATCTTTTTCAGTACTATGATGGAGTAAAGTACAATGCACTGAATTGCATTTTCATTAATCTTAATAAGGTTACAAGAGTAAAGAAAATACAAGAGTACATAATGAGGTACTGAAAGAAAAATTACAAAATATTCTAACTATCAGAGTCTTCGCTAAGTTCTTCAGTCTTGACTTGTATTGGAACATGAGTATACTGAAGGCGATTCTATGATCGAGTATAGCTCTGACAGTGCGAATTATCTCTTTATTATCTTGGTTTTCTTGTCCTTTTGAGCAGTGAAGAGAACAGAAACCAAGTGTTCATATGGTGCTTTGTGTAGCTCGCTGAAACGCTGAAAGCGAGAATCTTGGAGTTGTCGCTTACACAAATACCATGAACAGGTTCTCTGATGACTTGTCCTTCAGAGAGAGAGACTCATGGAGGGAGTGAAAGATCAAGCATCGAGAGGTCCAGTGGTTTGACAACCATCCTCGGCATGCAAGGAGTTGGTCTCCTTGTTGAAGCACGCGCTGATCTTCGAACAGGTGGCTGAGGCAGTGCTGAAGAAGGTTGGAGAAGGTCATCAGGAATTTCGGTTGTTCTTCTGATGCGTGCAATAAGTCCATTAATGACTTATTCTACTTCAGCCCGATAGTTTCTGTTGGCTTTGGGAAGTAGGCTTCTGATTTCATTCCACTCTGACAAGTTGTATCTTTCCAACTTGTCAAGAGTGTGTTGCACATCCTTGACTCCTGAGCGTTTGACGGTGATCCATGTTTTTGCTCTTTTGCCGCGAGTTCGGCTGAGATGGATTCCAGAGATAGCAGCACCATGTTTTCTGAGGTGTAGGCGATCTCGGCACCAGTCAAGCTCTGAGTTCACTTCTTCAGACTGAACTTCAGCGTTTCTGTTGAAGACCTTCAGCGCGGCCTTCTGTGCTAGAACAGGATCAGCACTTATTTCAGCGTCCTTCTTCAACAAAATCCGATGCAAGCCTTCGAGCGGCTTGAGCGAGAGGAAGCTTCCTTCTGCTTCTTTTATGCTCCTCCTGAGCCTGTACAGCATTGTTGTACTCCTCTTTCGATAGATAGGCGAACTCGGAGTCCCAAGAGGTACGAAGAGGAATTTTTACTCTTGTACTCTCGAGTCGCTCTATCACGGCGTCTAAACGCCCATCCCTGTTGACAGTAGCAGAGTTGTCAGGGTAATTCTCACCTTCAGATCTAGGAGAAATTAGAGGGAGGAGATCTGGGAGAAGAGAGCAGGGGTAGAGAAGTCATCAGAGATGAATTCATCATCTGACGATAGGCAAATGGTTTCAGGAGGGGCTCTTATTTCAGGGGTTCTAGAAGAGGATGCTTCAGGGTTAAAGCGGGTTGGTTTAGAAGGAATGGATTCAGGGTTTAGAGGAGTTACTCTGAATGTCATTCTGCTTAGTTCAGCTCGTGTCTGTTCTGATGGACTGTTCTCCATAAGGCGAACAATCTCACCAGTGACAGAACCGAAGTTCACATCATAACACCCAGAGTCGTCTTGGGTTTCAGGTTCAGAGGTTTGTTTGGGAGAAGATTGAGGTGTTGGTTCAGGGGTAGGTTGTTTGGGTGGTTGGTAGACAACTAATTGTAAGTTGTTTGTGGGTGAGTCTTCAGAGGAGGTGTCGAGGGTGATGGTTTCAAGTGTAGGTTTAGATTTAAGGAGAGTAGAGATTGGTTGGTTATCAGAAGATGAGGGAGAGGATGGTAGTAGTAAGGTACCAGGTGCACCGGGGTTCTCCCCCTGAGAGTGTGCAGGCCCTGGAGTGGGCGTTGAGGCTGGTACCTTCTCGACGAAGAAGGTGTCGTCATCTTCATCATCATCCTCATCCTCGTTTGTTCCCCCCTGTTCATTTGTTCTCCAGTTGGTGGAGGGGGAATAAACGGAATGGTCTCTCTGGGGCTGTCTCTCCCCCTCAACAGGTGCCTGTTGTAAGGCGGCTGTTGAAACACTGCGTTGGAGGAGAGAGGCCATGTTGGCGTTGAGCTTTCGGTTGATGAAAGAAGATGAGAGCAGGGACTGGAGAAGTTCCCTATTAGCCGTAGTGAACGACGGCGGTGGAGGAGGAGCAGTGGCAAGAGGGTTGACTGCAGTGGCTAGCTCGGCCACTTTCTCTTGTAGAGCTCGTAGGTCGGTCTCCTGTGCATCCAACCTCTGCACCACAAGTTGTTGGAAGTTGGTGGTGGAGGTGGAGTTGTTGTTGACCGCTGTGGAGAGAGCGGGTAACGCCGTAGCCTTCAGGTCGTCTACAGACGCCTGAAGGGAGGAAGAGGAGGTAGCCACCTGAGAGACCTTGTCATGGATGGCATCCAGACAAGGTATGGTGATGGTGACACCAGTAGGAGTAGGGGCGGCAGCGGCGGCAGCAGCAGTGGCAGAGGTTGCGGCGGCTTCGGCGGCAGTGGCAGCAGCCTTGGCAGCTGCAAGCTCAAGCTCCATGGCCTGAAGCTGGGCCTTGTGAGCTTCTTCCTGTTGCTGGAGCGCCGTGCGGACTTCCTGCAGTTGCCGTTCAGCGGATTGCCGACGAAGCTCGGCGGCGTTCAGTTGTCGGTCGGCGTCCGTGAATATGAAATCGTTGAAGGGGTCATCCTGATGGAGTTGGGATTGCCCTTCAACGGCTGCTCCTAAAGAACCTGTAAACAGAGTAGCTAAGTGAGTACTAGAAGACTCAGTAGCTTTCATAGAAGAAGAAATGGCAATAATATGCTTAATAGTATTACCTGAGGCTAGGAGGGTATCAGAGCGATTACCCGCCACATTCTCTGAGTGTTCGAGATGAACAACCTCAGGTTCTAGTTGTACAGGAGCAGTGATAGGAGTATCTGCAGGTGAAGAAGTTTTAGATAAAGGAGATGGTTTATTAAAAAGTTGAGGCAGGGTAATGTAGTATTTCTTCCCAGCTGGTGCCTTCTTTTTCTTTTGTGCCTTGGACTTGGCGCGTTTGGGCTGAGGTGGAGGAGAGGAGCCAGAGGGAGGAGGGCGCTTCAGAGGCGCCGAAGAAATTGTTGCAGCTAGGGAAGTCAGTATAGGGTTAGCTACTGACATAGCATGCATAGAAGGAGAAGAAGATGGTTTGGAAGAGAAGAGAGAAGACATACCTTGAACAGGAGAAGAGATGGGTTGTTCCTCTGCGTCTGGTTGTGCTTCAGGGACAACCAAGACAGCAGACAGAGGGACATCGTCAGCTTTGGAAGACAGCTGTTCCAGAAACTTTACGCCTAAGGCGTAGTTGTTGAAGTTTCCCTCTGTTGGGTAATTGGTACCCATGTGCAGTGCCAGAACTGCAGTGAAGAACCTGGTGTAGGGGACGTTGACCACCCTGGTTCGGTTCTTGATCTTCTTCAGCATGCCGTCCCAGATGCAGCGGATGTAGTCAAACTTGCGATTTTTGATCGCAGAGTAGACCATGTTCTGAATCACCGTGGGGAATTGCTCCGTGCTCCCCGTTTTCCCTGTCAGACAGAGACCAAACGTGTTCCATATATAATAGAACGTAGCGTTTAGCCCTGTCTTGTGGACAGTGGCGGCAGTCTTCACCAGAGGTTGGCCTTCACGCACAGGCCACTTGTAGCCAATAGCATCCAGGAGTGCTATGACGTCGTCAGAGGAAGGAGCAGGAGGGAATTTCTGCTTTTTGGGGAAGTTGAGGACGTTTCTCAGGGTGCCAATGCCGAACGAGATAATGTCGTCCTTGATCTGGAACTTAATCACTTCGTGCATCTTGCCCCTCGAGTTCCTTTCTTGGGCTGTGGTGGCAGTGGACCACAATTGCAGTAAGAGGGGTTTGTTGGGCGCCGGGTTCAGAGTGAACGCCGTCTTCAGGGGACATGACAGTAGGAAGTCCCTGGCAGGCTTCAGAAACGCCTTGTTTGCAGGGAGGTCAAATTGCCCAATCAAATTGTTGGGTTTGAACTGCAAGTCGTGCTGGGGAATGACTATCGGAAGGTTTCCAGTAGCCGTCATGAGAGTTGTTGCCTCAGAGGAGAGCTGGGCGTCCAATGATGTGGAAGTAGTCGCAGCCATTCTGTTAAAAAAAACAACATATGTGGATGATTAAAGATCCAAAATATGCAATTTTCTTCACTTTTCAATGAACACAGAAAATGTTCATAAAAGTGGTGAAATCCTTTATACTTAGAATGGATTTGATACCAAAATACACAAAAGAAATGTGTTTTGGCATTAAAGAGAACTTTTATTTTGATGAATAGATATCAAAAATAAGAGTTTATGATTGTTCTTAAAAGAAATAAGAAAAACCATATAAATTGTTTTAACAAAAATCTTAGAAGATTTTGGGAAAACTAAGATCAAACGAAGTGATCTTAGGGTTTTTGGAAAAACGTTTAACAAAATAAGTTGTTTAGATGAAGAATACCAACTTAAAATGTAGAAAGAACAAGAGTAAAGAAACACTTACGATGATCTTGTTAAAGAAAAGTGATGAGTGTTCTTGGTGTTCTTGAGAGAAAACAGTTCTTGCTTTTTCTTGCTTGATTTCTTAGAGAGAATTATGTGAGCGTAAAGAGTGTAATGGATTACGAGTGAGGTTTTTATACCTCGCGGTTGGAGAGAGAAAATGGATGAGAGAGAAACGGGCGGCTAAATTCAAACGTAATGATGAAAAAAGGAAGTTCTACGCGCGTTCACGCGCCTGACACACGTCGTGGGGAACAGGAAACGTCCCATTACGTGTCAGTGCAGATGAAAAGTTTGTTTTATTTGAAAAGATAAAAACCACCTTTTCAGGGGATAATTCCATTTTGATGAAAGATTTGTTTTCTTGGAATTGGAGTACTTATCAGATAAGCACTGTTTTGGGAAAATCCTCTTATCACATTTAATGCGATAAGGTTTCAGGAGCAGAGGTACTTACCTGAGAATCATCAGTATTCGGATGTTGAACAAAGATTTTGTAAGTACTGAATAGAGTCATCCTCTGATGAGAGTTCGTTCAGGAGTTGTTAAAGAAAGAGTCCTGAGAATAGTTATTCTATAGGATTTAACAACTGTTTGTCCTGATAAACTTCAATCATCAGGATTTAACATCCCAAGTTCACTGATGAGCATATTAAAACGCGTCACATCCAGTGGTTTGGTAAAGAGGTCAGCAAGCTGATATTCAGTAGGAACAAAATGGAGTTCAATATCACCATTCATCACATGATCCCTGATGAAGTGATATCTCACTTCAATGTGCTTTGTCTTGGAGTGTAAGACAGGATTGTTGGCGATGGCTATCGCTGAAGTATTGTCACAGTAGATAGGAATTTTAGAAAGTTGTATGTCATAGTCCTGAAGTTGATTTCTCAGCCACAGGACTTGAGCACAACAGATTCCTGCTGCAACATATTTAGTCTCAGCAGTTGAAGTGGACACAGAGTTCTGTTTCTTGCTAGTCCAGCTCACCAACTTGCCACCTAGCAGGTGACACCCACCAGTGGTGCTTTTCCTTTCAATCTTACATCCTGCAAAGTCACTATCAGAATATGCAGTTAGATCGAACCCTGAGTCCTTGGAGTACCAAAGACCCAGATTAGGAGTTCCCTTCAGATATCTGAAGATCCGCTTTACAGCGGTCAGATGGGATTCTTTGGGTTCAGCCTGATAACGAGCACATAAACATGTAGAATACATGATATCAGGGCGACTAGCTGTGAGATACAGCAGAGAGCCGATCATTCCTCTGTAGAGAGTCACGTCAACAGGTTTCCCTTTGGAATCCTTGTCAAGTGACAGAGGAGGAGCCATTGGAGTCTTCATTGGTGTACAGGATGTGAGATCAAATTTCTTCAGCATCTCATGTACATATTTACCTTGATTGATAAAGATTCCCTTTTCAGATTGCTTGATCTGAAGTCCTAAAAAGAATGTTAGTTCACCCATCATAGACATTTTATATTCAGATTTCATGAGCAACTCAAACTTTTCGCAGAGTTTGGGATTTGTGGATCCAAAGATAATGTCATCGACATATATCTGGACGAGAAGGATATGCTTAGGATATTTCTTTAGAAATAAGGTGTTATCAATCTTTCCACGAACAAAACCTTTAGAGAGAAGAAAGGTTGAGAGGGTATCATACCAGGCACGAGGAGCCTGTTTTAACCCATAGAGAGCCTTGTTTAACTTGTAGACGTGATCAGGGAACTTAGGATCTACAAAGCCAGGAGGCTGAGCCACATAGACTTCTTCATTAAGTTTTCCATTTAGAAAGGCATTTTTAATGTCCATTTGATAAACCTTGAAGTTCATATGTGTTGCGAAGGCTAGGAAAAGTCGAATTGCTTCGAGCCTAGCCACAGGAGCAAAGGTTTCATCGTAATCAATGCCCTCTTCCTGCCTGTATCCCTGAGCCACAAGGCGAGCCTTATTTCGAATAATCGTACCAATCTCATCAAGTTTATTTCGAAAAATCCACTTGGAACCAATGATAGTACGTTTTCGAGGCCTAGGGACGAGAAGCCAGACATTGTTTCTGATGAACTCTGCTAGCTCTTCCTGCATGGCTGAAACCCAGGCAGGATCACGCAAAGCATCATCTATTTCTTTAGGTTCATTTTCAGAGATAAAATTAACATAAAGACAGACGTTACCAGATTGGCGTCGTGTTTAAATGCCAGAGGAGGGATTACCAAGAACTTGATCAATGGGATGATCCTTGGTCCATCGAAGAGCAGGTGGCTGATACACCTGTCCTAAAGTGGAGGCTTCATTTACTGATGGATCAGGGAGAAGATTAGTGGGAGTAGGCTCACTAACAGTGGTTTGAGAAAAGTCTTCACTGTTAGTGGGTTGAGCAGGTTCAGATGGTGTGATTTGGGTAATTGGAGTGGCATTTATTAGAGGTGGAATGTGTATATCAGTGGGTGGTATAGGAGGATCTTCTTCAAAACCATCAGGAAGGTCTTGAGGAGTTGGATCAACAATGGGAGGTTCAGGGACTTGAAAGAAGGAGTCAGCCCACTGATTTATTTCAGAGTTTTCATGAGGGTGAGGGAAAGTAGGACCCGATTCATCAAACTTGACATGAATCGTTTCCTCTATGGCTTGTCTTCGTTTGTTGAACACACGGTAGGTTTTAGAGATAGAGGAGTATCCAAGGAAGATTCCATCATCAGACTTGGAATCGAACTTTCCAAGGTTATCTTTGTTGTTCAGGATGTAGCAGACACAACCAAAGATATGGAGATGTTCGATGGAGGGTTTCCTGTTACGAAAGAGTTCGTAAGGAGTTCTTCTGAAGCGCTTTACTATCAGGGATCGGTTCTGAGTATAGCAAGCTGTGTTAACAGCTTCTGCCCAGAATTGAGTGGCAAGGTTGGCTTCACTCAACATTGATCGTGCAGCTTCAATCAGGGTTCTGTTTCGTCTTTCAGCAACGCCATTTTGTTGAGGAGTTCTCACAGATGAGAAGTTCTGAGAGATTCCTTTCTGATCGAAGAAGGTTTCCAGGGTACTGTTTTTGAATTCAGTTCCGTGGTCACTCCTGATTGATCGAACAGTAAGGTTGTTGAGTCTTTCCATCTTCCTGACGAACAGAATGATTTCTTCAGGAGCATCACTCTTGGATCGAAGAAAGAACACCCAAGTATATCTGGAATATTCATCAACGATTACCAGAGTATATTTCTTTCCAGCAATGGATTGGACGTTGACGGGTCCAAAGAGATCCATGTGGAGGAGTTGTAGAGGAGAGCTGATGGAGGAAATCTGCTTGGACTTGAAACTAGCCCTGGTCTGTTTTCCTTTCTCACATGCTGAACAAAGGGATACCTTTGTATAGCGAAAGTCAGGAAGACTAATGACAAGATTGTTGATGCAGAGTTGATTCAGCGTCTTGAAGTTGAGATGAGAAAGACGTTTGTGCCAAAGCCAATTTGTATCAGAGGAAGCACGAGATACAAAGCAGAAGTTGTCAGTGGAAGTATTCATGTTGATGATGTAGATATCAGCATCTCTCACTCCAGTGAGAATAACTTCCTTTCTTCTGTTTTTGACTTTGCACTTCTTCTTTGAGAAGGAGACTTTGTGATTCTTATCACACAGTTGACTGATGCTCAGAAGATTATGCATCAGGCCTTCAACATAAGCAACTCTCTTGAAAGTAGTTACTCTGTTGGTCAGTGTGCCATACCCTCGGGTTTGGCCTTTACCGTTTCCTCCAAAGGTCACAGCAGGACCTCTTTCTTCACGGTAGTTAGAGATGACAGATTTAGAACCAGTCATATGTCGAGAGCATCCACTGTCCAGGTACCAGATGCCCTTATCCTGTAAAATTTAGAGTTTAAGTTTTTCTTGGTACCCATAGAACTATGCATCCAGAATTATCAGTAGGACTGGTGGAGTCAGTGGCAGCCTTAACGGATTTATCAGTTCTTGAGGCTGGAGTCTTTACTGAGGAGACAGTCTTGACAACCTTCTTTCCTTTGACTGAATTATCAGTCTTAGGATTTTTCTTTACCTTAGCTGATTTTTCAGCTTTGGTAGCATCAGGACACTTACTCGCAATATGGTCATTTAATCCACAGTGATAACATTTGCGATATTGAAAGCGTTTAGTGTGGTCCAGGAAGTCTTTAAACTTCAAGTGAGCAGGACCAGCACCAAGTATGCCTTTAGCATTGGACATAGGAGGAATTGGTTTCTTCTCCTGAGTCTTTTGCTTCAGGTCAATCTTCAGTCTGGGAACAAGATTTTGAGAGAAAGATTTTGATCCTGAGACTGAAGGACCACCACCCAGAACTTTGTTCTTGGGTTTAGGACTCTTGGTCTTTGAAGGTGTTACAGTTTTAGATTTTTCTTTGACTGTGTTCTTTTTGCTCTTAGGAGCACCTTCAGAGTGTGTGTTAGAAGAAGAAGGGATGTTTTCAGGAGCATTAGGATCAGGGATAGAAGAAACAAATTTTCCAAATTTAAGCATGGAACAATCAGATTTAGTTCCTCCATGAGTGTATCCAAGACCCCTTTTGTTTTTAACATTTCTTCCCGAGGCTAATATTTCATCAACCTTTTCAGACGCGTCACTCCATCCTTTGATGGTGACTTTTTCAGCGTTTAACTCAGCCAGGGCTCTTTCTTTGGCAGCAAGAGCCATTTCTCTTTCAATACAGAGAGTTTTATTTACAGTGACCTGGTCTTTATAGTTTTCTTCCAGAATGGTAAGCTGTTTTATTTTTTCTTGGCATTCTTTGAGTTGACCTCGAAGATCAATATTCATTTTTTCAGCAGAGGTTTTACCATTAAGGGCTTTGTAAAGATCAAGAGTGACCAGGTCCAGCTGAGTTAAGCTTTCAAGAGGGACGAGAGGAATAGGTACCTGACTGGAAGAATCAGTCGCAGAGGTGGAAGCTTCAGGAGTTGTGGAAGAAGAAGCTTCAGGAGCCTGAGTAGGAATCTCTTCAGGGACCTCTTCTATCTTAGCCATGAGAGCTAAGGTAGGTTCCTCAATAATGGCCATCAGTGCCACTTGAGTGTCTTCCTCATCAGATGAGTCATCAGAGGAGACATCATCCCAATCGCAGTCTTCTGCGATAAGACCTTTACCCTTGCGCTGAATTTTCATCTTTTTGTACTTTTCTTTCAGGCGCTGGTATTTGGGGTTCTTAGAAGAAGATATGGCAGAGGAGGGAGCAAACTGACTTTTCCTGTACCTGCAATCATTAGCAAAGTGTCCTTTGCCCTGACAGTTGTAGCAGATAGCAGTAGCCTTATCAACAGGGTCTGATTTAGGCTTGTCAGTAATAGTAAGATGTTTCTTTTTGTGGAAGTTTCCCTTTTTGGCAAACTTCTTGAAAGATCTAGTTAATAAAGCAAGAGATTCATTGAATTCAGGATCTTCTGACATGTCAGAGTCAGAAGATTCTAATTCAGTAATAGTTACAGAAGAAGGAGTAGCAACAGTGGGAACTGAATCAGAGACCAATGCAACAGAGTTACTTTTGGTATCTTTAGAATCTCTTATGAGATTCTTTTTCAGTTTCTTTTGTTGTTCTCGGTTAAGAAGAATATCGTACAACTCACTTAGTGTGAGTGTCTTTATGTCCTTTGACATAGTTAAGCAGGAGGTGTAGATTTCCCAGTGTTCAGGAAGAGCTTCCATGAACTTGGTAACCACCTCAGAGTTAGAGTAGGTAGTACCGATAGTCTTCAGATCAATCAGAAGACAGTTGAATCTCTGATGTAGCTGGGAGAGAGTTTCATCCTTCTGATGAATAAAGCTTTCATACTGACGAACCAAAAAAATCTTTCTTGATTCCATGAGAACAGCAGTACCTTCATATTGAACACAGAGAGTGTCCCATATTTCTTTAGCAGATCGAAGGTGACAGACAGAATGGAATACATCGTCAGGGAGTGACATGGCGATGAGAGACCTAGCCTTAGTGTCAATGTTGACCAGGCGTCTGTCTTCATCATTCCAGTCAGTCACAGGCTTTACCAGTTGCCTTTCAGGTACAGCTGGTTGGCCAGCTGCAGCAGGAATGGGGTGGATGGTTTGTATAGGCACATGTGGTCCATTTTCCAGAAAGTATGGAATCTGGGGATCAGAACCAGAGAGAAAGAGTTCCATCCTGGTTTCCCAAAGAGATAAGTTATCTTTGTTAAACCTAGGAGGCTTTCCAGCAGAGCCGGTATCAAAGTAGTTATCCTTAGCTTGAAGAGCCATGGATTAGGAGAGAGGATCACAAGATTTTTCTAAGAGAAGAAAATGAGAGCTTGTATCTGCTCTGATACCACTTGTTGGTCCCAAAGAGGTGACCTTCAAGCAAGGATAGTGTTTGGGATTATAGAAGGGGGGGTTGAATATAATCACACAAGTTTTCACTTTTAAATTCTTGTTGTATTAACAATATGAATTTACAGATTGTTGCGGAAATAGAAAAGACAATAAGTCTAAACTAAACAATCTAAGTTCTTTCACTATGCACTAAAGTGAGAAGATGTAAGAAAGAAGATAGAGGGAATAAAGAAAGAAAGGATTAGGGTATTTTTAGGATGAAGAAGAAGTATGGAGAACATCTCTTCAAGTCCTATTTATACCCAATGCATTAAATGCATGTAGACTCACTTTTGTGTACGTGTCACAATGTAAGTGGTCCTTTGTACTATTTACTATAAACAAATACTCTTTGCATGGTGTGCAAAAGAGGAAGTGTGTAAACAGTTGCCTTGAGGTCTGATAAGTACGGAGGGAACAGTAAAGAGACTGTCCTTATGTACTTTTGTGTCAGTAAAGGCGGATAATCCTTTTGTGCATTAGACTAAGACATTACACTAATCCTTCAGGATCAGGATACTGATCAGTGACTAGAGTCCTGAAACTGGTGTTGTTCAGGGTCACTTGTATCCTGATGAATCTTCAGGATGTCATACGATATTGAGCAGCCTGCTATCACTGAGTTCCGTCTTCAGATCACGAGCATGCTGTTCCTGTCATCAGCTAATTCTTTGACGTCGCTGATGGTTCTTTGAGTATGATCTTGATGTCTTCAAGAGGTCTTCACTTCAGTGGACAGGATCAGTAGACTGCAGAACAGACTCGTTCGTCTCCTGATCCTGATCCTGATTACTATAAAAATAAGTTACAGCATAAGTAACATGGAATAACACTGAACAGACTCAGTGATAATTCCTCAAGCTATAACAGAAGTAAAAACCTATTCACTAAGTAAAGATTCAGGATCATTATCATTTCATCAGGTCTTAGGAGAGCTGGATCAACACATCCGCCTATCAGTATGCTGATATTTTTACAAAGGGTCTACCTACTAGTTTGTTTCTAGATTTTAGAATAGTTTGAACATTCGTTTACCTCCCGATCAAACTACGGGGGTGTGTTAAATATTGTATAGTTCAGGGACCCCTTTGTAATCTTTGTATCTATATATTGTTATCAATACACGCAACCCTATTCACGGGTTTCCACACATTCTATCATTTAGCAACCAAACAACATGAAGGAACTTGGTCAATGGACTTAACCATTCCAATTCCACTAAATTCCGGCGGATTTCAACGAACCAAACGTCTCTTAAATCTTATTAAAGGTATAGTGCTAGGACATATAGAGGGCGTTAACGACCCTCTTGTTACAGTTAATACAAGAGTTTTTGAATAACATTGGTATATGTAAATGTAACATGACGTCATTGTCATGATGTCCCACGTATTATGGCTATGTCATAATATAAATTTACGACTAATGTAATAATGGCAAAATGATCGGATTCTATGATTTAAAGTGTACGCTACTGCAAAACCACATGCTTAGTAAAATCCATTGACGTACAACGCTAAAATGCTTCTAAAACCGCATTTTTTTTTCGACATAGACAACATAATACTAGATGTATCAAACGACGTCTTATTTCACAATGCGAAAACACCAAAACGCGATAGAAGATAGGTTTCTAGTACACAACTTCAATAGGCTCGAAACCATTCTTAATCGAAGCTACAACCGCGTCGATGACCACTTGGGTCTTCCTACTAATGATCGGCCACTTTTTCTCTGGTTCAGCCTCACCTCTGCGAATTCCCTCGACCAATCGAGCAAATTCTTGCACCATTAGCGCTTCTTGTGGAAGAACTGTCGGAATTTTGAGTTCACTTGGTTCGGGCTCACACCCAAGTGATAATTCTGCCCACCTGGAATTTGCGACTGCGTAAAAAGGTCCGACCTTTTCATTAAACGGTATAACAAAGTCGTGAACACGTAGGTTTCCCTTCGTTCCAAGGGCAATTATGTCCATGCACAAATTTGAGAGGAACGAACAATAAAATGTCGCTACTTTCCCGTTATCTTCCCATTTTAAAGAAGCACCACATGATATGATCACCCCTGATTCATTGTACTCAGGGTCGCGAAGTGCAGTCACGCTTTTTGGAAGTTCGTAATCATGTGCCCATAAAATGGCTCGTATACTATACCAACCCGTATCCCCAAGAGCTCCGAGGGAATCGAGATCGGGCTTGACACGAATATCGTTCTTTAGAAAGTCACCTTCTCCTACGTAGGTAAATGTGCTATGGACCTTTCAAAATCAATGTTAGACAAGAATTAGACAATCAAATTCAAATATAAGGCAAATGTATTTTAATCTGATTTTTACTTTTTGCAACGGATTCATATGGGGGCAACTTTAGATGTGATATATCAAATATTTAGTACCTACTTTTCATCCAAGAATAACTCACAATGCAACACATTTCGATGTGATTCAAATAGTAGGTATCGTATTGTGATCTAAAGCACTATGATAGGTTTATACAATGTTTTTAGTCATATTAACAACTCTTTTTTATGACACTTGTTAAAAAAATTGTCTTATTAGTAATTTATAGAACATTTTATTAATTTTATACACCGACCTTTATACAAGACATCTTTTCACAGTAAAATTAACTCAGATAGCCAAAATAAACATCCAATTAATCTGTGTGCTAGCCATTTCTCTCACACTTTTACCCAAGTGTTACTATATTCACAATTTATAGGTTCGTAATTTTCGTGCTAAAAGACACCAAAAACGAATCTGATGAATTTTCCTTAAAGCTGACCAAATCGTTTTTTTGTGTGTCTTTTAGCTAGGTCTGCAAATTACAAACCTAAAAGTTGTGGATGTAGTAATATTTTAAAAGTGAAAGAGAAATGGCTAGAAGACCAATTTGGATATTCTAAACGGCTATTTGAGTCGGTTTCTTTTTTTCAAATAGTGTGGTAATAACTAATACAATAGTTTATTTAAAACGCCTAAAAAGATCCTATAAATACTAACGTATATATAAGGTGTTGCATCAATTAACAATCTCGATATTTAATAAAAACTAATTAAAAGATATAGCTAGTTTTATGAAGAAAAAAAACTAATTTATTGTTACTAATTAACCCAAATTTTTATAAATTATTCCTACTTTCCATTTTTTTTTATAAAATCTCAAAAGAGATTCTTAAACTTTCTTTAGGCCATCCGCTGTCGACCCACTACTACCCAATGGTTTCAACTGCCACATCAACGCCACATCAGCTTTCCACTATATTACCCAAAACTACCCAATCCATCCACTATCAACCCACTATCATTTAATTAACCCATCAATAAAATAATAATAATAAAAGAAGTGAGATAAAGAAGTGAGAGATAGAGAGTTAGAGACAAAGAAGAGAGAGAAGTGGGGTGTGGGGGTGAAAGTCTCGGCTTCATGAAACCGTTTGATTCAACCCGACGAAGAGGCGCGGCGGTGTGGTTTACTCTACCCGTCGGTTTGGAGGTAGTCGATTACTACCCGCTGGCCAAATCCACTCCCACAGTGGATGGCCTTAGTCATACCTTCTGTTAAGTAAACCTACTTTGAATAGTGATCATATTCTTATAGTGACTTTTAGAACATCTTATTTGAGTATCAAAATAAAGGTTTTATAAATACAATACTTTGAATAGAAATCAAGGGAAATTATATATGGACCCTTCAAGGGTATGGTTTATATAATAGGGTCTACTTAAGAATTTTAGAAATCTAGATAACTAATACCCCATCGAAATCAACGAAATCATCTATTTTGTCAGAAAACATATATAAATGACAAAAAAAACATATGGTACAAATGAAAGAAAAAAACAAAGTATACCGATTTAAGCTGCCCAAATCTCTCCTGATCACAAATAACTTCTTTCATCTTCACCGTCCGTGGATGATGCATCCACATGGTAGCATCCATGAACTGCACCCCACTCGATTCGCACGCCTTCAAGATTGTATCCAGCTCGCCGACGTTCAGCGCCACGGGCTTTTCCAACAACACGTGCTTCTTTTTCTGGGCCGCCAAAACGGCCCACCGTAGATGGAGGCTGGTGGGTAACGGGATGTAAACGGCATCCACGTCAGCATCATCCAAAACGGCATCGTAGGTGCCGTAAACCTTGGCGGTTTCCGGAAAGTGGTTTTCTGATGCGAAAAGAGTGGCCTTTTCTAGAGAACGGCTACCGATGGCGGAGATGGTGGTGTTTGGGGAGAGGAGCAGCGCCCGTGATACCTTTCGGGCGATGTTAGCGCAACCCAGGATTCCGAATCGGATCCGGGTTTCCGCCATTTTTGTTGATAGGTTGAGGTTGGAGTGGATAAGTGGAGTGGGAAGTGGATGTGTGTGTATGTATATATACTCCAAAGTCTAAAGAGTAGAGATCCCACTTTTATTTATTTGATTAACTATTTTTTCATGGAGATTGGAATTTTGCAAAAGTCTTTAATTAATAATAACAACGAAAATTCAATTTTCATTGAACCTAACTTTAGATTTATATATTTATTTTCAAATAGTTTTTTTTTTTTTAACAGCAAGCTAACATACACATGTTTCCTGGATATACAGGATCCAAAGACACCTGACTAATTCCGGTCGATCATGACCCAACCCAATTTAGAGTACCACTATGTGGCAGACTCATGATTTGGATATCGCTAGGGATGGTACCGGTACCCCCTTACCCGGCCCCGACCCCGCTTTATGATACAAAGCCCAGGCCCCCGGCCCTAGTCCCCAATGGGGTACGGGGATTTCAACCCGTCCACAATTCATTACCCGGTTTGACCCCGCTCAACCCCTAATCCTTGCCCCCGGTTTAGTCCCGGTCTCGGACCCTATTTGAATAGGGTTAAACTGAGAGTCATGGAAGAGAAGCCTGCCTCAAAAATGCATGGATGAATCTTTAACTACATTCATCTTTTCTTCTATTTTCAATAAAATTGTATTGGATTCTATCAAATACTGTCCCACTTTAACATCTATATTATACATTAAACGAAGGTTTTTGCTAACATCATCAATATAAAATTGAGTCATTTTATTTGTCAATTAAAGAAAATACATCAATTAATGATGTCATTATCTATAATTTCTCATTAGTTTATTAATTTCCCTTTTATAATTTAAATTACTTTTTATCCCTTAGTTTTTCATTTTTTTACTTTGCATCATTATCACATTAACGTAAATAATATATATGAATTAAAATGTATTAAATTTTTTGTTTTTCTTTGCAATAAATTACATCATTATATCGTCTCGACAATACCTTCAAAATGAGTATAATATTGAATATTTTTTTTAATTATATCATCATAAACGTCTCGTAAATATCTTCGAAATGAACCCAATACTAAATATTTTCTGATTCAATTATATTATATATTCTGTATATAAAGATAATATTTTTTTTTAAAATTTCAAAAATCGTGATTCAACTTTTCAAAATACACCCTTATTTATAATCTATATATATATATATATATATATATATATCTATATTATCTTATAAAAGAAAAGTTATTTGGTTATTCTTGATCTTATCTATATTATTATAGTATTATATAAAGAGACTATTATAGTCAATTTCAAGAATTCTTGAAATTTAAAGATTTCATCTTTTTAATTGCCAAATATTTTTAGCATATATTTTTAGAATTTTTGAAATATTCTTTTAACAAATTATATCATTATAATCATAAAATCAAAACCTTCAAAATGAGTTCAAATATTATGAGTTTGAAGACCCATTACTCTTTTTTAGTTTTTTCATCGGTTGATCTTAAATTTTATACATAGAATTTAATATTTATGTATAATTTAATATAATCGAATACTAGCTATATACATATTTCGCGCTGCAACGCGCGTGGGTATGTATCTAGTTGAACACTATAATCATCTTCCCTGTGTTCCAGGAGGACCAAAAAATGTTAGAGAAACTTTTTAGTTCTTAGGCCATCCGCAGCCAAGTCGGTTTGGAGCCTGTACAGGTGCCTTGCAGGTGGTAACACCACCGTGGTGGACCTGCAAGGTACCTGCAAGGGAGCTCAACGGTGACTCCTTGCAGGCGGTAACAAATGCCAAAACACACACACACACACACACACACACATATATATATACATACAGAATATATATATATATATATATATTTTATTATTTAAATAATACAGGTGGTATGACCTGTACGGTTGTGGATGAAATGGTAAGGTAGTGGTAAAACTGATGTGGTGCTGAGGTGGCAGCCTGTACAGGTGGTATGACCTGTACGGCTGTGGATGGCCTTATGAAAAAGTCTAAAGTCCTCTAGGCACACACATTTCTTTCTCCCTTGCTTAGTTAATTCACTAGTCAAGCTTATATACTTTTTGTAAATTAAAGTGCAATCGTCGAAATAATCAAAAAACTAGAATTAAAATAATGCTAATGGAAATGTATGTATAGTGGGTAATTGGAAGTAAGCATTTCATACAGTTTGTAAATTTGTAATTTGGGAATCGATGATGATATTGTACCTGCTATATGTAAATCTCGTATTCGTAATTTCTTTTTGGATTCTCAAGTGTGGTAACCTGATTTGTGAATAAAGTATTGATAGTATATTAATAAAATAATTAAAGTAAAAAATATATATATATATATATATATAGAGAGAGAGAGAGAGAGAGAGAGAGAGAAAGGAAGAGAGAGGTTCAAACGAGAAACATATCAATTTAAGAAAACGTGAGGAGCAATTTCAGCCACTCATCTCGGTCAACATATGCGGCTTTAACCTGTCCTCCTCTTTAATAATCTCTACCCTCCCATGAATCGCGTCAATCCTTCGTGATCACGTCCACCGTAACCGCGAGATGAGTGGTTGAGATTGTTCCTCACGTTTTCTTAAATTAACATGCTTCTCGTTTGAATCTTCCCCTATATATATACCGGGTACGGGCGGGGTGGGAGGTGTGTTACCCAGCCCCGAACCCGGATTCAATTGAACGTGGATCTCCAGACCCGGTACCCGGTTGCGCGGGGAATCGCATGCCCCAGACGAGTCAGGTGAACCGGGTTCCCTACCAGGTCGAGGAAAATCACCATCAAAGGATATAGCCACATGCGTTCGATGGGGTTTGAACCCGGGTAGTCAAGGACATCCATTAACCACCAGGATGTTACATTATCATTGGACTATACATGTTTTAATGTATTTTTAAATAGATTGTTTTCTGGTTTTTTCGGTGATCAAATATCTTTTTGACATTTTCTGTTCTCATACAATAATTGATTGTATTTTATTTTTTGTTTCAAATACGCATTTTAAAAACTAAGTATTGTTTTGGTAAAAAATTACACAATTAAATATCGTAAGATGTTGTGAGGCAAATCCGTCGAGAGAAAGAAATCTAATTCGATAAAACGTGCGATGAAATAAATTAAAAGACAAGACAATTGATGACGCAGGAAAAACCTCGAGGTCGAGGAAAAAACCTGCGGCCGACTAATAGGGTATAGCCGACGTTGCACTAGTTATCACCAATAAGGGGTGATGTCCTCGAGAATTACAGTTGAGATCGTACGATTACAACAGAACAGAATCTAAATATAACGATTAATATATAAATTTGTAGAGAATGCTTGTGATTTCCAAAGTAATCCAGTGTGTTCAAATGATGGCTTCGGGCTCTTCTTATAGCTTGTAAGAATGTAACCGTCGTCCATAATGAGTCTTTAATGTAACGTCTATAATCGTAGCTAGGATCTTGGTCGTAACTGCCGTGCATTAAATGAGGAGCGCATCTCTGTCTTGAACGGTTATTTGATCTTTAATGCTTCTTTATTTATCTGTTACAAAGAATTATATTTAAAATATATTTGACCGTTAGTATCATATCAAATGATATCGTATGTTTCTAGGTTATATCGTACGATATCTTATAAAGATCGTTCGATATTTGGTTATCGTCGATCGAGGGTATACAATTCCTTTCTTAGGACCTTATCTTAATACAGGATTATCATCCTGAAAGATATCTTATGATTTTAAGTCGGTCATCGTGCGTCGTGCGATTTTTCACCCAAACAGTTTGCCCCCGAGATTTAGAAAAATTTTATTCTGAATATTTCTGAATCTCTTATCTGCAAAAGCTGATCGTTAGTTATGCTAAAGAATAATCAATTGTTAGTGAACGAATTTCATTTAAATTGATTTGAATAGGAACGGTTTCGATGACGTCGTCTTGATGACGTGTTTATGACAACTGTCGTCGCAACGTCTTTAATTGGACGCGTGTTGCAACGCGATTGGACCTGCATTACTTGGAGAGGAGATTTAGTTTCTATATTTAATCCGATTTCAATACGAAATTAAACACAATTTTACCCCAAATTACTTGTGCGAATCGAATTCGAAATCCTTTATTTTCGGCAAGGATTTGTGCAATCAATCCTTTATAAGGTAAACTCTTTTCTCATTTTTTCATGCGTTTTAAGATCAAAGCCGATAAGAACCCTAGAAATTTCGACCTGCTCTGTTTTAATCGCCTTAGAAATAGTTTAAGTCGTCTAGAGTTTTTCGAATCAATGGAGGTTAAGAGTACAATTAAGGATTCCGTAGATGTTATGGCCCTTAGGAAACTGTCGGGGTTACCTGATAGTGCGATGTTGAAGATTGCGGGCGAAATCAGACCTGCCGATGCCCCTGCTGGGTTTTTTGCACTTTTTGAGTACCCATTTAAGATAGGTTTCAAGTGGCCTTATAGTCCCTTGTCTCGAGCTTTTATGACTCGTTTCAATCTTTCCCCTGGCCAACTTATGCCCCAATTCTGGAGGGTTATTCAGGTTATCGAACGTGTGACGAAGGACTGGGGTCGTCCTGCGTTCTCTGTTAATGATCTTCTCACAGCGTATACCGTAAAATCGACGGATTATGACCGTTATGGGTTGTTTCCAAAAGGTAGAGGGGATGCCATGTTAGTACATGGTACTCAGGTGCATGATCGTGGATGGAAATCCTGATATGTGTTCGTACGATCGTCTTCAGTCTTGGAGGAGGATGGATGGATTGCTCAAGGGTGGAATTCATTAGGTATAGGTGTTTCTTCTAAGAATGTCTTTATCGTAGTTTTTGTTTTGTTTATCTAATGTTCGACTATTTTTGCAGAGATTGATTTCTCGTTCGAGGCCACTGAAGAATCGAAGGCCGCAGTCGAACGATTCTTATCGTATAGTATTGGTGAACGATTCTACTCTACTCAAAAGGCAAAAGAGATCGTGGTAGAGAGTGAAGAAGAAGTTACGCAAACAGATCCTGAAGTTCAAGTGATCTCAGAGGAAGAGATGGAAGGTATATCGTACGTTTAACATATGTCGTACGATTATACTTGTTATATGTTTTTTTATATTTGTTCTTTTCTTTTTGTAGGATCATCAAAGAAACCATCGAGGAGGGCTGAACAGCTGGAGGCTGCTAGGAGGGCGGCTTTGAAGAAGAAAGAGATGGCTGGAGGTGAGCCTCTAGCGAAACGTACGAGGTGTTCGTCTGAGGTTCCTGATCCATCGCATGAAGCCAAACAAAAGGCGGATGATGTGATCAACGTTTCTCCGATCAGATCTGCTCCTTCTGAGGATCACTCGAAGGGAGCCAAGGCGACAAAAACTCCTGCAAAGGCGTCGAAGAAGACGTCTTTTGTTTGAGTTTTAAAATTTATACCGCAAGCGTACGGTGTGTAGCATACGGGTCGATCACAGGGAGGCAACGGAGTAAGCATAGATTTACCCACGGCGTTAACTAGTTGCGCGAAATCATTTTCTCAAGGATTGTAGTAACTAAGAAAACCAAATAACTAAATTAACTAATTAACTACACTAAACAAAGCAAAGACAATTAAAACTAAGAACGAACAAGACTCGACTAATAACTAAAATAAAAACCAAACAAATGACCTAATTAATACTAATAACACGAACGAACCAAAAATGCTAATTTCTACACTAATTAGTCTAAGGTGGTGAAAATCGGTTTAGGCCTTTCAAAGTGAGTATTGTCCAAATCAAAGGTCACTTTTGTCCCTCTTCCAAGGCAACAAAGTTCTTTCTCAATCGAAACCCGATTATTTCCATATCGAATAATTCCAACAAGAAGCATTAGTAAGACAATTTATACCCAATTACTTAAAATATCTATTTTCATGATATAGTGAGAATCATCAATTGGTTAACCCAAGTCAAAATCAAATTTCCATTTAGATCTCAACAATAAATTCAACAATTATCGATTTTATAATCATTTAACGACCCCTAACTTCCGTTAGTCGGACAATCAAACAACTATGTTACCGAAAACCATTTTTCAAGAAACCAACCAATTGATACAAATCAAGTCTTCACCAAAAATCACCTTAACCTATGAACTAAATTAACATAAAGCAAATAAACATGAAAGCTACTAAAAATAAACCCAACACTAATTGGGGGAAACAAACCCTAAGCTAAAACATGAAAAAAAAAACGATAATCATCTATGAAGGAAGCAACTAAAATAAGAACACATAAACCCTAAATCTAATAAGATAAGAAACATGAAATTAATGAAAGAATTAAGATCTATAAACTAATTACTTGCATAAAATGGAAGCTAACTACTAAAACTCAATAATCTAAATTATAAAAACAAATTAAGAAATAAAATAAAAAAAATAAAAGGATAAGAAGATACAATTACCCTTCAATGAATTGATCATTGCTCAAGATGAACTCCCACCATTTCCATGGATGCTTGTAGCTCCAAAAATCCCAAAAATAAAATCTAACCTAACCTAACATAATCTAGAGAGAAAACCCTAAAATAAAAACTAGCAAAATGGCTTCCTTCTCCCAAAATGAGGGGAGCAAAAAGCTTATATACTTGGGCCCAAAAGGCCAAAAGGCCAAAAAGCCCATAAAGAAAAGTAAAGATAATTAGGCCCAACTTCCATTCTTCATCTTCCAATCTTCATCTTTTCCGCTATCCACATCGCTTGCACTTCTTTTCCTTTCGCTCTTTCTCGAATCCACGCACACCTGCACATTAGAAATAAAACTCGCCAAAAACACGGAAATACTTGCCAAAAACATGAATATACGGACAACAAAGTAGTAAGCATCGAAAAGAGAAAAACTATACAAAAAGGTAAGAAAAATGCATGAGACACTTTCGAATGGAATTAGAAACGATGCAAAATGACCTATAAAAATATAATAAAAACGTGCAAAACATCTTTCGACATTGGTTCATCGTCTTTGAACATAACCCTTCCGAAGGGTTTTCTCGAAGATGATGTCCTGAGGAAGGAAGACATTTTTCCTGCCATCGAGCAATTCTTACTTCCTTCGCAAAAGGAGCAATTTGCGAAGCAGAGGTTCGAGGAGATTGATGCGGCAGCTGTAGGCCTTTCTTTTTTGGTGAGTTTTCTTTTTGTCACATGACTAGGTTTTTAATATCGTACGATCATATTTAACATTTTTTGTTTTCCAGGGTTTTCAAGCCAGCCTTGGTCTTCATTCTCGAATGGAGACCATCAAGAACGACATGCGTGAGAAGATGGCGAGCGAAAGGGCTGCTGTGAAGGAGGCGGATAAGGCGAAGGAGAAGGTCTTCTTCAAGCTTACATCCGACTTGGAGGCTAGGCAGGTCAAGATTGATGACCTGGAGGCTAAGCTCGAGGAGGTGGAGCACGTGAGAGAAGAGCAACGAGCTCGTATGAAGATTGTTCTGGATCGTGCGTCCAAGTTGGAGGAAGAGCTGAAGGCTGTTCGACTGGAGAAAGCGACGCGGGAAGAGGCCTTATCGTCTGAAATCCAAGATCTGAAGGATGAGGAGGCGCTGATAAGGGTGGTGGCTCGTGCGGCTCTTATGCGTCGTGTGATAGCTGGAACCCTCACCATAGGGATTGCCAAGGAAGAGGTAGAGGCGTTCCGCGAGCTTATGGGATCTGAGGATCTCTTGGATGCTGACGATCTCAAGGATCTGGATGAAGAGGTCGGGGAGAAGCCCGTTGAGGTTGCTGCAGTTGGGGAGGAGACTCAAGATGAAATGGTCTCTGGATCCACTCCAGCAATCTTGACTACTGAAGAAATCTCTTCTCAGATCGTTGGATCTGCAGAAGGTGGAGGTGTGGAGGCATCGGGTGGTGATGCAGGGATCGTAGGATCAGACCTTCCTCCTAGTAGTTAGTTTTCGTTTGTAATCGTACGATCTTTTGTCTAAGTACTCTTTATTTGTTTAAGTACTTGTTTATTTTGAAATGAATGGTTTAGTTTTATCGTACTTGTTGATTTATGCCTTAGAACTTTTTGTTATTTTAGAAACGTTTCTTTACTTTGTATCGTGCGACTAGCGTTTTGTCTTGCGTGCGTGCGTATTATGATCGTGCGTTATAAGCTTAGGTTATTCGTGCGATACTTGCGATATTCGTGCGATGCATGCGATTATCGTGCGATACCTGCGATAAGAAAAGAATGGCTAAGGGGTGGCCGTTGGTTTGACCAACGGCGCTCCGACGCCCAAGTCAGTAATCGTTCGTAATAAAATAGTAATAAAAAATGAAAAGGTTTAGAAATAGTACCTCTTAAGATGTGTTGCATTCCAACTTCGTGGAACTTCTTTACCTTCGATGTTTGTAAGCTTGTATGCACCATTCCCAATAATCTTAGAGATTATATAAGGTCCTTCCCATTTGATGGAAAGTTTTCCTGCGTTTAGCTCTTGAGTATTCTGAAATACCTGTCATAGGACATAATCACCTACTTGAAAGATTTTTGCTTTAACTTTCTTGTTGAAGTGTCGTTCGACCATGGCTTTTTGTAATGCCATTTTTTGAAATGCTTTCTCTCTGAGTTCTTCCAATGCATCCAAATCGTAATATAGGTCTATTACATTTTGTTCCATCGTACGATGCCTTGCGATTGGAAGTTGAGATTCGATCGGTAGTACTGCTTCACATCCATAAACGAGGGAGAAAGGTGTTTGTCCTGTTGAAGTCCTTGGAGTCGTACGATTTGCCCATAAGACCGAAGGTAATTCTTCGACCCACTTCCCCTTTGCTTCCTTTAGTCTTTTTCGAATCGAATTAATGATGACTTTGTTACTTGATTCTGCGAGACCATTGGATTGAGGGTATCTAGGTGTCGAAGTAATTAACCTGATTCCACGTTCATCGCAGAACTTACGAGTTTTCTCACTTATGAATTGCGAACCATTATCGCACATGATCTCCGATGGTACTCCAAACCTATATATAATGTTAGTTTGAATAAAAGAAATGACTTCCTTATCTCTTACTTGGGAGAAAGCAGCAGCTTCGATCCATTTGGAAAAATAATCGGTGAGAACAAGTAAGTAAACCTTTTGTCCTGGAGCAGGAGGTAACTTTCCTACGATGTCCATCCCCCATCGCATGAATGGCCATGGGATTAAGACAGAATGTAGGGGTTCAGAAGGTAAGTGGGACATACCTGAATGTCTCTGGCAGGCGTCGCATTTTTGTACGTACCTCATAGCATCTTCTCGAAGGGTAGGCAAGTAATAGCCTTGTCGTGAGATTCTATTTGCAAGACTTCGTCCTCCAGAATGGTTTCCACATTCTCCGTCGTGCATCTCGTGTAGGATTTGATTTATATGCTTCTGATTCGTTATGCATCGTAGGATTAATCCAGATGTGGATTTGCGATATAATCTTCCTTCGAAGATTGTATACCGCGAAGCCTTCGTTTTGGTCTTTCTAGCTTCCATCTTGTCGTCGGAAAGTTTATCATACTTCAAATAATTCCATATATCGAGCGACCAATTGTAGACTTCTTCGACCATTTGTACTTTTTCTTTCGCTTCGATGGAAGACGTCATAAGATGAATTATTGGGATGCTTTCTAAAGTTGGTTCATTGAATGCGGATCCCAGATTAGCCAAAGCATCAGCTTGTACGTTCAAATCTCTTGGGATTTGTTCTATCGAAAACTTTTCAAATCGTGCGATGCTTTCCTTAGCGATCTTGAGATACATCATCATTTTCGAGTCTTTTGCTTGAAAATCGCCATTAATCTGGTTCACCACTAATAGTGAATCACTTCGTACGTGCAGACATCGTGCCCCCGAGTTGTAAGCTATATCCAATCCAGCGATTAAGGCTTCATATTCTGCTTCGTTGTTGGTAGTCTTGAATTCGCATCGTATTGAGTACATCATATTCCCCCCGTGTGATGATTTCAGGACAATTCCTAATCCTGATCCCCTTATGTTGGAGGATCCATCGACGTATAATGTCCAAAACTGATTGTCTTGAATCATCACATTGTTGATTTCGTCGTACGATGGTTGCTTTACTCCTGGACTGAATTCTGCTACGAAATCTGCTAACGCTTGAGACTTTATCGCCGTTCTGGGTTTGTACGCAAGATCAAATCCGCTTAGGTAGATACTCCATTTAGCTAATCGACCTGTGAGTTCAGGCTTACGAAGTACGGTCTTGAGAGGATAATTGGTTACAACAATTATATGATGTGACTCAAAATAATGCCGTAACTTTTTAGCTGCTGTCACGAGACCTAGGAGTAATTTTTCCATTGATGTATATCTGGTCTCGGCATTGAGAAAGGATTTACTTATATAGTAAATCGGATGTTGCTGCTGATCATCTTCTCGTACGAGAACTGCACTTACTGCATTGTTGCTAACGGCTAAGTACAATTGCAAGCTTTCGCCTTCAATTGGTTTTGTTAACAGCGGAGGGGAAGCCATGTATTGTTTTAGATCTTGCAATGCTTTTTCATGTGCCTCTGTCCAGTTGAAACCTTGATTTTTTTCGTAGTACATTGTAGAATAGGTGGCATTTGTCAGATGATCGTGAGATGAATCTGTTTAATGCCGCCACTCGTCCAGTAAGCTTTTGTACTTCTTTCACGTTTCTCGGAGATTGTATCTCAACGATAGCTTTGATTTGCTCTGGGCTCGCCTCTATCTCACGTTGAGTGACCATATATCCAATGAACTTCCCAGCACGTACCCCGAAAGAACACTTCGTAGGATTGAGTTTCATTTTATATTGTCGTAGGATATCGAAAGATTGCTTCAAATGATCAATGTGATCATGCGATCGTTCGGATTTTACCAGCATATCGTCGATGTAGACTTCCATCGTTCGACCAAGATGTTCTTTGAACATTAGTTTACGAGTCTTTGGTATGTTGATCCTGCGTTCTTGAGACCGAAGGGCATCACCTTGTAGCAATATATTCCTTTGTCCGTCATGAAGGCTGTCTTCTCTTGATCGTCCGTATGCATCAGGATTTGGTTGTATCCAGAATAAGCGTCCATGAATGTGAGTAATTCATGACCTGCCGTTGCATCTACCATCGCATCGATGTGAGGTAGTGGAAACGGGTCTTTTGGACATGCTTTATTTAAATCTGTAAAGTCAATACAGACTCGCCACTTTCCATTTTTATTTTGTACGACCACCACGTTTGCTAGCCAATCAGGATATTTGACTTCCCTGATCTTCCCTGTTTTTAATAAGTTATCAACTTCGTCATTAATAACTTTGTTGCGTTCTGGTGCAAACTTGCGTCTCTTTTGTTTCACAGGTTTAAAAGAGGGATCTACGTTTAGCTTGTGAGATATGATGTCAGGATCAATCCCCACCATGTCTTCGTGCGATCATGCGAAGCAATCTGAATGTTCCTGCAAAAAAGTTATTATTTTGTTTTTTATATCAGGGGGTAATGTTGCTCCCACGAAGACTTTTCGATCAGGATGTTTCAGATCTAACACGACTTCTTCAAGTTGAAGGTCATCGTACGATCGTACTCCATCCTGGCTCTGTAATTGCTAGATATCCTGGGGTTTGGTCTTCATCGTGATTTTGTAGCATTCACGAGCGATCTTCTTTTCACTGATGATTTCTTGTACGCCCCAAGGAGATGGAAATTTAATCTTTTGATGATAGGTTGATGGTACGGCCTTCATATCATGGATCCAGGGTCTTCCGAGTATTGCATTGTATGCTGATGGACAATCTATGACATTGAATTTGGTTTGCTTGTTGATTCCTTTAGCGAAGACCGGCAGCACTATTTCCCCGAGGGTACTCATTGCGTCTCCATTGAAGCCTACCAGGGTTGTAGTTCGTCGTACGACGTTGGATCAATCGATACCCATAATCTTGAGAGTATCTGAGAATATAACGTTGGCTGAGCTACCTCCATCAACCAATACTCTCTTGGTCAAACAGTTTCCAATAGTTAACTGTATGACTAGAGCATCATGGTGTTTTTGGTTAACGCCTGATAGATCGTCTTGATCGAACGTTAGTTTAGCTGCGTCGAGTTCCCTTTCTGTTGCAGTCTTTGAATCTTCAGGAACAGGATATCCTTCAGGTCCTTCTCGTGCGTGTCGTTTGGCCGCAGAGTATGTCAAGCCACATACTTCTGACCCACCAGTAATGCAATTGACCACTTTGGTATGAATCGGAGATGCTGGCCTTTTTGCTTCATCGTTGATAATACCTTTTAGGTGTCCGTTCGTTTTAAGGTAAGCAATCTCCTTTTTGAGGCTGATGCATTCGTCCGTCGTGTGTCCATGATCACCATGGAACTCGCACCATTTAGTCTGATCTTTGTCTTTGCTGGGATTCTCTGGCTTCTTGGGCCATCGCACGTTTGCATCGATCTTCCGTAGAGAATCCACCAGTTCTTTGGATGTACCTGCAAAATTGTAAGTAGATAGATCGGGATACCTAATCCTTCCTGTACCTTTGCTCGAACGAGTTTTGGATTCTTGTCGAGAGTTTCCAATTTTATTCACTCTCTTAGGTTTAAAATCGTGCTTCTGTGCGCTCAAATTTTTCTTTTCGTTCGAATGCTTCCGTCTGAAGATAGCGTCGTCTTCAATTCTCATGTGGGCTAACGTTCGAGCTCGTACGTCGTCAAAGTTCTCTGGTGGATATTTCGTGAGATCTGTATATAATTCCGAAGAATTATCGAGCCCACGCTTGTATGCTTCAATTGCGGTTTTTATGTCGCAATTCTTGACTTCGATCATTTCTGCATTAAACCTGTTAAAATAATCACGTATCGTTTGTCCAGTTTTTTGTACGACGTAGTACAGGTCACTTGTTTGCTTCTCCATCTTGCGACTACTTGCGAACTGCCGAGTGAATTGGTTTACCAATTCAGCAAATGATTCGATACTTTTGGGTTTTAAGTTGATAAGCCATTGTAACGCGGCCCCTGTTAGAGTAGATCCAAAGCTTTTACACATGCATGCCTCCTGATATTGAGATGGGATCGAAGCAGTCCACATAAGCTGCTTGTACTGCGCGACATGTTCCACGGGATCTGTTATCCCCGAATACTTGGTCGTAAAAGTAGGGATGTTGTATTTCTTCGGTATATCCATGAGAGCGATCTCATCGACATAAGGTGAAGCTTGGAATCCTGTTTTAGGTTCGACTTCAACAGGTACGGCTGCACCAGGAAGTTTTGCGAGCAATGCGAGCATTGCTTTGTTTTGTTCTTCTAGCATTTTTAATCGTACGTCCATGAGGTTTTCGGTGGGTGTTACTCCAATATTTCCTTGATAGTTGGGTTGAATTGGGATATGGGTTACGGTAGTATTTATTGTTGGTATATGTGGTATTGGTTCTGGGATTAAATAGAAAGGTCGAGGAACACCTTGAGGTTGAACGTAGGAAAATGCAGGAGGTGGTCCCGATGGTAGTGGAGGAAAAATAGGTTGAGAATTGTTATTTTGAGGTGGTCGTACGTTGTTTTGGGATGCTTGAGGCATTACTGGTATTTGAGAGGCTTGAGGCATTGGAGGTGCTTGTGGTGCTCTGAATTGGTTCTGTTGAAAGAGAGGTGGTCTCGGAAGAGGTGCTGATATCGCAGGATTGATTTGAGTAGTTTGGGGGTTCAGAGCTCGTAATCGTGCGATTTCCCCATTGGCTTCCATGTTTTGATTAGCCAACTGCTGAATTTGTTGCTGAGCAGCTGTTAGTTGTTGTTGCAGAGTTGGTTGGAAATTGTTCTCCATAATCCTGCAATGAATACTCAAGAAAACTCGAAGAATTTGATTAGTTAAGCAGACGTTTTATCAAACGAGATTTTCTCAGAACGGGGCCCCACGGTGGGCGCCAAATTGTTTTGGTAAAAAATTACACAATTAAATATCGTAAGATGTTGTGAGGCAAATCCGTCAAGAGAAAGAAATCTAATTCGATAAAACGTGCGTTGAAATAAATTAAAAGACAAGACAATTGATGACGCAGGAAAAACCTCGAGGTCGAGGAAAAAACCTGCGGCCGACTAATAGGGTATAGCCGACGTTGCACTAGTTATCACCAATAAGGGGTGATGTCCTCGAGAATTACAGTTGAGATCGTACGATTACAACAGAACAAAATCTAAATATAACGATTAATATATAAATTTGTAGAGAATGCTTGTGATTTCAAAAGTAATCTAGTGTGTTCAAATGATGGCTTCGGGCTCTTCTTATAGCTTGTAAGAATGTAACCGTCGTCCATAATGAGTCTTTAATGTAACGTCTATAATCGTAGCTAGGATCTTGGTCGTAACTGCCGTGCATTAAATGAGGAGCGCATCTCTGTCTTGAACGGTTATTTGATCTTTAATGCTTCTTTATTTATCTGTTACAAAGAATTATATTTAAAATATATTTGACCGTTAGTATCATATCAGATGATATCGTATGTTTCTAGGTTATATCGTACAATATCTTATAAAGATCGTTCGATATTTGGTTATCGTCGATCGAGGGTATACAATTCCTTTCTTAGGACCTTATCTTAATACAGGATTATCATCCTGAAAGATATCTTATGATTTTAAGTCGGTCATCGTGCGTCGTGCGATTTTTCACCCAAACAAGTATATAAAACTATATTTTACTAATATTAAGAAAACTTTACAAATCATATTTGGAGATATGACACCTATGTATAAATTGAGTTAATTACAACGTTTACATTTTATTTTACTCTCCAAATTGAAAAAGAAAAAAAAAACTACGGGTTTAGTAAGTATATGTGGTGTACATTTTATTTTTTTTGGATTGAGGGCTCATGTTAATGACCTACTCCAAATTGAAAATAAACTATGGATTTAGTATATCTCGCGTACATTTTTTTTTTACTTTTTTTGAATTGGGGGCTCATGTTAATGACCTTCATAAGTGTCAATGGTTCTTGATAGCTTGGGATTAGTGCAGTATTGAATTGAACTGGTTTCATATCGAAAATTTTTGATATAAAAAATGTGAAAAAATTAATATGGAATATTGGATTGATTAAAAGTGTATGGTGACGTTATTTCGGTACTAGTACCCTACTAGTCTCGATTTTACATTTACAACTTTCAAACTTTGATTTCTTGAATTAGATATTGAAAGGTTGATTAATTGTAAGACCTTGGAATTTTTGAAGGTTTACAGCTGGTATCATCATCCCTTTTGCTAGTAATGAACTGTTTTATTTGGAATTGATGTGGGATTTGTTTTGAGATTTTTGAAAGAAATGGTATTTTTCGATTTTTGATAATTAGAGGTGACCCGGCACCGATATTATCGAATATTGATTATACGAAAAACAGGAACTGATTACTGTACCGAAATACATTAATCGGTCGGGGATCGGTATGGAGATTAAAGACTCCTTATTCATCCATGGTTCTTGATTGGATTTATCGTTCGTAAAATGTAGTTGGTATATATAGAGATTTGTTGCAATCACGTGATGCTTCGTGATTGAATTAATTTGGTATATCGGGTTGAAAGCTTGCAATTTAGACAATTTAGATATGGGTTCAAACTTGAGTTAAGATCTATACTCAACGTTTGCAGTTTAGTCCATTTTAATATAAGTTAGAAATTGACTTTAGATCTACATCCAAGTTTTAATTCAAATCCTTTCTTTAATCTAGATTCATGAGAGGTGTTATAACAACATCTTCAACACTTTCTCTTTAATAGAAATTTTGAATGTTTTGTTCTTTATATTGCTCTAACTTATTTTATATAATTTTCTTTATATTAAGTGCATTAGAGATGCTCTAAAAAAAGGGAGGATAATTAATTTACTTTTTACTAGGCCTACTCTTGATGTCTCTACATTGGCTAATAAGATGCTTGGTCAATCCCGACGATTATGTTCCTTCTAGATGCATCTACTACATGTTTTCTCCACTTGGTTGCTTGTGAGAGAGAGTGAGAGTCCCAAAACTGTGTGTGTGAGTGTTTGAATAGAAGAAATGGCGGTGGTGATCAGAAGATGAATTTGATTGTTCTTGACCTTCAAAGGATGATGTTCAAAGGAAGAATATGAAGCTTCAAATGGAACTTGTTAAATCTGAAAATCAATCCACCATGACTATGAAGCTTTAATTCAATCACAAATCTCACTTTTATTAACTATGGAGTACAAGATGAACTCAACACACACTCTTCACTTTCTTTCTCTAACAAGTACTTGATATGACAATTACGAATCCTTTTTTTTCTAAATCTAACTCACTCACAAGTATTTATACATCAAAGGTATTTACACAAAACTCCCCTCAACTTTACACAAAATACAAATATCAACTCAACTTGAATACAATTATATTTTTGACCCTAACAATCTCCCCCTTTGTATTCAAGTTGGAAATAACCAACTATACAAAAACTTGTAAACAAAAACAATCTTCACAAACTTCACTTTAATTGAATCAGCAATGAACAAAACTTGTCTGCAACAGAAATCTTTACGAATAGCAAGTAACCAACTTGACTTCAACTTGAGAACCTCTTGACTTTAAAAATCATCAACGTTCTTCAGAAAATTTCTCAACCTTCTCAAAGTAAAATAATCTCCCCTTTTTTTCCCGCAAAAATTGAATTATCTCTTATCAAACTTCAATAAACTCAGCTTGAATCAGAATTCCCCAACTATTAACCACCTAAGTATCAAACTCCAGGTATTCTCAATTATCTTCATATTAAATCAAACTCCAAACTTTTTATCATTATCCAGAAACAACATCTTTGAAATCTTCAGTCTCCACTTGACATTTCTCCAAAGTCTTCAAATAATCGAAACATTGACAACTTGATCATCTTGAAAAACTTTTTATCTTGACCTTCCAACTATTCACAAAATTTCTTCAAAAATCAACTTGAACTTTAAACAACTTCCTTCAAATATTTTGAATAACCAACATTCTTCGCTATTGAACAACCAAAACTTTCACCAACGTTGATCATTTCCCGAACATTTCACCAACTACAACCATTACAAGTATTGATCAAAAAATCATTTCTCTTTCTTTTTCCCCATTTCGCTTTCTTTCTCCCCCTATTTGATGAAAAACGATTTTATCATCAAATCACGATGTAGAAATGATTAATCTTCAAACCAAATATTAACCAATTCTTTAGAAATAATCTGACCAGTCACCATCCTTTTCTGATAAGAATACCTTCCGAACCACCATCCAAAAATGTGAACCATCCGTCAATTCCAAAAAAAATATCCGAATCTTTTCAAATTCAGACATAGAGTGGTAACCCTGAATCAACACATGAAACAGTTAAAATGCCTGTAAGTAGCACAGAGCCACTTAGTACAACGGATGTACTGTAGAAAGGGCTTTATTGATGTTCACCCCCCAGGACTTCCATTCAATCATCGAAACACCGGTGTATTTCTATGAATGTTCCGACAAAGAAACAAATTCCTTGTGTGCAAAGTGTGGAAAGAATTAGCATAAAATGCTTTAAAAGGCTCAAAATAATGAAAAACATATTCAATGACTCGATGTGCAAGAAATGAAGTTCTAAGGCAGGGCAGCTTCCTTCTTTTTCAATATCGACTTTCCAAATGAAAATATGATAGAGTATATGTTGCGTCCCCGTGCTGAATTGAAACATTTTCCTGTTGAGAATAAAATGAGTGGCTAGTGGGGTGTAATCGAGAGTCGGCATTGGGCTTTGCCTTGATTCAATATCAGTCACCAAAGACCGTGAACCGATAGATTATGTGGTTGCCCGGCTTAGAAATGGTTGGTGCAGAGTTTTAATTTTCTTTTAACTCTGTTCTCACACCCTCCAATTCTTTTAATCTTCCTCACTTCTAACCAAGCTCTCTTATTCCATTTTTCCGCTCTAACACTATGAGAATAACCCAACCGGATGAGTTATCTCCCCCCACTCTTTGATTGAGACCCTTCACCCCTCATTTCTCTCAAGGATAACCTCTTGGGTAGGGCTACCGGCGCTGGTAGTCCATAGAAGCTTTATAACCTCACTCCACGTGAAATATGTTTCCTAAACATGAAAAATCGTTGATTCATTGGTTGAATTATATAGCCTTTGATAAAGTTTGCTCAAAAGATGTATAGAAACAATACATGAGCAAAAAGATATCTCCAAACAATTAAATATATTGAATGCACATGAAAAACAAAGAATTGTTTGAGAAAACTGTTTCACCAGATGGTATGATCAAAAGGAATGGTTCAGAAAGATAGGAAAATATCTATATGAACGATATATAAACATATTTTTATGAAACAAGGTGTATCGAACTGATCAAACGAACGCTTAGACGCAAAATGGGATTTCAACCGAGTGTATTACCATCGAATAATTGGGTCATTTTAGAGACATGGTAATAACAAAACAAGAAGAGCATAAACCGGTGTGTATGAATACTTAAACAGTATAAGAAAAGACAATACACAAGTATTAATCTTTGGAAACACACGGTTTAGAAAACATGCGTCAATTCCTCAATATGAAAACATTTAAAATTCTCTTCTAGATTCATGAAAAACTTTAAGAATAGAGAAGTGATTTGAACAATTATGAAAACTGTTTTCATACTCGAAAATTGTTCATCTTTCAAATATGTGTTTATGCCAAACTATATATATATACATATAAGCTCCCCCTCAAAATGTGTATTACCTACAAAACAGATAATAGAATTTGGTATTCATGTAAAAAATGAATCCTCTTTAGTTAGTAGCTCCCCCTCAAAAATATCTTGTACAAAAACTTGAAAGACCTCATTTTGATTTTATTTATTTATTTACTCCCCCTCAAACAAAGAAACACACTTATTAAACTGAAAAAGAAAACAAATGTAGAAAGAAAAAATATACAAAGAAATAAATTTTGAAAATACTATTTCAAGTTTTCAGAGTTCGCATACCAAGCTTGGTGATAAGAAAGTTAAACCTCTTTTCATCCAAAGCTTTTGTAAACAAATCTGCTAACTGAAATTCAGTACTTACAAAATAAAGTTCGATTGTACCTTTTTCTACATGATCTTTAATAAAATGATACCTAATATCTATGTGTTTGGTCTTCTTGTGTTGGACTGGATTGCAAGAGATAGCAATCGCGCTCTTTGAATCACAGTAAATCGGGATCTTATCAAACTTGAAACCGTAATCTCGTAACTGGGTACGCATCCAAATAATCTGAGAACAACAGCTTGCAGCAGCCACATATTCGGCTTCGGCCATTGAAAGTGATACACAATTCTGCTTCTTGGATGCCCAGCTAACAAGCTTATCTCCCAAAAACTGTATGTGTCCTGTCGTGCTTTTTCTATCTAACTTGCATCCTCCGTGATCCGCATCAGTATAACCTGTCAACTCATACCCTGAACCTTTAGGATACCATAGACCAAGATTAACAGTACCTTTCAGATATCTAAAAATGCGTTTGACTGCTTTAAGATGAGATTCTTTAGGCTTTGACTGATAACGAGCACAAAGACATGTCGAAAACATTATATCAGGTCGACTTGCAGTTAAGTACATTAAAGAACCAATCATTCCTCGATAAGTTGTCACATCGACAGCTGTTCCATCGGGATCAGAATCAAGTGCACAACTTGGTGACATCGGTGTTTTCATAATCTTAGCATTTCCAAGTTATATTTCTTTAAAATATCTTTTATGTATTTTGCTTGATTAATGAAAATGCCAGCCGATAATTGTTTAACTTGTAAACTGAGGAAGAAATTTAATTCTCCCATCATCGACATCTCATACCGAGTCATCATGAGTTTAGAAAAAGTTTCACAAAAATCAGGACAAGTAGACCCGAAAATAATGTCATCTACATAAATTTGTACCAACATTATATGATCGCCTTCACGTTTAATGAACAAAGAGTTGTCGATTTTACCTTTGGAATATCCAGACTCAACAAGAAACTGAGATAAAGAATCATACCATGCCTGCGGTGCGTGTTTCAAACCATATAAAGCCTTATCGAGAATATAGACATGATCAGGATGATCTTTATCAACAAACCCTTCTGGTTGTGAAACATATACCTCCTCTTTCAAGACGCCATTTAGAAATGCGGTCTTCACGTCCATTTGATAGACAGTGAAGTCTTTGTGTGCCGTGTAAGCTAGAAACATCCTTATAGCCTCAATACGAGCAACCGGAGCAAATGTCTCGTTGTAGTCTATTCCTTCTTGCTGTCTGTATCCTTTGGCAACCAACCGTGCCTTATTGCGAACAACAACATTATCCTCATCTTTCTTATTTTTAAAAATCCATTTTGTATCAATGATTGATTTTCCTTCAGGTCGAGGTACGAGTCTCCAGACTTTTAATTGTACAAACTGATTGATCTCCTCTTGCATGGCTATAAACCAATCTGGATCTGCAAGAGCATCAACAACCTTCAGTGGTTCAACATTACTCAAAAATGCAGCAAACAAACATTCATTTGCAGTCGCCGATCGTGTTTGCACCGGAGCATTCGGATCACCAATTATTTGATGAAGTGGATGATCTCTTGTCCACTTAGTTGTATGAGGGAGAGGCCTGTACAATTGAAGATCATAGCCAGAATCAGTATATGAACTTGTAGGAACATCTTGCAAAGATTCAAATGAAGGAACAATTTGTAAATCTTGAGAATAATCATCAAATGTGGATTCCATTCGAATTGGAATCGGATCTGATATATCTTCACTTGAACCAATATCTGCCTCTTGAATTTGAGAACTATCAAAAATCGGGGATTGAACTTGAGTAATCGCTTGATTCTCGGGAATCGGAATGATTGAAGTCTGAACTTGAGGACTTTCTACACTTGACGTATCTTCCGAGATAGTTGAAGTCGACGGACCAGAAATATAAACTGGTTCCTGAACATTCACTGTTGTATCCCTGTGAATAGAAGACGAATTGTGATTAGTTGTTGAATCGGACGATGATGAACCAAAATATTCATTATAAAAATTCTCAAACAATAAATCCAAGTCAGAAATATTGTTTGTAGACGTTGAAGCTCCATCCTTTTGCTTTGTTTGAGTAACATGATCTGGATTAACCAAGTTGACCGCTAAAACACCAGTTAAACCGGGTTCTGAACTGTCATGATCAGAAGCCATCTCCGCATATGGATCAAACTTAACATTCATACTCTCAATCACCATCTTTGTTCGCTTGTTGTACACACGATATGCAATCGAGTTCTTTGAATAACCAATGAAAATAGCTTCATCTGATTTCGCCTGAAGCTTGTCTCTATCCTCTCTATCATTCATCACGAAACACCTACAACCAAATACTCTAAAATGCGCTATGTTAGGTACTTGATTATTAATAAGCTCATATGGTGTTTTACCAAACATGTTGTTCACAATTGAACGATTCTGAGTATAACATGCCGTATCAACCGCTTCAGCCCACAAAAACATTGGTAACTTTGAATACGCAAGCATCGTTCTAGCTGCTTCTACCAAAGTTCTGTTTCGACGTTCAACAACACCATTTTGTTGTGGTGTACGAACTGCGGCGAAAGTATGTTTGATACCAACCGACTCTAAGTAACCACCAAGTACTTTGTTATTAAATTCAGTTCCATGATCAGAACGAATTTTCTGAACCTGTGACTGTAAATTCACTTGAACCTCTTTCAGAACAGAAATGATAATCTCAGGTGCTTCATCCTTAGATCGTAAGAATTTTACCCATGTATATCTTGAGTAATCATCAACCATAACAAGAACATACTTCTTACCATTAATACTCTGAACGCGCATCGGGCCACACAAAATCCATGTGTATCAATTGTAACGGCTTTTCCGTTCCATGCTCAAGCTTTGACTTGTGCGAAACTCGTTTGATCTTCCCTAACTAACAAGCGGCACAAAGATGCTCTTGTTGGAATCTCAAATCAGGAATACCAATAGCTAAGTTTCCAATCACCAACTTATTCAAACCTTTGAAATTCAGATGTGACAGTCTCCTATGCCACAAAATACTTTTTTGATTAGAAGCTTTTGATAACAAACAAAGAGTATTCTTAGCTTTGACATCTCTCAAATCAATCTTATACAGATTACGCCTTCTAGTACCAACAAGCAACTCCTTACCAGACTCAGTCTTAACGACACATCGCCTCTTCTTGAAACCCACTTCAAGATCTTTATCGCAAAACTGATCAATGCTAAACAAATTATGTCCTAATCCCTCAACCAACGATACTTTCTTAATCGTGATTTTGTCTTGAATCACATCCCCGTAACCTAGAATCGAAGCATACTGTTCATTACCAAACTGAACTGAACCACAAAACTTTGGTTTGAAATTATGCAAAATCTCCTTACGCCCCGTCATGTGTTTCGAACAACCAGAATCGAGATACCACACATGACGATTCTGCAAAATCAACTAGTTCACTTTAGGTACCCAACTCAATTTGGGTCCTAAGGGGTTAGAAGATTTATGTGCAATTGAAATCCAAGGTCTTTTCTTATATAGGTAAGGATTATAATCATGAAACGCACTATTGTTTACAAAATCATGCAAGCCACAATATGAACAAAATTTATCACGACGCATATCAACAAATTGCTTTATTGAAAAATTTCGTGGAAAAGATAAACGATTATTGTATGAAAAAGCAACATTGTTTCGTACATCACGACAAACTTTGGTATTACTAATACTAGATATAGGGCTACATGAATTTGTGAACTCCTTCTTCCTCCAAACTTGTTTTACTTGTCTTCTTTGAAAATTATCTGAAAAATCAGACGCACTTGAATTAGTAAAAGAAGAATAATAACCATTCTTTTGTTGAACATTCACTTTCTGTCTTGAATTCTGTGGATACTGAACGAATTTATCTTTTGATTTATTAGTATCCTCAGAAAAATTCCTTTGTGTGGGCTTTGAAATAGATGAAGAAGATTGACCTTCATGCAATTTCGGTGTAATGTTTGAAACATGCTTTGCTTGTTCTTTTTCAGATTGAGAAAGACTAGACGAATCAAACTTTTTATTGTCATTCACCATAGAAGTCATTGCTTTTGTTGAGAATTCAGCTAACTGATGTGTAAGTCGTTTTATCTCACATTTAAAGAACTCCTTCTGTTTTTCAAAATCTGTTTCCACAACAGGTTCTTTCTTATGAGCAACAAACATTTGTTCTAAAGCTTTCTTTTCACTTTTCAAGACTTGTTCTTTCCTTTTGAATTGATTCCTTTCATCAGATATCTGAGTTTGCAAGGCAACAATCTGTTTTCGAAGTTCTAAAAATTTCTCTTCAGAAGATTTACTCACCGATTGAAATTGTTGTCTCTCGAAATCCATCTTAATTGCTAAATCAGAAATCTTGGAGGAAAGATCAAGAATGTTTTCTTCAAAAACTTTTCTTTCTTTCTCAAAATTGTTTCTTTCAAGAATGATAAGTTGCTCAAAATCTGAAATTTGAGTTGAAAGCTGAGCATTTCTTAACTCAAGTGACTTTACTTTAGAAATAGCTTCTGACTCAACAAACTTTTTAGCTGAACCCACGCAACATATAGAATTCACAATGGTAGAAAGTTGAAGTGCATTCTCAGATTTTACACTATCTTCTGAAGCAGGTGAAGCACAAACAAATGAAGTGTCAGAAGTATTTGAATTCTTATTTACATAAGAACTGGAACTTGAAAATTCTGCAATTCTCCTTTTAATTTGAAAACTTGTTTTTGAAGAGCAGAAATTTTACAAAGCATTTGATCTTTTTCAGAAGAATTCATTCTTCATTCATCATCAAGATCTTTAAGAGTCTTGTAATATCGAATTTCGTAAAATTTACTGTTATCAACCGGAGAATCATCAGATTTCAACTGTTTAAGTTCCTCTTCTGAATAACTTCTTATATAATCATCATATAATGAAATTTCCCTTCTATTATAACTGTCATTCAGACGTTCGTAGTTGAAAGGAATTTGAACATTATCTTTTTGCTTTCTACGTTTATCATGTTCAGCTTCAACTTCCTCAGATGATCGTGTGAAACGCATTCTATACTTCTTGTCCAGATTAAAATAGATAGTATCATAAAGTGTAGGAACAAATCTGATTGCACGTTTCAAGTAATGAGGATTTTCAAATCCCAAACCTTCTCTAACATTATAAGCTTTGAACTCTTTTGGTTTATTCAGAAAAATTGTTTGATCAGTCTGTCCGCGTTTTAAAAGCATGGTTTCAACCTTTTTAATATGCCCAAGTAAAACTTCTTTTTCTTCAGAAAGTGCAGAAAATTTCTTTTGAATGTCATTATACTCCTTTTCCTGAATGGAAAGTTTATCTGAAATTTCAGACAATTTAGCTTGTTGCTTATTATCAGAAATAACTGATTGTTCCAAAAAGTTTTCATTTTCTTTCATCAGATATTGCACAAGATGTTCATGCAGGGCATGTTTGTCTGAAAGCTCAACAATTAAAGCGTCATTCTGTTTAGAACTAGCTTCCCATTTATCTTTGAGCAATATCTGATCCTTTAACTTCTTCTTAAGATTTGCCATGTTTTCGTTTAAAGACTTGATGTAAGATTCAAACTCGACATAAGGATTAAGAAGTACCTCAGATTCGTCCTCAGAAGAATGATCGTCTGGATTTGCCATCAAGCAAAGTTGATCTTGTAGTTCATCTAAAGAATCATCAACTTCTGAATCTGAACCTATCACCACATCCTCAGTATCATTATCTTCAGAAGAGTCTAACACCTCTATAACCTCATCTGTCTCTGAACCATCAGACACATTAATAATCTCAGTCACTTCATCATCTGAACTAACTGAATCATCCATTATTCCCACTGAATCATCGGAAGAATCAACAAACCAATTATCGAGAGAATCAGCAAGAGAATCATCTGAGTCTTGAGGATCACAACCTCTCAAGGAAAAATCAGTCTGTCGGCCACTCATGGGAATCATTTTAGACATAAATGCTTTTACCATCATGCAAACCGCATTATCTGATTCATCGTCAGTGACGTTTAACCAATGATCTTCTTCAGCAAGTAGAGCTTTTCCAGATTCCTTTTTCTTTGCCAAAGAAGCTTTATGACTGTAGTACGAATAATCTTTAACTCCACCATTCGGACAATCTCTCGCAAAATGACCTGGCTTTCCACCTTTATAGCACTTTTGAACTTCATCAGACTTTTTCTCATCCTGCTCTTCGATTCGTTTCTCTCCAAACCTCTTTTTCTCCTCATATTTGCCTTTCTCAGAATATCTTGCTGAATCAGTCTTCTTATCACTCCTCTTGTCTTCATGTCTACCTCTGTACTCAGACTTCCGAGAGGTAGATGAATATCGTTGCTTATTGGAAGACGGTTTCTTATAGAATCTCCTTTGAAAAGCTTTCGTCATCATTGCCATAGCTTGTTTAAACTCGGCAACATCAACATCCGAATCACTGCTTACGTCCAGAGTGTCAGAAGAATCACTTCTTTCTCTTGACCTGTGGACTACATGTTTCATTCTTTTATCCGCCATCAAAGCTAAGGTATCTGCCTTCTCTTTCTCAGATTTTATCTTTGCATCCAAAGCATCTTGAACATCATCTTGACATTGTTTCAAGATTTCATATACAACATGAATATCAATATCTGCTAAGGACTTGTTTTGAAAGACAGAATTGGAATAAAGCTTCCAGACAGGCTGAAGATTAGTTAGAAACTTGACCTTGTTCTTAATCTTTTTCTTAGTGATTCCATTCTTCCTTAACTCGTTCAACAAATTGCAAAATCTTTCATATGTATCATCCAACTTTTCATCTTCTCTCGCTTTAAACTGCTCGTATCGTTTGATGATATTCGTAACTTTCATCTGTGTCCCAACACTCGTACCAAGCATCTGCTTCTCAATTTGATCCCACATTTCCTTACCAGTTGAATTGTGACTGTCAATAGTAAAGTAGATATCATTCGGAAGACCCAATAACATGAATGATTTAGCCAACTTATCAGCTTTATGTCTATTTTTCTCTTCAACAGTCATATCCTCAAACTTCTTGATAACCGTATGAGCAGCAACTGGAGGATCATAATCAGGTTGTGCAGGCTTTTCCTCAGTAAAAACTTTCGGACCTTCTTTCAAAGATAAACGAATGTATTCTCCCAAATCTTGTCTGTCTATAAAATCCAAAAATCTATCTCGCCACATGTTATAATCTCCTCTGAATAGAACAGGCGGCTTGGTATCGGAACCAATTGCTAAGGCTTCTCTAGTCGTCATGATGAACTGAATGGATCTTTTGATCAGTAGATAGTAAAATCTGAAACTTCTTCAAATCTTCACCATTTTTCACTGATCTCCTACTCTGATACCAATTGTTAAATCTGAAAATCAATCCACCATGACTATGAAGCTTTAATTCAATCACAAATCTCACTTTTATTAACTATGGAGTACAAGATGAACTCAACACACACTCTTCACTTTCTCTCTCTAACAAGTACTTGATATGACAATTACGAATCTTTTTTTTTCTAAATCTAACTCACTCACAAGTATTTATACCTCAAAGGTACTTACACAAAACTCCCTTCAACTTTACACAAAATACAGATATCAACTCAACTTGAATACAATTATATTTTTGACCCTAACAGAACTTAAAGGGAAGAAGATGATAAGTCAAAAAAAGAAAAAATTACACTATTGGTCCTTTAGAACTAAAAAGACCGATTTGCCCTCGTATTTCCGTTAGTAATTGACGGCCGTTTGCTTAAGGACTATGGATGTGACTTTTTTCATATAAAGAATCATAAATGGAACAAATAAAAATAAAGGACTGAACTTGTAATTATAGTATATTTTAAAGGACTAATTGTGAAATTAACTCATTAGTTACATCTATACTATACAATTATCAGGCCACCCGACCCAAACACTGCTCCAACCCGACCCGACCCGCCCCATCACCCAAACCCACCTTTTCCTCTCTCACTTTTTACCCAAACCCGCCCCATGACCCGCCCATAACCCGCCCATGAACCCCATTGACCCGCGCGTCCTCCTCCCCCTATTCACATCATAAAATTTACATTTTTAACCCCTAAATTTTTACATTTTTGGCCCCTGAATATATAATGTTTATTCATTTTATATCTTTTACTTTTCAATATTTCATTTTACGTTTTAGTCATATATCATGTATTGGCTAAAAGACGTTAAAAAAATATGTTTTAATTTTAACAAATTACGCCATTATATTCGTGTCGTCGATACGATCGAAATGAGCCTAATATTGAATATTTTTTGACGTACTTATTTTATTATATACTATATATACGTTCCAACTTCTAACCGACCCAAATCGTATATTATTTTCAAATTTACATATTAATCCCCTAAACTTAGAACTTATAAATTTTATTTACTTTACACCTTTTACTTTTCAATATTTCATTTTACGTTTTAGTCATATATCGTGTATTGGCAAAAAAACGTTAAAGAAATACGTTTTAATTTTAACAAATTACGACATTATGTTCGTAACGTCGATACGATCGAAATGGGCCTAATATTGAATATTTTTTGATGTAGCTATTTTATTATATACTATATATAAACCCCAACCGACCCGAATCCTATACCTATTTTCAAATTCATACATTAGCGCCCTAAAATTATAATATTTATTCACTTTATACTTTTACTTTTCTATATTTCATTTCACGTTTTACTCATATATTGTATATTGGTTGGAACATGTTAAAAAAATACGTTTTAGTTTTAACAAATTACCTTATTATAATCGTATCGTCGATATGATCTAAAATATGTTAAAAGAATACGTTTTAATGTTAACAAATTACGCCATTATAATTGTATCGTTGATAATATCGATATGAGCTTAATATTGAATATTTTTTCATGTATTTATTTAATTATATACGATATATTTACGCTTCAACCGACCCGAATTCTATACCCACCTTTAAACTTACATATCAGCCTCCTAAACTTATAATATTTATTCACTTTATATATTTTAGTTTTCTATATTTCATTTTACGTTTTAGTTATATATAGTATATTAACTGAAATATGTTAAAGTGTCGATAGCTACTGTTCATGAACCCGGTGCGAAGCCCGGGCTTATCAACTAGTTAGTTACAAAAGCTATTAGACATAAAATTATTAAACTAAATTTTCTGTGCAGAAAAGACAAAACCTGGCTTGTTAGAGAGTGTTGTTAAGGGAGGTAATAACTTATTTATATACCAGAGTGGCTTTCACGGAAGGTTAATCACTCAAACTAAAATATAATTTCAATGCATGTGTAAATAGAATATATTGGTTTTATAACTTTTTCAATGGACACCTAAAAGATAGTCCAAAATAAATTGGTCAATTAAAATAAAGTTTTTTTAGGTTGGTCCATCTAGGTCATCATAATAAAGATTCATATATGATTTAGGTGGATCCTAACCACTAAATCATATATGATTTTTGAGTAAATTACATATTTGGTCTCTGTGGTTTGGGTCCAATTACGATGAAGGTCTCTGAACACTAATTTTCATGAAGCAAGTCCCTCAGGTTTGTATTTCGTTACGATGGTGGTCCCTTGCCCTAACTTCTATCCAAAACAACTGTTAAAAAAGAGGTAAAAGACTAAAATACCCTTAATATATATATCTAACCCTTTCCTTCCTTTCTTCCCCAATCCCAAACCCCAAACCCACCCCAAACCCTAAAGAAATCAGCCTCCACCACCGGCCACCTCCACCGCCGTCCGTATCCATCTCCACCACCGGCCACCTCCACTGTCAGTGCCTCCACCACCGCCCGTATCCACCTCCACCGCTAGTGCTTCCACGTCTCTCTCCTCTCTTTTGCTTATAACCTCCAACCGTCGGCGCCTCCCGCCTCCTACCTCCACCGCCGCAAAAACCCACCGTCCCAGATCTGCATTCCTCTTCTGAGATCGAAGGTAGTGGTGGAGGTGGTCGGATTATTACTTGCTATAGTCATTATGTTGCTCAATATCTAGTTCATTTGATTTGATATCCGTTCTTTCTGATATATTACTTGATTCGATCCGTACACTTGCGTAAGATTTAGAGGGGGGTAACATCCACCTATCAAACACTAAATCTTTTAAGTGTCCTATAAACTCAATTTGGTTGTAGTAGATGGTTTTTAAGAGTTGTTCATGAATCGGTTTAAAAAAAAGTTCCAAATGATGAGATATTGTCTTTAACTAGATATTAAGAGCTCGGGCTTCGCACCGGGTTATAAACTGTGATAGGTTTATCATAAGTAGTAAAATAGATTTGTATGGATTTGTATGACGAACTTCATGCATTGTGTTGTGACTTTAACTATATACTTACAATCAAAAAGAGATTTTACATAACTGTTAGCATGTAGATAATATGTGTGTGTGCTGCCCGGGGGGGGGGGGGGGGTATATGTTAATGGTTATTTAAAATAAATAAAAAATTTTAATTTTAAGAGATTTTAATCTAAAGCTTTGACAAAAATATCATGTAGTTATCAATAGTTAATGAAATTACTTGATTATTTTTCATTAAAGTTATAATAGCTTATAATTAACCATAAAACAAAATGTTGTAATAAAACATATAAATAAAGTAAAAGTAGCAATATCCGAATTATGTAATTTGAGAATAAATATATAAAGATGGTATACTATAAGGACCAAATATGTTATTTAATCAACATTTTTTTGGATGAGTTAACAAACTTAATTTACAAAGTTGGATTGAGAGATGAAAATGGAATAAAATAAACCCATACGGATGAAAAAAAAGTTTTTAAAGATTAACGACTAAAAGCACTCTAAATATCAAACTATAAGGACCAAATTCATACTTTACTCCATATCAAACTAAAGGAACCAAAATTGTACTTTACTATATATGTCATATCAAACTATAGGGACCAAAATTGTACTTTACTATATATGTTTACTATTTACTTCCCTTTATAATTCATACTTTACTCTAAATCAAACTATAGGGACCAAAATTGTATTCTACTTTATATGTTTACTATTCATTTCCCTTTCATACTTTACTCTAAATCAAACTATAGGGACCAAAATTGTATTTTACTATATATGTTTACTATTCATTTCCCTTTCATACTTTACTCTAAATCAAACCATAAGGACCAAAATTGTATTTTACTATATATGTTTACTATTCATTTCTCTTTGTAAATTGACATAAGGGATAATAAGAAACATCCTAATTTTCATTTATTTCAAAAATCAGTTTTCTTTTGGTTGCTTGCTCATTTTTCAACCACTTTTTATTTCCCGTTAAGTTGTTGTTTTTTTAAGGCATATGGCAATTTCATTTATTTTTAGATGTGGGCAGTGCTTATCAAAGAGATTTATACAATGAGGAAGAAGTATTGGAATTTTTTTGCACTTGGTTAGAGAACATGTAACAAACTTTTAAGTTTTGAAATTTCTCGACAACAACAAATTGCTACACATATGATAAGTACATATACTTAAATAATGTTTATTTGTTGGTTCTTGTTGTAAAACGGGTACAATTAGATAATGATACAACCGTTTTTAATTTTTTTTTTCTCTTAGATTTTTTTCATAAAAATTGAATAGTTTTGTCATCATAAAATTGGAAGATTATTAGGGAAAATATCGAATTTAGGTTTTGTCCAAATTCATGTTTTACACCCAATTCCAAGCATGGGCGGATTGGGGCATATTTTGGCCTGTAACATCACTTTATGTTTCTATCATAGTGAAAAAACGTATATATTGTTTTTTTAATCACCTTATGTGACCCTATATTTTATAGAACTATAATTATGCAGTATTTTTCGGTGGCTAAGTTGGTTTAAAATGCTAGGTTTATATGGTTGTGAAGTATTATTTATACATCAATTGATTATGGAAATAAAAAACTTATACAACAGTAAGCATAAGAATGATTTCACCTTTAACGAGATTGGCGCTGGTGGCCAATTAAAATTATGGTGTTTGCCTCCTCGTCAAATTCTTTTCCTTTTTACATTCCATGGCCACCCAATCCGTTAAAAAATACCCAAGTTCGTTAGATTTAGTTGACTGAGCTAAAAGACAAAAAAAAAAATAGATGGGATATGGTTGATGGGTATTTTTTCGCAAGTCAACTAATTTTAATGAACCTGGGTCATTTTGAGAGGACCTAGTTCCGTTTTTAACCCTCGGTTGGTAATTTTTAGCTGAGTCGGCTAAATTTAAAGGACTCGTTCAATTTTTAACGGAATGGTTGGCCATGGAACGTAAAATGGAAAAGATTTTGACAAAGAAACAAAGACCTTATTTTCAAATGGTCAACAACGTAAATTTTCCTTTAACAAGAGACGGTGTGATACTTTTCTAGATTTGAAATTTCTTGAAAACAGATTATTATAATAATGATAAATAAATGCACTAAAGTAATGTCTCTTTATTTTGTCCTTGTTCTAAAGCAACTAGGATTAGATAACAATCTTACTGTTTTCAATTTTTAAAAGTGTTTCTCATTAAAATTGAAGTAGTTTTGTCATCATAAAAAGATTGAGATTATTGGTGCAAATATGGAATTTGACGTTTTGTCCACGTTCATAAATTACCCCTATATTAAAACATGGCCGGACATAAACTGAGCTACAAGTTGGCTCATGTTGATTCTATGGTTTCTTTATAATAGAAACTAAATTATATTTATGAAGATATCATTGTAATGTTTTGTTATGTTCATGTATTTATAAAACTAGAATTACTATGGAAGTTTTGTTAGCGATGAAATCACGAAACCCATGAATCGTGTATATGTATTGGAAACACATACGAAAGAAATCTTATTACAAATAAATAAGAAAACGTATTACAATAACAAATTGTAAACCTTACTTGTAATCGAAGAGTGTTCGTTGCACGAATTGATTGAACCCTGCCAGAATCGCATATTCCTAAGACAAAAATTTCACCGATGTTGTCTTGAGGATACAATATAAGTATCTAACGAATCAAATCATGTTGTTGAAGGACTTTGTGGAGAAAAGAGAGAGGGAAGTTGAAAGATTTCTCGTCTGTCAAAACCCAGAAACTGATCCACATAAAGAGACTAGGGTTTAAAGGTCGCGAATTTTCAATTAGAGGAGGTGACTTTTGGGTTTTACGAACATCTCGAGTCGCGAGTCATGTAAACCATGATCCAGAAAGGTTTTTTGTGAAGCGAGCATTTTCTTTCCTGTCGTGCATGAAGAGATGAGCCAAAAGTCAGAGTCCGAGGCAATTTCAAAAAATGAGCCTTCTGCCACGCGTTGCAAAACTAGAAACTCAGTAGATATCTAAATATTCAACCAAGAGACCATCTTTTGATCTTAAATGTATATATGGATCAAATGAGAACCCACAAAAAAACATCACACTCCAAGACAAAGCAATTAAAGGATTTATTGATTGCTAGTTTGCTAGAGTTTATAAGGTACTCTAAATTTTATTTTGGCTCCTATGTAGGACATGTTTCCCATCCCTACACTAAGTTCCAACAAGTTTAAGGTGGCTTAGTTGATTTAAGTGATTTTTTAAAGATTCTTCTTTTTGAAAAAGCTTGGGTTCAACTCTTGCTCTTAGAAAATATGGTTTTCTTAATTTAATATATTGTGTTTTTAGTTCATTTTAAAAAATAGTCGTGCAAACACTTAAACCAATTATCTTGTTTATAAACACAAGCAACCATCCAACTCCACTGACTTGGCCACATCTCTTGCCTTAAAGGTTTTATTGAGGCTGCTTCCATATCCCATCTCTAGTATTCTCTACCTCTCTTGTTAATGAAGAGCAAAAGGCAGCTAAAAAAGAATCTTAAGTATGATATCTACTGCAAGGCCTTCGGTTTGTTTGCCTTATAGCCATTTAATTTATCTATTATAAGACTACCCCGTAGTGGGATATTTTTTGACAAATCAGCCGTAGATTTCCTAGCTTGTTTCCCACTTGTTACCCCTATGGTTAAGTAGTGCCTCAATAGAAAAACATTCGAGGTCAACCTCTGTATTTTGAAGATTGAATACTAGTTCCACCATCCCAACCAATTTGATTGTAAGCAGTTGCAAATTTAATAGAAGCATTTGCGCATAATAAAGTTCGTAACAATTGATTGAAGTTTGCAACCGACCCTAAAAAACATGCCAAAATAGTCAGCATCGTTTGAATATTTTTGAACCTTGTTACATATGTATTTAGACCAAGGACAACTGAACGAATAATAAGGAAACAAAATATAAAATCTTAAGCCATATATTATAATTAAAATTCTTATAAGTTCATTTTTTGTAACAATTTTGTATAAGAAGTACAATTATATTGTTAGTGATGTAAAGGTAAAAGTCTCATTAGGTATTGTGATTTAACTTATGGATTGATCGAATACCCATTATGTATTTATGTATGCCTTTTACGGAAATAGATAGTAAATTAGCAATTGTTAAGCATGTTTAGGATTAAAAGTCTCAGATAAAACGAAAATGGATAAGTTACCTGAAATCAAAAGCAAACCTAACAACTTACAAAATTTAGGTTCTTGGGGTTTTGTTTAAACGGTAGGCATGGGGATGGTTCCCGACCTGTCGGGAACTCAGTCCACTCACCCTGATCGGGGACGGGGACTTCGGTAAACTGGGTATTGGGGACGGGGACTAGGATCCCCGTTTCTGTCAAACCGGGGATGGGGCGTGGACGGGTATCGCACTACCCTCCCCACCTTGTCCCGTACCCATATATATTAATTATTTATTTATTTAAATTATATATTATTTTTTTATTACATCGGTATATACTTGTTTCTATTTCAATAAATTATGAATATTACTTGATTTGGCTTTAACTATTACTTGATACGTTTTGATTCGTGCCTTTAAAAATAATTTTTTGATTAAGTTTAATTTCTTTTGGTATTACGGCTAAAATTTATTATACGATTGCATCTATAAGTTAAATCACAATACAATTTTAGTTTTTATTGAAATCTATGAGACCTTAACATGTACGCTATCTCAAATATAAAATAGATAATATAAATAGACAAAAAATCTTCATTTCCCCGGTTTCCCGTTCCCTGTTGGGGATGGGGATGGAAATATGATCAAATTTTCCAGCAGGGATGAAGATTAAGGGATTTGGGATGGGGATGGGGATTGGGACCCCTACCCCATTTCCATGCCTATTAAACGGTTTCGCCAACCGAAACGGTAGCCATATTTAGAAGGACAAATCTATGTAGAGCCCAAGTAGGTCCAGCGATCTATCTAATTTTTTACATTTTTTAAGAAGGACATATCTATTATTTTTTATATTTAATATTTATAAACACTCTTTAAATTCAAATAAAATCTTATTTTGTATAACTTTTTTTCATTCTTAACATGTTCAAGGAAATCGTAGCCATTTCGTATACAAGATTTTTAGATAACAAACTAACAAATTTCGTTTAACAAATCTTATTTAAACAAAACTCTTATTCGGTTTATCCAATTACTCGAATAAGCAAAAGCAATTGAACCAAATTTTTTTATGTTTGGTATCGAGTAATTGAAAATAACTGAAAACCAATAAATCAGAAAAACAAATGCTTAAACTAGTTGAATAAAAATATGTTTATTCCAAAAATCACACAATTACCACCTAAGGATGAGATAGGAGAGCCAAATCAACTATAGACAATTCTTCCAAATAAACAAGATAAATGACAAAGAAAATATAAACAACGCAAAGATTTAAGTGAAGTAGAAAACCCTGCCAAGGATTAAAACCACAGGCGATCATAGAAATCGTTGGTGCAGTATGGATGCCGTCCTTAATAACAACGATTTCTATTGCAGTATGTGGATAAATATAAAACAAACGTAAATAAACTAAAATGTCATGGATAATAGCGAGCGATTGTTCATGGGAGCAATTGGTAACCAGCACTTCAAAATGATTTTAGTATTGATTCTTGTGTTTTTGTTCTCGGATTGCACTTGTTGACATCTTGTGTACTTTCGAATTCTTTTGACGTATCTATGTATGATTTTTAGTAATTGTCATCTTAGATAACACAATTGTTATATTTATTTAGGGAGATAATGGTACATCTTGTCTTGATGTTGGTCGTTGGTTAAGTTTTGAACCTTAAGCGATATTCATGTTTAATGCAAGACCTATAATAAATACCCAATAAAAAGTTGGAGAGTTAGACATAGGAGTAATTTAGTTGAGAATATATACTATTAAAGTTTGTTCATCCTGTCGGATGAAGAAACTCTTGTAATGATATATAAATATATCACTATCAATTGGATATTAAACAAATTAACTTATTATAAAAAATTTATTTCCTTTGTCTTTACTCTGACCAGATAAGATTTTTGATCCTTATCATTTATCATACATCCATTATGGTAATATGACTTGGTAAGTAACCCATAAGCTAACCATTAGATTGGAGTTGACATTTAATTGGTATGCATTAAGATTTTAAGGATATTTTAGATATATTCTTCATGCCCCTAAAAAAGAGGGTGACAATTTTCTATTAAACTAAATCAACTAACATGTGTATAAATTAAATTGACACTAATTACAGTCGCTTGGTAGTCGCTTGGTAGTACCATACCAAGTACGCCGATTTGCTTGGTACATGGTATTAAAAGTTGCATTACCCTGTAAAAATCTAGGTGAAGAAGTTGGTTATTTTGGTCAATTTGGCTGCCACTCATTTAGAATAAAACCATACTAAGGCGTCGTTTATTTTTTAAGAGGTCCGAAATCTAATCTCACATCTAAAAAGTATAATTGGACGGTGCCATATCTTAAATCTCAAAGAACAGTAAGAGGTTTTCAAACCTCTTCTTAAAACAATATTAAATCTGTAAACCTCTTAACTTTCAAACTAAAAGGTTTTAAGAGGTAATTTTTTTAAAAACCAAACATCACAAAACATATCAACCAATAACTTAACTTACACATCATGCAATAAAAGTTGTACAAACATTTCACTCAAATCCAGTATTATTCCATCGACACAATTTCTTAATTATTCGCCCTCAATCGAAGGTCGATAAACGAGTCAACTCAGACTCACCACCGAGTCAGCTCAAATTCACAGCCTCACCACCCTTATCGATCGAAGCCTTCACCGCATCCAACACAAACTGCGTCTTCCGACTATAACCCCACCACTTCTTCTCAGCCGCCGAACCATCTTTCTTGATGCAATTAACCAACCTCGAGAACTCGGTAACCATACAAGCTTCCTGTGGAAGATCGGTCATAACAACATGTTGACTCGGCAAAGGGACCCACCCGGTCACCAACTCGGTGAATCCCGACTCGGTCGAAGTCGTAAACAGGGCCCGTTTCTCTTCGAAAGGGATAACATAATCTTCCAAATGCAAAGTCCCTTTCGTCCCTATAGCGATTACGTTCATCGTCAAGTTTCCGTAAAACGAGCAGTGCAAGGTCGCGACTTTACCGTCTTCCCAGTGTAACGATGCACCACATGACATGATAACTCCGGCTTTGTTGAATAAGGTGCCCGGAAGAGCCTTTGCGAATTTGGGGAGTTGGAAGTCGTTTGCCCAAAGGATCGATCGGATACAGTACCATCCAGCATCTCCGAGGGCTCCAAGAGCGTCAAGATCGGGTTTCACACGGATGTCGTTCTCAAGGAAGTTGGCATCGGCAGCAAAGGTAAAGATGGCATTCATCTACAAAAAATGTTTCGTAAATTCCCGTTTCACATGTGTTTATATTAGCAGATATAAACAAGAGAAAATTTTCAAAAAAGCAAACCGAAACCCCTGAGATCGCTATTTTCTTTAGGGGATTGCCATCCCACCCCCTTTCACTCACATAATAATACCGAATCCCACCTCAGGGTCCCACATATGCACTTACACCATCAACTCTCACCCCCTAACAAGTGGGTGGGGATAGAATCCACCTTTCTTTGTTATAAAGAATCTGTTGGATCAAAGAGTGTAGAGTAATATCCAATAAATATTTATTTTATTCGTTTTAGAGAATCTGTTTGAGAAGAAAAACCTATATATAATCTTAATTTTCTTGGCATAGTTATTTAAAATAGAGAAAATTTTAAAGAAAAAACGGACTATTCTATTTTGGATGTTAAATTCTTAGAACTATTTTTTTTTTCATGAAAAAACCATTAAAACCAATGGATCTTTCTATGTTGACCTATTCAATCTTTGACTACTTTTTCCATAAATAGCCCGTTAATTTTTTTACCGATAATAGCCTTTGACTATTTTTAATGAACCTAAATGTTTTTAAGTCTTCAAACATTTTTCTAATAAATAGATTATCAGAAGAAAAAATTATTTATATAACCATTTAATAAATACCTCTTCATCTCCTAACCAATCTTGCACTCCGATTCACAAAATAACCCAACCCATTGCCCCACAAACCGTAGCCCCGGGCGACTATGAAGTTTCCGGCCATCTACTCCCTTTTCCGGCCATATTTACACAACCGTCGCCCCACAAACCGTAGCCCTGGGCGACGGTTTCATATTTAAGGGGCCAAGGGGTACATATTGGAATCTTGCAAGGGGCCGTTTATGTAAATATGAAACCGTCGCCCGGGGCTACGGTTTGTGGGGCGACGGTTTGGGTTATTTTGTGAATCGGAGCGCAAGATTGGTTAGGAGGTGAAGAGGTATTTATCAAATGGTTATATAAATAATTTTCTCTTATCAGAATTATTAAAAACCGATTATCTAAATCTTTTAACAGAAAAAAATTATCTATAATTGACTGAGGATGTTTATAAATAAACAGTTATCGGTTAAAATAAAGTAAGTAACAAATGATTAAGATTATGTTTAGCAAAAATAAGCTAGTTTATAATAAGCTAGTTTATAATAAGCTAGTTTATAAAGTAGAACATATTTGAATGAACCACACGCTAGCTTATCGAAACATTAATTGGAATAGTATTTTAGAAGTTTTTTTTTTCATAAGCTAACTTACCGGCTACTAGTTAGTTTACCGCTCAACAAATAGCTATCAGCTTAAATGATTTTTTATTAAAAAGTAATTGACCCTCAATCATTTGTCTTTAAAAAAGCAACCATTTTTAGCTAATAAAAGAAAAAAAAAAACACTTCCTTTGTTTCTATCAGGTGGTCTGCAAACAAATCCCCAATTTGTTCACCCAAATCCAAAACCAACCCCAAAATCTGAAACCAACAACACACAAATCATCCAAATTGGACTATAAATCTAAAATTCACAAAACCAATTAACAATATTTTTTGGAAGGGTGCCCGGGCCAAAGCCCGACTAATCCCAGCAACTCTGGGGCTAAACATGGCCCCACTTAAAGGAAAGGCTCGAACTCGGTTAGGGCGCTATGAACCCCGAGCGATAACCAATCCACCACAGCACTGTTGACACCAATTAACAATCTTACCGATCGTAATTCCCCAAATTTCTCCGAATCGGTAAGAAATTTCTTCATCTGTGCCGTCCTTGGATTATGCATCCACATAGTCGAATCCATGAGCTGCACGCCATTGGATTCACAAGCTTCAACGATTCTATCGAACTCTTCCACGTTCAAAGCCACCGGCTTCTCGAGCAGGATGTGCTTCTTCTTCTGGGCGGCAAGCGTCGCCCATTTCAGGTGGAGGCTGGTCGGTAGCGGAATGTAGACAGCGTCGACGTTCGGATCATCCAAGACGGCATCGTAGCTGCCGTAGACCTTGGCTGAATCCGGAAAGCCGTTGGAGGCCGCGAACTTCGCGGCCTTTTCGAGCGATCGACTGCCGACCGCGTAGAGCGTGGCGTTCGGTGCGAGAGTGATCGCTCGGGAGACCTTGCGGGCGATCTCGGCGCAGCCGAGGATCCCGAATCGGATTGGGGTTTCCGCCATTGTTGATTGAGGTTTTGGAGAATGAGGTTTGGGGGTTTGAGGGATGAATAAAATTTATGTGCAATTGGGGAATTGGGGTGGATGGGTGGTTGTTGATATATGGGGAAAGGATTCCATATGATGAGTCATCAGTGATAGAGTGAAAATTGGTTAATTGCTTGAAAGCCCTTTAACTTTTAAGTTTTTTTTTAAGTTGTCCACTAATTATAACATTTTGAAAGCTAAAAGGTGTAATAAGATCGTCTATTAAAGTTGTGTTGTTAAACTAGCTGATAACTGATAAATTAGTTGTTGACAAATAAGCTAGTTAGTAGCTTATAAGGTAGCTTATGGTACATGTTTGGACGGACTAGCTTATAAGCTACCTTATTTTTGCCAAACACGACCTTAGTAGTGTTTGGTATGTAAATATGATTGGACAAGAGAAGGATTGGATAGAACTCGACGGGGTAGAATTGGACAGGACGAGTGTTTGTCTGGTGTTTGGTATGACTAGGACTAAATATGAAAAAACTAGATAAGTTGTCGTATTTGACGGTTGTGTATGATAATATTTATAAATGATATGAATAAAACAACGTATTAAATAATTTAGTTATAAATATTTGCATACAAGTTTCATATACATAAATACATACATATATAATACTACCAAATTTGAATGAAAATTTTGATAAAATTAAGGGCAGTTGTAGAAAACCTTATTTGAATAAAGGATAATAGTGGTTTGTGACCAATGGTTTTAGTGGTAATGGTGGTGGTGGTCGGTGGTCGACAATGGTTTTGGTCGACAATCGTTGATGGTGCTTCAGGTGACAATCAGAATGACTCTATATTCAGCTACTTTTTCAACATCATTATAGGTTCCTTGATGTGAGTGTTTATCTTTAGGGAATACCCAATTCTTCAATTTTTAGTACAAGCTTTCAATGATCACTAAACAAACTCGATGATGAACGTTGAAGCTGAATGAATAAGTGTTTTTCACTTAGTATCAAAGGATCATCATCAAATCACCGAAAGAATTTGAATCAACAATCTCCCCTTAATTGATGATGACAAACAAAGGTATTGATTTTCTTACTTAAGCTACAACTTTTACAAAAAATTATGTATGATTGTAACTCATAAAACTTGAGGCTTAACATTACTGTCACTCCCACCTCATTATCATTTTGCACATTGATGGTTACAATAATTAGATATACAAAATTACAAATTAACAGAATTACATACAAAATATATTAAGTCTGAATTGACACTTAATTTCTTTTAACGAATTCATTTAGATTTTCTTTAGATAAGATTTAAAATCTCCAATTCACCATGTCCATAAGTCGTTAGTAAGAGCCTTGGCGGCCAAAATCTTGAGGGCAATATATTTAATATATAGCTAGCTTTATATACAAAATTACAAATTAACAGAATTACATACAAAATATATTAAGTCTGAATTGACACTTAATTTCTTTTAACGAATTCATTTAGATTTTCTTTAGATAAGATTTAAAATCTCAAATTCACCATGTCCATAAGTCGTTAGTAAGAGCCTTGGCGGCCAAAATCTTGAGGGCAATATATTTAATATATAGCTAGCTTTATATAATTACACTCCTAGAAAAGAATATGTAAGTTTGGATTTTTTTTATTCGTGGCAGCTCAAGCGGCAACTTCATATTTTTACTGAAAAATTGTAGTTTTTGTGTTTGATATTTATCCCTAACTACTAAGTTAAGATTTTGTATTATTTTTAATTAATCTTTTCTTATCTTTGATATTTTGACTTGAAAATTATTTTTTACTAAGAAATATATTCTTTATCAGTTGATCACTTTAATCAAATATCTTTTCATGAATTACGGTTTATATGAAAGCTAATCTAGTACATCTTATTTATCAATCGCATTCTAATAATTGACTATCTCTTTTATCAAACTATTGATAACCATTTTTTGTAAAATTTAGCAATTCTCGTCGAAACTCAACCTTTGAAACTTCACACCTAGATATTGTGAATGTAAAAAAAACTTCACAACAAAAATACTGTGTAAGTTACATTTCCAGTGTTTTATTGAGAATTTTCAAGGATGAAATCAGGTTCAAAGGAGAAAATACTTATTATAAGATTAAAAAATGAATGAATTACATATGACTTTACTAATAGCAGGTGCAAATCACATTTAATTCATATAAATCCAGCTTTAATGACCGAGATGAATAGTTGAGATTGCTTCTCACGTTATCTTAAAAAGTTATATTTTTCGTATGAACATCCCTCTGTATATATACACACGACATGTGAGACATTCTAATTGGTGCAATTAAAAAGCCTAAAAGGACAAAATGATGTGGTCTTTAAAAAAGCACGAAATAATATTAAAAAGATGAAAAACAAAAATCCCCTTGAGTATTTGATCATTTTGAAAGTAGTCTGGTTTAAGGACCAGAACCAACAAAAAGTGATACTATAAGCACCAAATCAGTAATAAGTAAAAGCCTATGGACTGAATTCCATAAAAACATCAAATCACATGAATCAAACCCGTATTTTACTCAAATATTTTATTAAGCCAACCGAATAAACTAAAAAATAAAATACACTTAATAAGTAAAATATGCTTAAAAATACAATTTGTTCTTCAACCTGATACATTCAAAAATAAATTTAACATATACTTCAAATAAGATTGAAAATAAATTTTAAATAAAAAATTGGGCTAGTCCCATAAACCGATACCAAGTCGGCACTTGTTCTTGAATGAAAATGGTAACAGGTTAAGGACCGTCGAGCCATAACCAATGCCTACCGGGCCAAGACAATCTCGGTCTTAAGTCGGTCAGTCCCAGTCCTCCGCTAGTTCTAGGCCAGGCCAGGGACCATTCGGCTAATTCTAGTACAAACGATGTAAACCCAATTCAAGCAATAAGATTTTTGTTATCGTTTTATTAATTAGGGTAGATTCGCCTTATGGATAGAATTCATTAATTATTTTTGGAAGTAAATATTCTTTAACTATATTTTTAGATTTTTTTTTTGTTTGATACTAACAGATACTCGGATAGTCTTTATTTTGACATTTTTTTCTAAATAGTAACTTAAGATTTTTCCAGATTTTCAAAAAAAATTAGCGGTTTCTGCATTTTGAGGTTTTGAGGGATTTTGTTGCCAATTAATTTGAATAAATTGAACAGAAATAGTAGTTATGTGTAAAAAATAGTTCATGTTTTTCTGAAAATTTTTGTTACCAAATGAAACAATTTTATAATAAAAACCCATTAATCAAATGCAAATGAGGGTGTTCTTGGTTGGGGATATGTGCTTTTTGGAGATGAGGATAAATTAAATTAAGAAGATGGAGATGATGAGCTTGTTTTGGTGTGGTGGAGAAACCAATATGTGCTTTTTGGAAAAAGGATATGATACAATGGAGTAGGTGGCTATCATAATTTTGTTTTTGACTTTTTTTATTAATTAATTCTAAGGAATCCATGTTAATATAATAGAATTGAATGAAAATGATGATTTTAATTCTACTTTGTTAATCCCATTTTCATTCTTTAAAATGAACCCTGAATTCATCTCAAAACCAAGTGGAAAGACTTTATGTGATAACCAAATGAAACAACTAAAAATATGAAACCCAATGAAACAACTAAAATTTTGAAATAGAATAAGAGTATCCATAACGGAGTTATAATAATTTTTATTGTGGGATAGAAATTCTTCACAGTTTTTTATTGGAACCTAGCTGCTTAAACAAAAACCCGGATTCTTTTAATACTTTCATTTTCTATTATTATTTTTGTTATGTATTAACATTTTTTAATAAATATGTAATATCGTGCATTAAATAAAATAAAATAATTTTTTAAGTTGTTTTTTTAATTATTTTGGTTTTTAATTATTTCATTAATTTATTTTGTTTAGATTATTTTTAAATATTTTTTACATATAAATGATGAATCATGTGTTAATAATTATATAATATGATTGTTGATAATGGAGGTGACATTATTATCAATTGGATTGATGAATATGTAAATAACTCGATACAAATATTTCAAGGTTCCATCCATAAATTCCAATAATATGTTCAAATTAATTATGAAATACACTCAAATGGAGTTTATCATCAACCCCCTCCGACTTGGTTGAACATATTTGATCGAATCGATCTTGCGAGTGATCTATATTACAATAAACTATTTACTCGTACTTTTTTAAAGATTAATTTTTCTGTAATGTTGCACCTTTTTCTAATTGTAGTATATAATTATATTTGTATTTTAATTGTTTTTCATATATGTTAATAAATATATAGGTTAAAAATTAAAATTATATAACAGTGAAAAATAATAAACTATATTTGAATATTTTTATTATGTATGTATTTGTTAAACTTATATAATAACTTTTTTGTTTGAGCAGCAAAAATGGGAAGAGAGGCGAAGGAGTTTCGGCTAGGCCATCATCCCCGCTAAACAACCCAAAACTTTAATTGATAGATAAGAATAGGAAAATGAAGTTTTTATAATAACCCTCGTTGTAGAGTTTTAAGAAGGTTCTTACTTTGTTGAGATGGTAAGTTAGGTGTACCTGACTTAGAGCATTCTCGGTTTTTAGAGAATCTTAGGTGTACCGAATTCTCGTATCCATATTCGGGTTTTTTGAACACCCCTACTTAAGTGTACACCTATCGAACTTTATGGCAAATGAGATTTTTAAAGATTCCAGAATGCTCTAATTGGTTTTCTTAAAACAACGGAAAATTCGATACTTTTTATTTCGTTGAAACCCAATAACCAAATGAAACAACTATTTGCTTCGTTTTTTTTTGGAAGAGGTATCCCAGACCACATTGGGCCCAGACTAATCCTCGGCAATTTTGGGCCGAAGCCCGACTGCTAAAGCATGCAGCCCGGGGTCGAAGCCCCCGTACCTCCAGAATGCGTCTCCCAGGGCTCGAACTCAGGTTCACCACTATGTAGTGCCCAAGCCTTACCACTAGGCTAACACTCCTTTGGTAACTATTTGCTTCGTTTGTTAACGGATACGATAAATAGCCTCCTATAATCAGTTTTTTCCTTCAACTTTTACCTTTCCATGTTGCTTTAGTTAATAAAATTTAATTATTTTTCTCTTAACATAAATACTCTCCTTTAATCACTGTCATTGATTAATGAAATGATTATACAAATGTCTTCCTTTGCATATGTATATATATGCGTGCACGTGCCTGTGCACGCACATGTGTATGCGCGCTCCCATGTGTGTGTATGTGTATATGTATGTATATATGTACATACAAATGCGAGCATATCCATTGGGTGACTGTAACTACTATCGTTTATAGTTAATAGTTCTTAGCCAACCCTTTCTTCGCTTCATTAGAAATTGGACCCGGAAGGTCGGACCTTCTTTCTTCTCCTGCGGAACCCTGATAAAGTAACCGGCGGCAGGTTAGTACAGTTCTCCTGCTTGCGGATTTTTCTCTGCGCTGATTCAGGAGCCTTCTTCTTTAGTTTAGGATTATAAATTTAAAAAAAAAGCGGTTGGGCGAGAACAAGAAGGGGTCGTCTTCCGGCGGCCGTCTACTATGCGAAGAGCCGCTCGCTGCCATTTATTCGCACATAAGATGTGCAGGTAGCCTAGGAGAAGAGAAGCAAGCTAGCCCCGCCTACCTCCCATCTATATCTATAGGCGGCAATGGTAAGAGCTGGTAAGCATGGTAACTGTATCGGCGGCCGGGGCTGGTGATCCACGTTCTATCTAGGTTCCGCTCTTATTTACGCCCCACCTCAAGGGGAAGAGATGTTCAAACAAAAAGATATGTATTTTACAAGAAGACGAAAGAAAATCTTAACAAACCATCTAATTTATTGAAAAGCTATGATTAATAATGATTAGGCTCTAATTTAATGGACGAACTCAAACATTAAACACGTTGTCATTTTATTAAAAGGGTAAAGTAGGAAGAAAAAAATTATTTAATTATGGATATAATAAGCCCCCTCTAATTTAAAGGACATAATAATCACAACCACCACCCTTTTTTCCAAAAAAAAAAAATGATAAATTACCTCCCACTAGCAATTATTTTATTGAAGAATCCGTTTCGAAAAGATACAAATCCCCCCTTCAATCTTCGTTGGGAAGATGACCACCGTTCAACAACCTTGAAGATATACCAACGAAATATCATATACGATAACACTAAGTAATATATGTGATAATGATGTTCATATGATAATACCAAGTAAGGCTATGTTTAATAAGCTAGCTAACTGGTAGCTGATAAGTTAGCTGCTGACTAATAAGCTAGTTAATAGTTGATAAGATAGCCTATGAATAATTTATGTTTAGTAGAAACTATTTATAGGTATGTAAAATAATCAAAAATGGTATATTGAGTTATATTAATTAATATAAATAAGGGTATAATTGGAAAAGACTACAAAAAGTTCCAAAAAGCTACCTCCAAGATACTTATCAAAAAACTAGCTTATAAGCTACTTTTTGGTCATCCAAATATATACACAAAAAATGCCTAAATCATATATGATAATACCAAATAACAAGTGTGTTATCACATATAATTGCTTAGAATATCAACAAATTTTAAGAATAACATGTTTTTACTTAAGGGATATCACAAGTAAAAAAGAAATTAACCAATTAAGTGATATCACAAGTTCACAACTGATACTACTTCATAATGTGTATATTATCAAATATATTATCACTAAGTGATTACAAAAATATCAACTCATCTTGGTCTCTTAACACAACACAAACACATGTGACTTGGATGAAGGAAGAAATAACGATAAATAACACAAATTATATGTATAATTAAATGAAGAAATTCCAAAATTGGTAAATTGTAACTTGGATCCATTGATCAATTATAAATAAAAACAACGGAAGAAAAGACAAGATACCAAATTTTGCAACAATTCTTTAAGAATGTAACAAAGAATTGTCGGAAAAAAAGGAATTGTATGAAACTATGAATGTTAAAAATGGGATTAGATACAAATTACCAATTTACTTTGAGAAAAAACATATCCCAATCTATATATATATATAAAAGTAGGATGTTGAAAGAATGATGTGACATCCTATCTATTGAGTATTTGCTTATAGAAATTTTCTTCTTTTTTTGAATTTTTTAAATATCAAATAATCTAAAGACTATTCTACCCCTAAATGAAAATTGCATGTTTTAATGTATGAAGGACTCTTTGGTAATTTGACTTAGCAATTTAATTAGCTTTAACTTTCATATTATTTAACTTATAAAAAACATTTATTCCACCCTCTTCACCTTCTCATTTATTAATTAAAAGAAAACCTACAAGATAATCATCTATAAAATTAAACCTAATGTTACACCAAAAATGTAGTTCAACAACTTTTTGTTCTTTATTTTGCTATTAAGTTCCTATGTGTGTATGATTGTTGCTCAATCTTTTTAAAATTTCTAATTTTCGTAAATTATATATTGTTTATGTATCAACATTGTTGTTTTTTTATTTCAATAAAAAAGCTCCATATCATCTTTATACGTTTTTGTGTATATTTCTTATTACTTTGATGCTCTATGTTATATTCTATTATGTTTGTATGTATGTTTGTTGTTTCTCTATTATAGAATTCGTTTTCTTCGATATTATTGTTCAACCTTCGTAAAAGTTTCCGGTAAGGTATTCTTCTTCATTTTTATTAATTTTATGATTTATGTGATTTAAATGTTGTTTTTGGGATGAGTATCCATGGTTTTTTTATATATAAAAAGATTATATATCAATATTATCGTTTTTTATATTATACGTTTTTATGTGTATTCCTTATTACTTTGATGTTCTATGTTATATTCTATTATGTTTGTATGTATGTTTGTTGTTTCTCTATTGTAGAATTCGTTTTATTCAATATTATTGTTCAACTTTCGTAAAAGTTTCCGGTAAGGTATCACCTTCTTCTTTTTTATTAATTTTATGATTTATGTGATTTAGATTTTGTTATTGGGATGAGTATCCATGGTTTTTTTTATATATAAAAAGATTTCCATAGTTTTTTATGCTACGATATAATAAATGTTTTTTCCTTACTATTGCTTTCCATTTGATATTTATGTTGTATTGGTGTTTTAAGTGTATAATTTTCCTAATTTGTTTTGCTTATATTTTTATAGTTTCTTATAAAAGTTAATTTTTGTTGACAACAATCAAACTACAAAGTATGATTTATGTATTTTTTTTTTTTTTACCTTTTTATTTTGTTGTGGATTCTCTTTGGATTTTTTATGTACTTAAAATATTTCTTTTGCAATTTTAAAAGGAAAAACTCAAGAATGAGATGCCATTTTTCTAAGCAATTCAATCCCAAATTTTTTCTGTAATTTTTCCCTAAGATATTTCATTTTTTGATTTAGTTATTAACAAAATATTTTATCAAATAAAATTATTCATATTCTTTGTTTGCATCTAAATTTCTTTATTTCTTTTATTTCATATTATTCTAATCTATATTTTATATATATAAAAAGAAAACCCAAATATAATGAGGCGGCACCATGAGAATTAAAGTATTGGTGGTGAATTGTGGTTGAATTTTGGATATCCCACATCGGTAAAAGATTGAAATATTTGAGTAGTTGTATAAGAAGAAAGGAGATGATGCTATTGTCTCAACTCATAAGGGTTGGGGTTATCTTATTAAGATGATTCTATATTATTTTAACATAATAAATGTTATTTTGAATGAAGATAAAAAATAAAAATAAATTGTGGTTGAGTTTTAAAAATCCCACATTTTTTTAGAACATATATCAATATATTTGATGTGGCACAATGAGAATTGAGTATTCTTAAATAGTGGATTATAGTTAACTTTTGAGTAACCCACATTGATAATGAGAATGATATATCAATAGAGGAGTTGAGTATATAAGGATGAAGAGAATCCATTGAGTATCCCAAATTTGAACATCCCACATTGATAAGTTTAACCCTTATTTTTTTTTAATAATCAATAGTTTTTTTTTTCAATAAATATTGATAGGAAAAGTGTTATGGCGTTTAAGAAGTTGGGTATATAAAGGATAAAGAAAAGTCTTTGAAACGAAAAGGGTTTTAACCCACATTCGGTGATTCGGGTATAAACACAAAGGGTGAACAATGGGATAAGCTTACAATTTTTTGAATTTTGACTTTTTGTTAAGCAGAAGTGTAGTATAGTGTTTGATATATGGGTCATTGTCTCTACTTGAATTTTTTTTTTAATATGGGAATGTCCATGATCTTAACTTGGTGATGAGGTTCTTCATGCGCCGCTTGAACTTACACTACTAACATACTTTGACACACCTTTCTTATTTTCGCTTTAATTTTTTAGTTTATGTTTTGTAGGTTATTAGATACGGTTAAATGTACTTAAATAACCAATATAAGATATTGAAAAAATGAAACACATCATGTATGGATGGTATATACACATAGAGTCCATCTTGCATATTAATTAACCAAGTTACACAAATATTATTTTCAATAATAGTGATATGGTTGTAGAACACGATGTTTGGGTTATAAACTTAAAATAACGTAAATATAACTGTTATCGATGCATGTTTATCCCTTCGTAACCAAAAACTATTAGTGATATATGTAAATTAACCACTTTAGAGAATACAATATTGTTTTACATCACAATCCTTTAATAATGATTATCGCCACCGCGCAACGCCCGGTGAATGTAACATTAATTATATTTTCTTAAATAAATGAAACATTAATGGTCTTTAAACCCATCACCTCCTTAAACGGTGGCCACTACATATCTACTTTCTCTTAATTTCACGTAGAAAACCATAGAAGGAACAATATCTCATGGAAGCCATGTAAATTTCAATAACATTATAGGAAGAACTTGGTGAGATGGATGAACATCCATTTGACAACAAAACATCTCTTTAATTTATTTTCGTTGTCAATGCATAAAGTTCATATTAAAAGCTCCAAGGAATTTTTAACTATTTCCCATTTGTATATTTTCAATTTTTTCTATAATAAATAATAAATATATGTATGTTTTGTTCGTTAGAATATAATATGTTGTCATAAAATTTTCTATATCACAAGTATATGTATCGCTGACACCTCAAGAAAAACAAAATTCTAATTGATATTAATTTCTTTACTCTACATTACTTTCACGATTATAACATTCTTATATACAACAATCTTTTAGACTAATCAACACAACAACTTTTTAAAGTAATCAAAAGTAGAAGTGTAATGTTTACAATTTTTTCTCAAATACCAGAAAACTAATACAAAGTAATCTCAATTTATTGCCCTTTATGGTACACTAAATTTCATCATTATTAATATTGCATGTAGATTTGTAACACAATTCTTTTTACATAAAAAATAATGATACTATTTTTAAAGAGTTCTTGAAATAAGTTTACACACCGCGCAACGCGCGGTTCGGTCCCCTAGTTTAATATGGATGTAGGATATGTTTAGAGATAAGCCATCAATAAAAGTCATAATTACCCTATTCAATTAAATATTAATGACTATTAATGAAAGTTATAAAAAAATAGAGAGAAGGGACGAAAATTGCGGAATATAACTTTTATTCAATAAAAAAGAGGGTTATTTTTTATAAAAATTAAAGCTTACATACCCACTTGTACAAGAATTATTTTATTAAGAAATGCTTAGGAAAAGAAACAAGTAAGGTCGTCGTGTTATAGAAATTACACCATTTAGCCCAAAACAAAAAGGAAGCCCAAACCACCAATAAGAGAAAAACTTCTAATAATCTTCACTAGAGATGGCCAAATACCGGTCCCGGGCCGGTCCTAACCGGTCCTTAATCGGTCCGGTCCTAAACAGTAACACACCGGGACCGGTTAAGGAGTAACCGGTTACGGTTCGGTCCGGTCCTATGGTTCGAAGGTGAGGACTGGTTAGGCTACTTCAGATAACCGGTTAACCTTAACCGGTTAGAACCGGTTAAGGGACCGGTTATGGATCAGGACCGGTTTTTTTTTTTTTTTTTTTACAACTATATAAACTTGCAAAACAAAGGTCACGTTTGTTACTTTAAAAATACGTTTTATAACGAGAACTTTGAGAAATTTAGAATGCGAGAGAGAGTTGAGAGAGTAGAACTTGCAAAACGAATACGAATTATAATGAGAACTTTGCGTTTTTCGTAAGTTTGTAAGTTGGTATTCATCCCAAACCCCACACCACTTATTTATATGGCAAATGGGGTCAAAAGGAGCAAAAAAAAAACGGTCATCTATGCTGAAAATCGAAGCAAACGTCCATATTAACGTCTATATTAACGGTAATATTTTTTGAATTTCCCGGTTCGGTCCTTAACCGGTCCTGGTCCGGTCCTAACCGGTCCTGTGAAAAACGCCAAAAATCGTAACCGATGGTGTGGACCGGTTGACTGACCGGTCCTTAATCGGTCCGGTCCTAACCGGTTACGGCTCGGTCCGGTTACCGGTTAACCGGCCGGTCCGGTCCGGTCCGGTCCGTTTTGGCCATCTCTAATCTTCACGATCAATATGTAAGGCCCAAAAGAATTATTCAACCATTAAAAGAGCAAAGCCCATGCCCTTTATATATATATAGAGGGAGGGAAGTTCATTTAAAAACCAAAACATTAGTAAAAACCGTAAATACTTATAGTTTTTAGGGCTTAAATCAATGAGAACTCTTCATGGAGTTTTTTAGTATGATGCAAATGTTTAATGTAATTCATTTTTTGATGAAATTGTATCATATTTTGATTCTTTTATGTAAAATGAAAATGTTTCATACACTTTTTTATTCTTATAAAACTGTTTCAAGTATTTTTTTTTATATAATCCTATGAAACTTTGTCATTTTTACAAAAAAAGAACACCAAAAAATGAATTATATGAAATATTTGCATCATATTAAACAACTTTACTAATGTTTTGGTTTTTAAATGAACTTGACTCTATATAGAGGAAAGTTCAAATGTGAACCACTTTTTGGTTGTGAACGTGAAGACAGCCAAGAGCGCGCCACGTGGCAATCTAAATTTTTTTCGACTAAGCTTTATACATATTGCATAACGCTATCATTCAGACTGAATAAAGCGTTATGCAGTATGCATAAGGCTTGGTCGCACTCTGACCCAGGCAGGTTAGCCGCGGGTTAGCTTCATTCAAGGCTTATTCAGTTTGCATAATAGCAGTATGAATAACACTAACCCGCGGGTTTATATGGATTGAATAAGCCTCGACCCGCGAAAGTCAAAACACTCTTTTAGCATTCTCAATGTATGATAATACCTGATTTTGATATAAATATGTGTGCATATAGCAACACCCTTTAAAACAGTAGCTGATAAAAGAACTCCGACAACGATAATTCATGAAATACTTGGCAATGCAATTGACACCAAATATGCCATTCACACTAGAAAAATACATAAATTAGACACCAAGGATTTGCATTTTTGTCAAAAACATGGATATAAAAACTATATTTGGAAATCTATTTTGCTTTAAAACTAATTCTAATTGGACCTTGATCCCCTCAGGATTCTGAACTATATTTTCTACATCCTCCAAATGCCAAAAAATTTGCAGATTTTTTACTAACTCTGTCGAAGCATCTGCTGAAGCTGAATCACTTGCTGCTGTTGTTCGGGTGGCAAGGAACTTAACTGCTCTGGAGTTAGATTCAGCACTTGTTGCAATAAAGCCGATTCAATCCCAGATGGAAGCTGCAAGCATTTAAACAGCAATAAAAGTAAGTGTCTACTTTCCAATTATACCCTCAGACCAATTCTATGTGTACCCCCTCTTATATGAGTAGGGCATATGAGAGTGTCTTTATAAATGTGTGTGTGTATATGTATTATGTATATGGGGGTAGGTTCAAATGAGAACAACAAAATTCATTGAGAACCTAGGGATTAGGGAACCAGCTATTCTTGATGAATTACACTAAATAATGAATAATATTCTTGGTAATTAAATGTTATTCATCATGAATAGTTGGTTTCCTGTCAATGAGTTTTGAGGTTCCCAACGGAACCCACCCCTATTGTATACAACGTCCCCTTCTTTTACAAACCCACAATTCTTACAAACGTACAAACCAATCTTTGTGTTGTAATGCAGTGTTTATCTTTTATCAAATGTTTAACTATTTTTTCCACACATAAAACAGTCCTGAAGATTCCACATGCGAAACAATATTGTATGTACACTGCATTGTCACACGTATCGTAATGATGTAAACTGGTTTGTAACGTTTATGGCTTTGTAAATGATTATGTATTTGTGTGTATATATATATATACACATAAGGACGTGTATGTTTGTAAGTCTACTTAAAACTAAACCAATTAAAAGAAAGAAATTATCTCACCATCAGTATTTAAATATATTTTATAAGTATGAGATGGGTGCTAAAACTTATCTATGGTCCTTTCCATGTTCAAACCGATAAGGTACGTGACCCTGTAAGCACTTACCAGGTAAATTCCGAAGCTTTGGTGCACATATCTAATCGGTCTCAAAACAGGTCAATGATTAGGACATTTGGTTCATCTAGCTAGTGTGCTTCCCTAATGGTATGAAAATAAAATATATATTTAGAATAGGGCTGTTGATCGATTAGAGTCCTTCTACCTATACTAATACAGAAAAAGTAGTTTTGACAATGAAGTCACCTACAGGACCACATAATGCGCTTGCTACCAGGATGAGGATACTCGAGCACTTTGATGCTATAGATATTTTTACACTAGGATATCCATGTACCTTTTCATAATTCTCTTAATGGTTTTCGTGTATTTTGCTTCAAGAGGTTTTGTTTTGTATATGCCCGGACTCTACGTACTACACTTTTTTTCTTTCACCAATATTAATACACATTGATCACAACAAATAGCAATTACTTGTTTACCACTTACGGTCATGAATGACAAACACGTAAAAAAGAAACGGATAAATACCTCATGGTTCTGCTTTTGGGAGTCCATGGCCCCTGCTTTTAAAATCTGGTTTCCAGATAGTGGAACAGCTTGAGATGAACCCATAACGGAAGCAGAAACATTTACATCTGCAGGTGAGAAAGTGGAACCCCTTCCATCCTCCATCTTCAACAATTTTGGAGGATGACTGATTTGATCTTTGCCGTTCAACCTTGAAGCCATGTTTGGATGATGTTCAACTTTAGGCCCCCACGCAGGATTATGCAACAAATGTTGTGGCTTGTCATGATCTTTAATTCCGTTATTTAATGTAGCAGACCCAATTGAGGAGCTAGGCTGCTAAGACAACCAATACATATAAAAGTTCAACTTTAAGTTTTAAGAGAAGTATTAGAATGCAAGTTTTTCACAAGCATATTGAAATCATCTGTTTCGGTCCAAGAAGCAATAAAAAATCTCATTTTGTAAGCAAATTAGCATTTTGCTGGTATTCTTAATTTAATTATTCGCTTTCATATCCTGTCAAAATATACTTTCACACTTTAAATGAACATCCTAAGTGAGTGAGAAAATAATTAAAAATTTGTCAAAGATAACAGTTTTTGTCCCTGCAGTTTTCAAATTATTAGACAGCCATCATGGTTTGCAAAAACGTCCAGATTTGGTCCCTCTTAATAGTAGTTAAATAAATTCCATTAAATGAAGGGTATTTCAAGTTGTTCTATCTATTTTTTGTATTTTACCTAATCAAACACCATAGAGACCAAAATCATAAAATCGACTTTGATCGAGTAAAAGACAAAAAATTGATAAAATGACGAAAATGCTCCTCTTGAACGTCCGTTATAGGAAAGAACCAAATTCAGACGTTTTTGCAAATAGACATCTTGTAAATTCAAAACTCCAGGAACGAAGAATGTTGTTTCTGGAAAACCACAGGAACCAAAGTTGTAGTTTACTCTAAAAATAACAATAACAATGAAAAACGGCTATTCGACAAGATATATAATCCAATACGTATATATTGCATTTTGAAAGTGTGTATTGGCACCTTAAACACGTTTTCTTGTAATACTGGATGAGTCGGAATAGAAGACTGAATGATATTTGCAGAAGCATTCTGTCCAGGGTACTGCAGCAAAGATGGCTGTATAGACGAGGAGGTTGCCATCTGATTTTCAGCTCGATTAGACAGACCGACTGGTGGTTGCAGATGTAACGATTGAAGATTTCCACTCGTTGGTAGTACTGATAACGTTGAATGTTGCAAAACCTGATGCTGCATGGGTTGTGGACTCTGAAACCGAGGCTGCAGAGGAAGTGATGGTGCAGCATACTGGCTGGGAACCAATGATGGTTGACTTTGAGATTGAGGCGTGAACCCAAGTTGCGGTTTGTTCTGAGCAAGAGGCGGCAGCCCAGGAAGAGCTTGTGCTGAAGATGGTTGACCCAGTGGACCACCTTGAAGGGGAGGATGAGCAATTGGACCAGGAATCTGTCGCGCATTTGGCATCTGTAACTATATGATAGAGAAAGAAAGAAATAAAAACAGAGGTCTAAGGTCAAAACAGGATAATATTCAGGAATATTTCGGTACAAGTAAAATGCATACCATGTGAGGAGGAACCGTCTTTAGCATTATATGAGCCTGCAATGAAAACATTAGCAACCAGTAAGATGTGTGTGATTTTACCACAAATATTAGGTGATTCGACAACAAGAGAAAATACCAAATATTTGCATGAATAAACTTCCCAAAGATTCCACAAGAACTTTAGGAAATGCACCAGTAAGAAAAAGAAAAAAAACCGGCTTCACATCTTACCCAGCTATAATTCCATTTTACAGGTTCATCATTATTACAAAGGCTGGTTGTAGTTCTTTAGAAGAGTTAGAGGGGTAGAATTGATCAAATGAACCAAGGGGGGAAAGAAACATTAAACCAAGAGGGGGGAAAAGCAGCAAGCACTACTATGACTAGATAGCCATATCGTAGCTCCTGCTTTTCTTATTTCCAAACATTGACAACGCTTGTACAAATAAAATGTGGGTGTGTTTGATTGTAGAAGATGTTACTGTGAGAGAGCAAGAAGTCCCCAAAATACTTCATAAAAATCATATTTTTAAGGTGTATTTGTGAATATTGCACATTTCAAACTCTAAATGACCATGAGCATGCAACATTTATAAAATAACTTCCACCTATTAGGTACACAGGTCAATTCCTAAAAAAATTTGAGTAGAATGTCTTCTATAGGTGTCCAGAATAGGATGCAAACACAGCACAAAATTTGGAATAACTATTTTATAATATAACAAAGAGGTCCGATACAACAATGCATAAAAATGCGGTTCTTTAAAGTTTAAATAGCATGAAAACAAGATGTTTCCACTTGTAATGCTTCCAATGAGAAGGTAAAAAATGGTGGATACTATCCTTTGACACAAATATAAAATGTGAAACTACCAACAAGGTACCAAATTTGGTTTCTTGCAAGACCAATCTATGCACTCATATCATGCTTACGAATCTCAAAAACATGTTGATTAACTGAATTTTACTACAGGTTGGACAAATCACCTTGACATTCTGAAACTCCATATAACAAAAAGAAACCGAGGAAAAACTGTATTATTTGCAACCATCGACTTGTATTTATTATATCCGAAGCAACAATAAAACTTTATTGCCAAACTTCAAGAACCAGGGTTAAAATATAACCTGCAAAACCGCTTTCGACAACTGTGGGTGCGCAAGTAACAGCTGGCGTGCTTGTTCCTTGTTTTGAGTAGCCATCGTCTGTTATCAAGATAAGATCAATGATGCTATTTCAAGTTATACTAAGATATGCAGCTGTTCATCAAATCCAGATGCTTACCTTGAGTTCAGTCAAAACCTCAGCCAGCTGGCCTTTGGGCATTTTAGCCAGATGATGAGTCAAAGTATCATTTCCGAGTACCGGTTGACTCTGGACACCATTTTGACTTGCGTTGGTGTTATTTTGACCACCTCCAAGAGTTCCACCCATCACAATTGCAGCAGCCATAGCGACTTGGATACCAACAGCCTGGTGAAGACTAGGATCTCCGTATACTGCAGGACCTCCAATTTGCTTTTGAGGAGCTACATTGCAAACATCATATTATATTAGAAAATCTTCACTTCACAGAAATAATTAAGAAAACTAAATAGGGTGAATTAAACCTTACCAACATTTGGAGCTAGTCCAGGTCCCCCACGACCCTAAAAAAGGACAAAAGAGAAAAAAATTAGTAAACGAGTGATGAAGTGAACTGGCAGCTGAAAGATTGATCATCTCTATGATGGGATATGGACACTTGTGCATAGCTCTATATACCAACCAGAAAAGCTGATGTTCGTATAACCTCCTTAAATAAACAATACAGTTTTCTGTAATCTTATTTCTTTGATTGAGTAATTCCCTTGACAGGTTTAGATGTGAAAGTCTTAGGACATGTACTGTCAGCACAATGGGTTAGTTAAATACCATGTATTATCTCAAATTATCAACATATGGAGTTATATAGAAGCCACAAATCCCTATAAATGATAAATAACTCATTCACATTATAAAATATCAGGGATTTTAGTAAAGACGAGAGACCTACCTTTTACATATGATGATGAGATAAGGTCTTACCGTCTTAGCATTAAACTATTTTAATCCATACCTAAGAAGCATGAATTCTATATACTGAATAAGTAACCACCCCTTCCCTAAAACAATTAAATTGTGGAACACAAGGACGCTAAAATCTTAGCTCTTTCTTTGTTTTTTAGCGATTTGCAAACTAACAAAATAGAGGAATGTGTTCAGGATTTGTAAAGAAAAGTATAGCACAGTTCATGCATGTAAAAGTATAATCTACTCTGTTGCAGTGTGGAGCCTGAAAACCGTTTATGAAGACAACATCTCTAATCACAAGGCAGAATATTCATACTTGAGGTCCAACCTTCTAAATCCAAGTCTTGTGAGTTATTACAAGTGTAGCCCAATGGTATATGATAGTAATTACCAGAATATTTACACTTTTTGATCCTAATACAAATATACAATAAAAGCAAATTAAACAACCATGATACATACCATAATGCAGGAAAATAACTACATTATCAATGATTATGATCACCTAAATTGTAATAAACATATGCTTAGCAGGGCATCCAAATCATTTACCAGTTCTCGGCTTCTGTCGGCATTTTTGTCATTTTCAGCAAAATCAACTCTTAACTGTCTGCCATTGATATCATAACCATGGAGATTACGTCGAGCACTTAGAGCTGTTTCTTCATCCTTGTACTCACAAAACCCGTAACCTTTTGGCTTACCAGTTTCTCTATCAATAACTAATCTGGAAGTGACAAAATGACGAAAGTTATTTATTTCTACCAAACTCACCAGAAAACCACTCTTGGCACATTTATCTAAACAAATCCTAAAACAGAAGTTAGACGGCTCTATATCTAATAAGGTGAGCAAAAGAAGCTTATTATTACACAAAGCTAGGAGTGAATTGTGTGAATTGAGCGAACTGGTGCAATACTGGGGAGGAAGCAAGTAAACTGTTATTTAACTAAAATAACTCATGCAAGTAAGCTTCTTTGTTATATCATATGGCGTACATAAAAGAATCAAATATGATGGAGTCTCTTGATATAACACGACTATAGACCCAATCTCCATTTTGGTCAAAGTGATGCCTCCCCCAAGGGAGCATGAAAGGGAAGATATAAAACATAAATTATTACAACTTTCTTCAATCTAAACCTAATTATTTTAGTCCATGCTTTTTCATAACCTTTTCTTACCATCTCATGGAAATCCTCATAACACCTGTTAATACATGAATATGTACTGGCTTACCAAGATTCCATATTCACCAAACTTGGCACATTACTCAAAATTCAGTACCCAATAACACTTGAAAGCAAGATTCTAAATCTCATGAGGTGTGGCGTGGTGGCAAGGCCAAGCCTTGGAAACCATGGTGAGGTCATGGCGATTTTTGAGGTGTGACTTATGGCAGCAAATCTCTATATCACATATAATATTGTATACATGAACATATGTTTTCCTACTATTACTCAATGAATCAATGATATAAACAATTCAAATTAAGATATACATTAAAAACTAACAAATAAGACATTGAAAAGGTAAGTTAAATCAAATATCGTGTTACAAAAACCGCGCATTACACCATGCAATGCCTCAGACTTAATGTGACATGAAACACAAGCCTTGAGCCATGGCATGACATGACGGATGTTGCGGCGAGCCTTTTCGAACAGTGCTTGAAATCATGTTTTGGTTACTAGAAGTGGTAATCTACAGAGGAAGCAAGCAACCTATTTGCCTCGATTAACTCCGGGTTTCAAAGACAAAATGTGATGCTTTTAGTGCATGTTTCTTATCATACGAGGCCAAGACCATCTCTTAATCCTAGGAGAAAACACCAAATTGGTTGGGACATCAATACCGAAAAAATTCGATTAAACTCCAACCATACGGCATATATACAATTTGTCTCCCAACAATGCCATTTTCACGGTGACTTTGAAGCACTCTCGCAGATAAAATGCAACTTTTACCATCCTATTGGAATTGCTCTTAGCCAAGAAATTTTTAAAATTTAGCAGACAGCATTCAAAAACCCAATAAGAGTAAAAGCATTTTCTAAAACTAATGTACCTGAAAGACACAACAGGGCCAACCTCTTCACAGATTTGTACAAGCTGTTCTTCAGTTGCATCATATGGTATGTTTCCAACTGCAAACAAACAAATTCCACAATTGTTGAATTGATCATAAACCTCCATTAAACCATAAACCATGAAAACAACTTGAACTTTCTAAAACTCCGTGTTAGGGTTTCAAACATTCTACACACTTTTCCTATAAATTTTCTTAAATCTCACACACAGTAGTAATCAAAACTGAAAATTGCAGTAAAAGAGAACGAATTGAAACTGAAAAACGAACCAAAAACACAGCGATGTTGAGAATTGGCCATCAAAATCAACAAATGAAGTTGAAGATAGGGTTCAGCTCCATCTTCTTCCTCAGAAGCATCGTAAATACATCAATTTCTTCACTGATTCAATCATCAAACCCTAAAAAAAGAACTTCCACTTCGTACCTTTCAATCAAACCACAACTACAACCCTCAAGAACTTCACTCACCTTCCTCCAACTGATTCTAGCAAAAATCAAGAAAAAATTGGAAGAAAAATTCCACAAGCTGGTGAAAAATCAAGGGTTTTTCGTTTCCGATTCTATAAAGATATCATCAAAATTGGTACTGGATTGAACCCTAAGGTTGGTATAAAATGTAGAGAAGATTGGAATTAGGAAAAGGGAACTCAAGAATGGTGATATGATTGCCAATTAGAGCAATAATTAGAGGGTGAAATCAAAGAGAGAAGGTGAGAATGGTGGAATTCTAGTATTCAGGTTAGAAGTCAAAATTAGGGAAAATCTTTTGTGGGAGAAAGGGTCTCAAGATCTATTTGATTAGGGAACAACATTTTACTAAACAACCCCCTATTTTATTTTCTATAAAATAAATAAAAATTATTTTCATATTTTTCAATTATTAATATTTATATTTTTTTTAAGAGCATATAAACTCACACACATGTCATCCGTGATCCATTCAGACACCTGACTAATTCGTTCGATCTCATCGGTCAAGAACCTAAGTAACTCCACTTAATGGTGAGCCAAAATCAGTATTTTCCGCCTAAATATGTATCTTTTAAGTTTATTTAATTGACACGTAGTCTTTTATTTAATAAGTTTCACTAATTTAGTATAATTAAAAAAAATATATCATTTTAAATATAAGAAAATGAAAATATAATCAAGATAATCATTGAGTTTTATTATAATACTTAATTATTATTATTATTATTATTATTATAATAAAAATTATTATTAAACATAAATTAAATTATAATAAAAATTTTGAATTAAGCAAATTATACAAAAAACTAAGAATATATAAATGTTAATTTGATATTACTACCATCCTTCGTCAACAATTGTTCTCTTTGCACACCTGCTTCATTACTTGCATCAAATCATCGGTGAGTTTAATCTTTTTCTTTAATTTGATGTTCTCTGATTAATATCTTCTCAATAGTTTAAGATGTATTGTGCCGCATCAAGCGTGTACGTGTATATATATCAAGTTAACATATATATAATATAGAATAAGTTACATATTTGGTCCCTAAGGTATGTTAAAACTTATGTATTTGGTCCCCTAACTTTATTTATTACATATTAACCTTCTACGTATGCAATTTGTTATGGATTTGGTCCCTTACACTTAAGACCGTCCATTTTGTTCATTAAGCATGTGAGTAAATTGGTCATTTTATCTTATATAAATATTTATATCATTTTTACCCACAAGGACCAAATATGTAAACTTAAACTTCTGATTCATGAAATCGATGGAAACCCCATAAGAACTCTGGCATCCTTCTCCTCTTGTGTGTTCCCCAACGTTTTTCCCTTTGAGGTGTTTCATCTTCTTTACGTACACTTTCTTTGTCTCTCATCCATAATCATCGTCTTGAACACACCATGGCACCAGTTCCCCATCATCTGCCACTCGTTGGTGAATCATCATCATCTTCACCGACCACCCAACTCTGGCGCCCAACACCACTCGCCCCACTCCCTTATCAAAATCTAATCCAAAACTTGAACCCTCCCCTATATCATCGATGTGAGTCGCAAACGACAGGGATTGTGTTCATATGGACAAACCACATGACTATCTTCTAGAGTTTTGGGTCTAACTTTGTTTTTTTTAACAGCATGTCTAACTTTGTTCTTCTTCCAGATCTGTGTTCGTATGAACGAACCATAGGGACGAAGGCATCGATTTTGTGCTTCTTCCACATGGGGCGAATGAGTATTGATTTTTACAATTTTAGATTTTTACAAGTTCGCTTCAATGGGTTTTAGATTTTTACACCCATCAACAAACAAATTTCAGGGATCGAATTTCAGCAAACAAATTTCAAGGTTGGCGAACCCTAAATCAGATGGTTGGGGACCGAACCTTAGCGACGAAGCACAAGAACGATTTGGTTCCTATAGACTTCGAGAACCCTGAATCAGATGATTGGTAACATGAATGTCGTCAGAGGGGTTTGGGTTTGATGATATGTGTTTGAGTTTTCAATTTTGGTCCTTGTTTAAGAAAATGATTATAAAAGATATTTAAAAAATACTAATTTGCCCTCACACTTAACGAATGAACTGGATGACATTTAGTATGAGGGACCAAATCCATTACAAAATGCATACCCGAAGGATTATTATGTAATCAATGAAGTTAATGGACCAAATCCATAACTTTTGAAATATTTGTAATTTACTCTATAATACACACAAACACACATGAGACACAAGGAAAAACTTTTCTTCCTCCCACTAAAGCTTCGATGAGCATTTTCGATCAGTATCACTATACCTTCGATAAGCATGCAGGGCCCAAATGGACCAATGGTTTATCACAGGGACGATGATGATGACGATTTACCCAAGGATGATGACACGTAGGGAAAACGATAGAGAATGATGAGGTTTGTTACATTGACGACTTGGTGGACGATGAGGTTTGCTACAAGGATGATTTATTGGTTATGGTGGTTGTAACACCCGTAATTTTCGGGCTTTAGAACTTTTAAGGAAATATGAAAAATAGGAATTTTGATCAAAACCTAGATTTTATAGTCTTGTTGGATGGGAAATTGAAATACGAATCCAACGGTTCTTCCGGAATCGAAATCGGAGCTATAATGAAGAAGTTATAGCCGAAATAAGAATGCACCGAAATGACACAGGTGCTAGCGATCGCTAGCCTCACACCTAGCGATCGCTAGTGATAAAAACCCACTTTCTGCTTGCCTTTTTAAGGCTAGCGATCGCTAGCTGAGACACCTAGCGATCGCTAGGTGTCTGTCAGACCGAAAACGCGTTAAATGGCCTTCTTCTTCATTAGGTCATATCTCCCTCATTTCAACTCCGTTTCTCCCGATTCTTTTTGCTACCTTCTCGATTTTTCGAGCTCTTCAAGAATACATCAATAGATTTCAAGTATTTGGTGGTTCAAAAACGTTGGTGTAAGTACTCTTTTCATCTCTTTCGAGTTTAAGCTTCGATTCGAGTGGTTTTTCATCTCCAAACCTTTTCTTCCATACTTGGCTTAGATCTAGTATTGTTTTAGGTGGAATTCATGATTTGAGAAGTGTTGGAGGCTAGATCTACTAGTTTGGAAGGCGGAGACTTCCATGGCTTCATCTTCTCCACCTCTCACAACCTCAAATCACCATTTTTGCAAGGTGTTCTTCATCTAGGGTTTGTTCAAGATTTGGCTAGGTAAGCTTTATCTAAATCATTTGAGGTTGGTTAATCTATGTGATAGGAGTTATGAAACTAATCTAAGGTTCGATTTACTTGATTCTAGGTTCGTTCTCGTATTTGACCTAAATCGGAAGATTTGGGGGTTTTGGGTGCAAACCCTAAGGTGAGTTGTTAAAACTATTTTGTTAAAACTGAGAGCACATCATCTTGATGATTTTACATTCCTTGCTTGATTTTGTGGATAAATGTGATTATGGTATGAAACACTTATTATGTCGAGTTAAGGATTTCCCATGAGATGTGTGAAGGATTATGCCTATATGAATTACTTGAATTATATGGTCGAATACATGAAGCAGATTATTGTATACTACTATGATAGGTGTTGAATCCATGAATTTGTGGGATAAATGTACTTATGCGAAATACGTGAAGTCATATATGCCATGGAATTATGTGAAAGGGATATGATATCCGAACATGTGACATGAATGAAATGAGCAAAGGGCTTGAGACCCTCGATTTCTACCTACGATAGGTGGAAACAAATGTATGAGTCTTTTTAGACAGTACGTATACGCCTCAGATGGTGTCATGATAGATATGACATCGGGTTGTTTTGTAATTAAATAACATGGACGAACCAACGCAGTATTTCCACACCGAACAGTCTTGGGAGGTTCTGAAATAGGAATGCCCCTATGTCGCCGGCCCTCGGGTTGCTCCTTGGTGCGCGTGCCTCTGATGGTGTCATGGTAGATATGGCATCGAGGTGTTCGAAAGTAACGAGTGATGGGGTACTGGTTGGGGGAAATGGGTCGCTCCCATTGATTCCGAAGATAAACGATTAACCGGTTTAGCATGCTTCTTATGTTGTCAACATGCTCTTGTATACTGCACGTGTCTTCATATGCTTATATATATATATGATATGTTATTGATACAACTCACTAGGCTCCTTTAGCCTAACACTTGTTTGGTGTCGATGTGTCTCTCAGGTACTAGGGACGCCGTTCCCAAGTAGGCTACGGACGTAGAGTGAGCATGGGGGACGTGGAGAGACCGGTCTTCAAAGACTGCGGAATTGACCATAGATCAATAACCCTTTTGTAGTCTTCTTCCTAGTAGGATCTAGACTAATTGGTTATTGTAATTCTTTGTTAAATTACAAACGTTGTAATTATACACTACATATACCCCTGTTTTTGGGATGAGCTCATGCCTTGGCGTACATTGTATTACCAACTTTCTTTTAAATGAAAGTTTTTGTTCACTCTGATTTTTGGGGTGTTACAGTGGTGATGGGTTTAAGGGTGCTGCAGTGACGACTGAAGATGGAGACCAAAACCCACGTTTTCCTTCCAGCCCACCATGTTTGTTTCTTACAGCTTTGCTTCCATCATCATTGGGACGATATCACCATTCCTAGCAACGTGTATGTTGTCGGAATCCATCTACAAGTCATCACCTTTTTCATCTTCGGTCATAGGGATGATATTACCTCCAACGAAAATGTGAATGTTGGTCCTTGTTTTGTGTCTAATGCAACTTTGACTCTTCTAAGCATCTGACGCTCACGTAGCTTGTCCTCGATGAGGTTTAGAGCATCAATGACTCTTGTTCTCCCATTGGCGCGCTTGATCTTCGGAGTCTATGAAGGTGTGAGATACATGTCGTGCTCTCCTTTATCCCCTCATTCACAACTGAAAATCGATTTTCAACATAGGTGCATTTTTTGTGAACCTTGTAAACAAATCTCAACCGTTCATCTATCAATTCTTAGAAGGTAAGGATTATTTACCTGTAATTATATCATCCTTGCTAAAGCCTGATGAAAAAGAAAGGCTCCTTGACGTTCTGAAAAAGCACAAAAAGGCTTTAGCTTGGAAAATTTCGGATATTCTCGGAATAAGCCCCTCCTTTTGCATACACAAGATTTTAGTGGAAGACAATTTTAAACCATGTGAGCGATTAGCAAAGGAGGCTGAATCCGAAAATGCAAGAAGTTGTGAAAAAGGAGGTCATAAAACTACTCGACACCGGAATTAAGACTTCTCGTTTTTCCACAAAATGTTTAACGTCTTGCATGATTCTTCCCCCCCTCTCTCTATATGTGTGTGTGTAAACACACACAAGTTCGAGTGCGACCCACTCGGGGACACCTCTGACGTAAGGTACACGCGCGTTGGAAGTGCTAAAACCTTGAGCGCTCGCGTTCAATTTGAAGTTGAATCAATTTAGGTTTGTGTGAATAAACTAATATGAAATTGTGATTCAAAGGTAATATAGTGAAGATATATGATGATACTGTTAATATGACTACTTTTTTTTTGCAATGTGGGAATAATAATCAATTTAGGTTATATGAATAAAATAATCTAAAATTGTGATTCAAAGGTAATATAGTGAAGATAGATGATAATGTTGATATGACTATCGGTGACAATTCAACACCGAGATGGGAGATAATGGTTCAATCGCCAATGATTGAGTAAGTTTGTATGATATTTATAAGACACGTACATTTGTTATTGATTTTTAATAGTTGTTTAATTTCAGTTTCTTTTTCCTATTTTGTTTTCATAAATGAAGGCAAGTAGCACCGAATTACAAGCTTAAGTTGAAATATGGAGGCTTCTTTCGTTTATCCAGAAATTCATGTACGCAATTATATTGTTTAGACTTTCGGAAATCTATCTAGGAAACATATACATACAACCTCTGATGCACCGAAACGCCTAAGAGAGGGCCGTTCCCATTTTGGAAATGTTCAGGAAATGGATACGCCGTAGAAACGCATAGAAACGTTTCCACTTCACCAGAAACGTTTCTGGTGAAGTTTCGGCGAAGTTTCGAAGAAGTTTCGGGCTTTTTAACTCCAAAGAAGGCTAATGGGCTTGGGCTAAACCGATCGTATTTCATTCCCTAATCCCTATCAATTATTTACTTCCATTCGATCATTCAGCAATCGATCATATCATATAACAGTTGTTAAATTCATCATTCATCATAATTCATATCAGTCGATCATCATTCCTAATTCCCTAATCGATTATGGCTTCTGGCTCTGCTTCTCAACATTCTCTTGAAGAAACACAAGGATCAACTATAGACCAACCTTCATTGTGGGACAATATGACTAAACTGGAAAACTTCCTGGATCATGAGGTTGTTGGAAATTTAAGTGTAACTTTTGCAGTGAAAGCCGACAAGGATCATATTCTAGAGTTAGAGCACATTTGCTTGGTATCAAAGGTAATCTACTAATCTTTGCATTATGATTTTTGGTACTGTTAAGTGGAAAGTTCAGAATTTATGCATGAATGATGAATCTACTATTTATGTTGATTGTTTTCTCTATTTGCAATATTGGTTTGGGATTTCTAATTGCAAGAAAACAACAGCGGCTGACAAATTTAACATGAAACGATTATAAGATGTGTATGAAGAGAAGAAACTCGAGTCACAAGCAAAAGAAGTCGAGTTGCCATGTGAAGCTGGTGATGGATTTAAGAAAAGAAAAGGTATTTCAACTCCTATTAAAAGAGCTTTTGGTGTTGAAATTAGGGACCAACTGGATCAAGAAATAGCAAGGATGTTTTATACCGGAGATTTACCTTTTAATCTTGCAAGAAATCCACACTATCTTAGGGCTTTTCAGTTTGCTGCTAACAACAAAATTAATGGTTATGTACCTCCTGATTATAATAAGCTAAGAACATTACTACAAAAAGAAAAAGATAATGTTCACAAGCTATTAGATCCACTTAGGTCTACATGGAAAGAAAAAGGTGTGACTATTGTGAGTGATGGCTGAAGTGATCCTACAAGAAAGCTTCTAATCAATTTCATGGCTACCTCAGCTAATGGTCCTTTGTTTCTAAAGACAGTGAATTGTTGTGGGGAAGTAAAAGATAGATTTTTTATTGCTGAATTGATGAAAGAAGTCATCAATGAAATTGGTCATTAAAATGTTTTGCAAATCATAACTGACAATGCATCGAATTGTAAGGCGGTTGGAAAGATTATAGAGAGTTAGATTCCTCACATCTATTGGACACCATGTGTTGTCCATACGCTTAATCTTGCTTTGAAGAACATTTGTTCACCAAGGAATGTAGAAACAAATCAACTAACATATGAACAGTGCACGTGGATAAAAGAAGTTTACGAAGATGCACTTGCAATAAAGAATTTCATCATAAACCATAACATGAGATTCTCATTTTCACCATGTTTACTCCTCTTAGACTGCTATCGGTTGTCGACACTCACTTTGCCTCCATCATTGTGATGCTCAAGAGATTGAAACTTATCAAAAGGGGTCTTCAAGCTATGGTCATAAGCCATGAATGGTCTTCTTATAGATTAGATGACATTGAGCAAGCAAACTCTATGAAAGAATATATTTTGAATGATGAATGGTGGGACAAAGTAGCATATATTCTTAGTTTCACTGGACCTATATATGAGATGATTAGAGTTTGTGACACCGACAAGCCATGTTTACACTTTGGTGTATGAGATGTGGGATGCGATGATTGAGATCTACAAGAAAGAAAAACGCCCGACATCTCAAATAAGTTGTTTTTATGATGTTGTGCATCGTATTGTAGTGGCTCGATGGGTGAAGAGTAACACTCTCTACATTGTCTAGATCACTCTTTACATCCAAGGTATATGATTTTAAATTATACACTTGATTTCTATAAGATACTTATGTTTTAACTTCTAAATGTTGTAGATATTATAGTGATGCATGGTTACTTGAGGATTCTACAAAATGTGCTCCACATAGGGATGGAGAAATTTCACAAGAAATGATGAAACGTTTTCGAAGGTTGTTCCCTAATGACGATGAGTATGCAATGTTTTCAATGAAGACTGGTCCTTTTGAAGATTTAACAATCATTTCAAAGATGGGTACTATGGAACCCCAAGAATTGGTGGTTTAACTTTGGTGTTCAAACTCCTTTACTCTAGACTTTGGCTTTTAGATTACTTGGACAACCTACTTCTTCTTCTTGTGCTGAGCGTAATTGGAGTACTTATGCATTTATTCACTTAGTTAAGAGGAACAAGTTGACTACAAGTCGTGCTCAAGAGTTGGTTTACATCTACAATAATCTCCGACTTTTGTCAAGGAATCCAAATGCAGATGTAAAGATGTGGGATGTGGGTGGAGATGCTTTTGATTCAATGGAAGATGTAGGGTTTTTGGAGGTTGCCGATCTCTCACTAGATGAACCGGATTTTGAAAATGATTTGCTTATTGATAGTTAATTAGCTTTGAAAGATTTAGTATTTTCGGAGTTTACACTTTACATCAAGATATATCTATTTTGGTTGGATTTTCTTTAATTATATATATATTTTTTTATATTTGCTGTATCCGTATCTTGAATATTTGAGTTTTGTTGTTTCCCGTATCCGTTACGTATCCATTTCCCATTGTCGTATCCGTTTCCGTGCAACATAGCATACAACTTGAGCGATTTAGTTGAAGAGGTGAAGAAACATTATCCGTCAAATAGTGATCAAGTTTTATCAATACTTTTTCTTGACAAGAATGCAAAAGAGCAATCATTTATTCAACTTGATTTTCCTAAGAACTTCATGGTAATTCTTAGCATGTACAAAGATGAAGCAGAAGTAACCATTTATGTGACAACAGATAAATTTGTCCAACAAAGGTATGATAATTTATTTTACATATTTTATGCATTAATCTAATGATGTAAATCCTTAGTTGAATTCAAGTAATTTTTTTGTACAGTGGTGATGAAGTGTTAGATGAATGTGATAATGGAAACGATTCCGATTCAAATTGTCCAAGTGAAGAAAACTATCATAGTCGTCACAGTACGAATGATGAATATGGGTTTTTGAATGACGAGTGTGGAAGTGTTGGATATAGCAAGAACAAGAAAGGTCCAACAATGAAAGTAAATTAAAATTTCCAAATGTGGTTTCTTTTAGAATAACTTTAAACCATTATGCATTAACAAATGAATTTGAATATGTAATTGAGAAAAGTGACCTCACACGACTTACAGCTTGTGACGATAAAAAGTGTGAACGGAGAATTCACGCTTCTCTTACTCAAGATGGAATTACATTTGAAGTAAGTATATGATTTAAAGTTATACATTTTTAAACATGTTTGTTTTGTTAACACAATTGTGTGCTTGTTATACATTTTTTGTAGGTTAAGAAATTTGTGGATACACATTCATGCACTCGAAGCAACATGTGTGGTAATAAGCACGCCACTCAAGGATGGATTGCTGATGTAGTGACAGACAAGCTCAAATCTAATGGGGACGTCTCATGTGCCGAGCTCAAAAGATGGCTAATGAGAAACTACAATGTTGATGTGCCGTATATGAGAGCCTTTAGAGGAAAAAGAACAAGCTTACAATGATATGTATGGCAATTGGGATGACTCTTTCTTGAAGATTGATGATTTTAAAGAGGAAATACAAAAAAGAAACCTTGGAAGTGTAGTTGAAATTGATTTCGAGACAAAGGGTGATAAGAAACATTTTCTGAGATTTTTTGTATCACTATCAGCTTGCTTCAAAGGGTTCCTTCATGGTTGTCGTCCTTACATTGGACTTGATGCTTGTCATCTAAAAGGGAGGTTCAATGGTGTGCCAATCTCCGCCACAAGTATTGTTGGTAACAACGGCATGTTTCCAGTAGCATATGGTGTGCTTGAATCGGAGAACACAAAATCTTGGACATGGTTTCTTGAGTCACTAAAAAAGGAATTAGTACACCACATGGTCTTGTTATATCCTCAGACATGCAGAAAGTGTTGGAGGTAGCAATCACACAAGTTTATCCTAATGTTAAGCATCGAGAATGCATGAGGCACTTATATAGCAACTTCAAGAAACATTTCCGTGGTGACTTTTTTATGCTCAAACTGTGTGGTGCTGCAAATACCTACAATATTAGTAAGCATGACAGGTTATTAAACGAGATTGCTAGTGTATGTGGAGAAGCAATTGCGTATTTGAATGAGAACCATAAGAAGATTTGATGTATAAGCAAGTTTGGCACATAAGTCAAGTGTGACTACATTACTAACAATGTCTCGGAAACTTTTAACTCTCGGATAAGTGAATTGCGTTATAAATCGGTGATTGATCTTCTTGATGACATAAGATAAAAGCTTATGAAATGATCTGACATGAAAAAAAGGATTGTAAGCAAATTGAGGGGTGCATTAGTTCCCAATGCAAGTAAATATCTCAAGAGAATATCAAAGGCAAGTTGTACGAGATATAACTATAATTTGTCTTTTTCTTTTGAATTATAAAGAATTTTTCTGCTAATATTGTTTTCTCTTTTTTCACGTAGAACTTGGGTGAGTATCAAGTTATTAGAAGTAGTGACAATCGAGCAGAAGTGAAATGCAAAGACAAACGTTGGAAGGTTCTACTTGACGAGAAAAAGTGTAGTTGTCGAGTTTGGCATGTCAAAGGTATTTCATGTGTGCATGCAGCGGCTTTTATTGCCCTCATGAGGGAGACTAATTGGGACAAATACGTTGATCCGTATTTCACAATCGAAAATTTTAAAGAGGCTTATGGCTTAGAAATTGCTCCAATGCCCACGGAAGATGAATGAGAGCATATGGAAACAAGCGAGAAAATTTGTCCACCTATTATCAAACGCCCACTCGGACGACCAAGAATTGTACCACCTGATGAGCCTAAAAGAAGACATAAGTGTCGACGTTGTGGTATGTATGGACATCATGAACGGACTTGCAAAAATTCGGCACCACTTGATAGTACATCTCAAGGTTCTCATGAGGCATCCACCAATAAAAGGTCAAGTATTCCATTATTTAATACTTTGTTTTTCAAAAATAATTATAGAATACTAACGATCATTTATATTTCAGGGGACAAAAAAACAACGAATGTTGATGTTTGAAAGCAAGAACTCAAAGTCGCAAGTCTAGTTTAGATTTGGTTTATGTAATGAATCAGAATTTTGTTATGTAATGAATTAGAATTTTGTGGTTTGATTTGTTTAAATCTGAATTGGTGTTTTAATTTGGTTATGAAAAAATGGTTGATGATTTGAATTCTGCTTAGGTGCTTTTACTTGGTAAATTAGATTTCAATTGGTTCTATTTGGACTATCTCACAGTTGTGGTTTGTTTTCTAATTGTGGACCTTTATTCATCCAAGGTGGTATATTTACTGTGGTGACAACATGAATGTATTAAATGAGTTTTTTTGTCTTCTATTCCTATTTGAATGTCAAGTCATTTACTATCTTGATTACTTTATGCTTTAATTCCTGATATGATTGTTTCTATAGCATAAGGGTTACTTGTTGTATGATTTGGATGTTTATAAACTTGAAGAATCTTATATAAACTTCATCTGATCTTCTGATGCTTATTAATGCGTACATATATCATCTCTTCATATGAGCTAGAAAAGAATAGGCACATAATTAAGGTTAGAAAAGTTTTGGTTTGACAAAACATCAAGTTGTAAAACAAGACAGGTTGGTGTGGGTTTCTGTTGATTCTTTACAAAACCTATCAATTGCAAAAAAAATTCTGTTTTCATTTTCCATTGAAACAAGTTCCATTTCCATTGAATCTGCAAAAGTGTTTACTGCCATGATTAATGAGTTTCTCTGGCGAGTGGCTTCCATCTTCGATCAAACTTGAATCAAATTAGAAATCGATTGACCAATAAGAAATCAATCGATAAACCAGACTAGAAATCGATCGATTACATAAGTCGATTATAGAGAAATCCGATTTTGGGGATGTCAATTTTGTGAAGATGATTACAGTGATCCAATTTGATTTTGGGAAAGGGTAGTTAGGTCATTTACAAATTAAATTCAATTTCTAGATAGTTGTTTATATTTTTAAATGTTTAAATATAATTAAGTTAAGGAGAAGGATATATGTGTGAGTTATTGAAGTTTAGAAGGATATAGACGTAATATTAAAGTTTACAAGAACACATGCGTAATATAGCAAGTTTTGAAGGACATAGATGAAATTCCCCCCCCCCCCCCACATATATATATATATATATATATAGGGAAAACCAAATGAACACCTTCAATTGTTGCACACCTTAAGAATCAATGAATTAGTACAGTTTATGGAAATAATGAAGATTCATTCATTATAACTTAAATATTTATAGAAAGTAATTAGAGTTCATTAATTATGATCATCACTTATAATAGAAAACTATCAATGTTTTTATGTGTAACACCCAAAATCCGAAAATACATTTTTACAATAAAAGTAACCAAATTTATAAAAATTGCGGAAGCTTGTCCAAACATTTGTTTTAAATGTAACATCTATACACCATAAGGTGTCACCAAGCTTAAACCATAATACAACTACATTGATTAACCGTTTAACAAAAACCGAATCCAAACCCAAGTACAAAACAAAAGTTAACCATTTAAGAAAAACCAAGTTGACATATCAAACTAACAAAATAATGGTTTGTGTACCACTAAGACCAAACCACTTTCTCTCCAAAACTATTTCTTCACCTTTCTTCTCGTAGACTGAACTAGCGGAATCCGGAGCCTCAAACCTTATCTTTTCCCTTTCGGGAAATGCCTGCAACTAAAAAGAGTAAACAACAACGGGGTAAGCGAATGCTTAGTGAGAACACACCCTAACCATCTACCATCGTACATCCACAATCACATATACACATAATCACGTACGTGCCATCTTTGCACTATCTCCTCTCCGGCTAAACCCGAATCAAGGAGAAAATTCCCTAGGGGTATTGCTACCACCATAGGTACTCTACCCAAGGAGTATTGCTACTACCTTCGGTCCACATATCCCCGAAGGGAACATACATCATCATCATCATCACAACATAATCACATGCAACATAATCGTAAACGCACAACGATACATAGCTAGGTAGTGAACTCACCTTGATGCGATGCTAGCTATACACATTCATTTACGTAACCACACGTAATCGGCATTTGAACACCTATACAAGCATACATACATCCCATTAACACACATCCCATAATTGGGTTCATATACAACCGTACCCGGCCTCTACCAACCCATAATTAGAACTATTCACCTTAGGATTTATAATCAGAATCCTTTATTTTAAGATCTTATTGGATAGATAATTCAATTACGAAACCAGCGGTTTTTTCGGAAGTGAAAACGGAGCTATAACGAAGAAGTTATGGCAAAAACAAAATCACTCCAGGAGACTTGCGCGACCTGCTTGCGCGACTTGAGGTCGCGGGGCTAGGTCGCCCAACTCTCTGGTTCGTCTTTCTCACAAAAATCTTCATTTGAGCATAACTCTCTCATACGAACTCCGTTTGGGTCGATTCAAATTGCTACCTTTTCGATTTTTCGAGCTCTACAAGACTACATTAATGGATTTCAAGAATTTGATTAACAACCAAAACACCTAATTCAACCATTCAACCCATTTCAAGCTTCAAAACACTTATAGGGTTCAATATCAACACACCAATAACCTCAAACACTAGAGTTGACACTCAAATACCCTAATTGGATGGATTCGTGACCAAACTAACCCCAACTCGACATTAGGGTTCGAATTCAACATCCAATGAACATCAATCGAACAATAAACTAACATAGAGTTCATACCTTACCGATAGCAACCGAATTTCTACTCCAATTGATCCACGAGAGCCTTCAATTTCACCTTCTTGCTTTCATCTCTGAAATTGCCTCTTCTCTCTCTTTTCTCGATCCCTGGAAACGTCCCAGAGAAACTGAAAGAGAGTTGAGGGTTTTTCCCCCTTCTTATGCACATGTCATAATATCCCTCTAACTTACAAAGTTAACACTTTAGCCCCTCAGGCTCCTACAAACCTATTAAACAACTCGTTAGCTAACTCATAACACCGTTATTGGCTAAACTTGAGAAAAAAAATGGGGCGTTACAACTCTCCCCCACTTACCAGGATTTCGTCCCCGAAATCGCGTACGCCTGGAACAACTCCGAGTAGTTCCGTCTCATCTTATCCCCCGGTTTCCACCTCTAAACCGAGCCTTTCTATGCTCCCTTTATACATTCCCTATCCCGATGTCTTTGTTTCCCAAAGATTGTTCTTTCTTTCCACATCAAACTCTAACTCTAACTCAACCTTCACTCTTAGACACGTCTAACACTTTTCCACAAGCCCTTTCACATCTTTTATTTAAAATTCTGGCTACCCGTAATCCAACCTTACGTCCCTGACACTGAAACCTCTACACGGTCTCAACGACGTGAATGACTACAACTGTCGGGTATCAACCGAACCACTTGATCCTTAACTCCTTCGTTCCTCGGATCCTCACTCATAACTGCTTTTCCTCATGACTACCTAATCATACCTACTAGCGAGGTTATCACTGTCAACTTGTCTGCCACCTTAGGTTTTTAAAACATATATTTAACGAAAAACTGTTTTTTTAAATGCGGAAGCCACGACTATCAAAAACTCATAAAATCCAATTAAACCAACATCATCCCACCAAACGTTTAGAACTTCAAACATGTACGAAAAACAACATTTTCAACAAGCGCTAGTTCCACCAAGTTTACCAAAACGTAAATTTCAAGGGAAAACTATTTAAAGTTTAGCGGAAGTCTTGCTTGAAAATCATAACATTGTAAAACCGACATCTTTCCATGAAAAGTTCGCTAGTTAAAACATGAACCAAGACCAATCCGCTTTTGAAACATAAAATACGTGTACCAACATCACAAAAAAAATCATTAACATAAGTTACTTTCATCCTCTTCCATAACCAGAATCCATGTAGCCCCGTATTCGACGATCGTGGTTCGATATTGTCCATTTTGGAGACACAGGGCCCTAACCGGTCACCCCTACTCCCTCACGGTTATATTTTGGAGTTGCCCAGTCCAGGTCACAACCCAAAACACGTTCACCACCACATCGTTTTCTACGGGTTACAAGGATTTCGTAACGTGAACATATCTACATATATAACTGCCATTTCCAAGAACGGACCTGACCTTGTCGTTCCTCTAACGAGAACGATACTATCCCCTTGACCCTCACGAGTACAAGGCTATCCATTAGCACACAAAACATGCTATTCGCGTCTGACATAGTTATCTATCTTCTACTATCACATACAACATAACACACAACTGCTCACCTTCTTAAACAACAGTTCTCCCCCACTTGAAGTTCAAATCACTATTCCTTAACTTCACACTCTAAAAGAGCGTGATCACAGCCAAGCTAATCCAGACTACCCCTCTCGTTAACTTCTTTCATCACAACTAATCATAATTGCTATTTCAGGATTATCCAAAAACGCACCATATTTTCGCCTAATAGCTCATTTCTACCACATCACAAAGGATATTGTCTTATTTAGACCATTTACCCTACACATGATAAAATAACATTACCTCCCGACTTTAACTATTTTGAATTTAAATGAGCCACACTGTTCACGATTACTTCATTTGGCCTCAGCAACCAAATCCGACAATCCTTACTTGACCCTTGAAGCCTACGGGTGGAACCACCGGTGTAGGAAACACAAGAATCAAGTGAAGATCAATCTGGATAACAGACTCCGCCTCCAAATTCTCCATACTCACACCTCGTTCAACCATCTCTTACCATCTTATACAAATTTTGACCAATTAGTCAATCCAAAATTTCTTCTAAATCTACATCTCCCAATAAGGATCTATTAAATCAATCGTTAACTCCGTTACTCCTGATGATGCATTAACGACCTCTTTCATGAACTAGGTTTCCCAAATGAACCTCTTCCTTCCTGAATTCTGTATACCACCCAATAAGAGCATAAGTTACCTTATTACTAGATTGCTAACGTCTCACTCTTGAGACTTCGATTATAAGCCCTTCTCTATCATAAACAATGGGGTCTAAAATCGACTGTCATGGCTATACCGTTACATCTAACTCCCAGAACTTTATTCTATGCTTCTTTCGATCCTTACCAAGACCTAGTGAGTTCATAGCCTTCATGTATAATGACACAATGATTTAAGTCATTTTCGTACATTTGGAAATTTTCGATATACTCTCATATCACGAATCATCTTTAATATGCATAGCACAATACTGCCATAAATACATAGCCACCCATATGATGATTTCGAGAATCATCGATGCACACCACATGACATGACACCGTTATGCACTGCCAACTGACGCAATGCTAATAATGTGTGTTTAAATAAATATTTATCATTTGCAAAATACCCAATAAAATCCCTTTTACAAAGTGAGTTAAATAACCCTCCTACCTATGGGTGGGGTAGCGACATGCCCAACTAGTTTCAATCATAAACTTGCGTAAATAAATGTTGTCGTATTTTTCCACAATTAATACAAAAATCATTCGATCTTGAAAATAGAATGAAACGCCTTTATCAATCACGAGATAAATAAATAAGAAAATATCTTCAAGTGACAACATAGGTTTTCCAAGAACACATTTTGTAAATGCCAACTTTTCCAAAAGATTTAATAAGTTCGATGAGAAAAATAATACATTTCATTTTCGACAATAATTAAAATACACAAATTTCACTTTCAACATGAAGGCTATTCACTCGGTCATGGTCAGCCGCTTACATTCCAACAACCACCAAGTAGATTGCTTTCTTTCTTCTTTCTTGCTTCTCTAAATTAGGCCCTCCAGCCCACAACTTTCGTGCATCCGATGGAATTCAATCCACCTTACTATCACTACACCTACCCTTATCTCTGACTTTAAACATGCACTCTCCTACACAATCACCACAATTTCTGACATATAAGGATACCCCTTTTGTCTACAACTCATACTGATCCTAAGATCATCACACTTTACACTTTCCTACTCACCTTACCCACAACTGTTCGAGTCAACGACCCTCACTATACTTTTCTTTCATCATATACTACTGAGTGGTCTATTCATACTGAGTCAACATACAAACGGTTTTAACACCTTACACTTTCTCCTTATCCACTCTAGCTAAGGTCAATGACCTTGGTTTCGTTCCTATCCTCAACACATGCTTCTTAGGGGTCTAACTACTCATCTTAAGGACATACACACGTCCTATCGATACTACCCCAAACACAACCTAGTTGGTTCATGGTACTCTAGTAACTATGTCAATTCCCTGATATGCACAATGTATTTGCAATGATACGGGCCCTTGTATCACCATAAATACACCCTACATATCTAGCCTCGACACCATCACTAAGATCCCAATTCCCCACTAGTTGTTTCATACATGACTTTCACACTAGAGCTTTAATGGCTCGTCTATCAGTTATTCACATAATAGGTTACATGCTTTTCTACTCATAGTCAAGTACTACTAGCCTATAGAAGGCGTACATACAATACATACATTTCCAACTACCACTATAGTGATACATGCTTGTCTATCATACAAATTATGCTCAATACAACACATGCCATTTGTCACATACTCTTATGGCTCATACATGCATTAATCATTACAACAATAATCAACATGCTTTACGTCTTGACAATAGCTCAACATGCTTTTCTACTTGTAGTTAAATACTACTAGCCTATACAAGGCTCAAATGCAATACTTACATCACAATCACTACTATAATGGTACATGCTTGTCTATTACGCAACTCATATCCATTACTAGCATGTCATACTATACATACATTTACATGCATCAATCATAGCAAAATAATCAACATGCTATCACATAGGTAGGGTTTAGTGTGCTCACCCCCGTTCTGATGCTCCGGCTCGCAGTTCAGTCTCTTAACCATCTTTCCAGTAAAACACCTTTTGGTTACTTTTTATCTTAAGAAAATAAAAGCTTTGGTTTAAGTTCAAGTACCCACCTCTTGTGAATACTCGAATCCCTTAAACCTAGGCTCTGATACCAACTTGTAACACCCAAAATCCGAAAATACATTTTTACAATAAAAGTAACCAAATTTATAAAAATTGCGGAAGCTTGTCCAAACATTTGTTTTAAATGTAACATCTATACACCATAAGGTGTCACCAAGCTTAAACCATAATACAACTACATTGATTAACCGTTTAACAAAAACCGAATCCAAACCCAAGTACAAAACAAAAGTTAACCATTTAAGAAAAACCAAGTTGACATATCAAACTAACAAAATAATGGTTTGTGTACCACTAAGACCAAACCACTTTCTCTCCAAAACTATTTCTTCACCTTTCTTCTCGTAGACTGAACTAGCGGAATCCGGAGCCTCAAACCTTATCTTTTCCCTTTCGGGAAATGCCTGCAACTAAAAAGAGTAAACAACAACGGGGTAAGCGAATGCTTAGTGAGAACACACCCTAACCATCTACCATCGTACATCCACAATCACATATACACATAATCACGTACGTGCCATCTTTGCACTATCTCCTCTCCGGCTAAACCCGAATCAAGGAGAAAATTCCCTAGGGGTATTGCTACCACCATAGGTACTCTACCCAAGGAGTATTGCTACTACCTTCGGTCCACATATCCCCGAAGGGAACATACATCATCATCATCATCACAACATAATCACATGCAACATAATCGTAAACGCACAACGATACATAGCTAGGTAGTGAACTCACCTTGATGCGATGCTAGCTATACACATTCATTTACGTAACCACACGTAATCGGCATTTGAACACCTATACAAGCATACATACATCCCATTAACACACATCCCATAATTGGGTTCATATACAACCGTACCCGGCCTCTACCAACCCATAATTAGAACTATTCACCTTAGGATTTATAATCAGAATCCTTTATTTTAAGATCTTATTGGATAGATAATTCAATTACGAAACCAGCGGTTTTTTCGGAAGTGAAAACGGAGCTATAACGAAGAAGTTATGGCAAAAACAAAATCACTCCAGGAGACTTGCGCGACCTGCTTGCGCGACTTGAGGTCGCGGGGCTAGGTCGCCCAACTCTCTGGTTCGTCTTTCTCACAAAAATCTTCATTTGAGCATAACTCTCTCATACGAACTCCGTTTGGGTCGATTCAAATTGCTACCTTTTCGATTTTTCGAGCTCTACAAGACTACATTAATGGATTTCAAGAATTTGATTAACAACCAAAACACCTAATTCAACCATTCAACCCATTTCAAGCTTCAAAACACTTATAGGGTTCAATATCAACACACCAATAACCTCAAACACTAGAGTTGACACTCAAATACCCTAATTGGATGGATTCGTGACCAAACTAACCCCAACTCGACATTAGGGTTCGAATTCAACATCCAATGAACATCAATCGAACAATAAACTAACATAGAGTTCATACCTTACCGATAGCAACCGAATTTCTACTCCAATTGATCCACGAGAGCCTTCAATTTCACCTTCTTGCTTTCATCTCTGAAATTGCCTCTTCTCTCTCTTTTCTCGATCCCTGGAAACGTCCCAGAGAAACTGAAAGAGAGTTGAGGGTTTTTCCCCCTTCTTATGCACATGTCATAATATCCCTCTAACTTACAAAGTTAACACTTTAGCCCCTCAGGCTCCTACAAACCTATTAAACAACTCGTTAGCTAACTCATAACACCGTTATTGGCTAAACTTGAGAAAAAAAATGGGGCGTTACATTATGAATCCATATATCCATTAAGACTAGATGGATGAATGAGATTGGTTCTTAAGGTGTGCAACAATTGAAAAATGTGCATTTGATTGAGCATATATATATATAGGAAAGTTCAAATCTGAACTCAATTTTGGTTGGGAACATGAGGACGAATCTTAGCCACTCATCCGGTCAATAAAAGCGGCTTTGACCGGGTCTCCTCCTTTAATAATCTCCACCCTCTCATGAATCGCGTCAATCCTCCATGATCGCGTCCATCGTAACCGAATGTGTGGCTGAGATTGGTCCTTACATTCACAACCAAAATTGAGTTCATATTTGAACCTCACGTTCATATAAGAGCCATACCTCTTTGTAGGAACAAAGGAACAATTATTAACCACATATTGATATGGGCCCATGTGGGTCCCACATAATATAAAATCGTATATGATTCAAATGTGTTCCACCACTAAATTATATATGATTTTATATTATATGGGACCCACATGGGGCCACATCATATGTGATCCAAATTAGTTTTTTTGTTCTTGCAAATTGAGTTTGTTCTTGTTTGAATCTACTTATATATATAACGAATAAACCGTGTAAACCCAAAAAAACGTATAAACCGTGTAAACTCATGGTTGCATATATTCAATCAGTGAAATTGATTATGGAGTTGTTTAATATGATGAAAATGTTTCATAAACATCAAATTTTGATGAAATTGTTTCATATTTTGGTGTTTTTTATTCATATGAAACTTTTATCTCGTTTCTGTAAAACTTTTCCATTTCTACGTAAATAAACACTTTCATATGAAAACAATTTCATCAAAAAATTTAGTATAGGAAAATTTTAGTGAGGTTCATTTGTAAACCTCAAATACCTTGTAAACTTTGTGAACCAATCTGAGCATTCAATCAAAGAAATTAATTGAAATATAATTTTCAATAAAAGAAAATCATTTAAGGACATTATAGTCTAATTGACATCCTATTTTAATTATGGAATCTGAATATTTAGGAAATCCAAAATAGTTTCCAGAAACGAAAAAGCAAAGAAATGAAGAAATCCGTAAACGAAGAAACGAAGAAGATGAATCCGTATGAAACACAGAAACGAAGATGAACATCCATATAAAGCCCATACACGAAGAAGATGAAAATCCATATGAAACCCATACACAAAGAAGATGAACATCCATATAAAACCCAAAAACGAAGAAATGAAAAAGATGAACAATCATATGAAACTCAGAAACGAAGAAGAAGATGAAACCCATAAACGAAGAAGATGAAACTCAAAAATGAATAAAACGGAGAAGATGAACATCCATAAGAAACCCAGAAACGAAGAAGATGAACATCCATACGAAACCCAAAAACGAAGAAGATGAACATCCACACGAAACCCAAAAACGAAGAAGATGAACATCCATACGAAACCCATAAACGAAGAAGATGAACATCCATACGAAACCCAGAAACGAAGAAGATGAACGTCCATACGAAACCCAGAAACAAATATGAACATCCATATGAAACCCAGAAACGAAGACATGAAAAAGATAAACAACCATATGAAACACAGAAACAAAGAAACGAAGAAGAAGATGAAACCAATAAATGAAGAATATGAAAACACAAAAACTAAGAAACGAAGAAGAAGATGAAACCTATAAATGAAGAATATGAAACTCAAATCCTTCTTCATTTTTGATGATTTGAATCACATGTAATTAGAAAGTCTTTTCAATTCTATCCTAAATTAAACGGTAGATAACTATGGAAGTATTTTTTTTAAAAACAATTAATTATGTTAATTGATTCATATGGACATATTTACTCTTATTGTTATTTATTTAATAAAAAAAACGGAATTTTTTTGATTGGCTAGAATTGGTTCACAAAGTTTATAAGGTATTTGAGGTTTACGAATGAACCACTGTGTATATATAGATATATATATATAGGATAGGTTCAAAGGAGAAGCATGTCAATTTAAGAAAACGCGAGGAACAATTTCAATCACTCATCTCACGGTTACGATGGATGTGATTACGAAGGATTGACGCGATTCATGGAAGGGTAATAGGGAAGACCGGTTAAAGCCACATTTGTTGACCGAGATGAGTGGTTAAGATTGCTGCTCACGTTTACTTATGTTTCTCTTTTGAATCTCGCTCTATATATATACACACACACGAGTACTTTCCCAGTTTGAAAAGAGTATCAGAAGAGCCGAGAAGCATCTAGAAGTCGAGATACTATATTCCCCCCTCTTTCGAACACAAACCTCAAAGATCAATCAACCAACCAACATGAGGTACTACTACTACTACTATTTCACTCTTCCTATTCTTTGATTTGCATAACAACTACTATACTATACTATAATTCTTGTTTATTTTTTTCATCAATCAATGTATATAATCAGCAAAGTTTTTATTCTGCAACTCATATCATGTGCTATAAGTATAACCTCTTCAATTGATTGATTTACTAAAACATCTTCTTAGCAGGATTGCTAGGTTAAATATGAATCAATTGATGAATTATGATACTGATAACCTAGTTGTTTAGGTTCTGGAGATGATTTTTGGGTTTAATATTCATTTGTTTAGGTTGTATGTATAATTCCAACTACTAATTAATTTTTATAGACTGCATTAGCTGAATCCACTCAATGGTGATGAATTTTAGAGTGCATTCTATAGTTTTCCACACAAAAAACAACAGGGTGTTTGCGATTGCTTATTTAAAGTGCTTATCAACTTATTCCGGGTGGTACCAGTAATAAGGAGTGTTTTTAGTGTTTGGATGAAAACAAAAAAAAATCTTATAGCTTTTTGGCATTAGTGATAACTGATAAGTTACCCCCTTCTAACTTATTATTTATTAACTTATTTTTGTTTGGTACTGCCATAAGTTGCTTCTTTCTCCCTTATTTGCTTATTTGCCAAACACTAAGAAAACATCTTATTAGCTTATTACTACATTTTGCTACCACTATAAGCTAATCCCAGTGCTGTAAAACTCGGCCAACTCGGCCGAGAACTCGGGAATCGGCCTTCTACCTTGCTGAGTATTGCTAAATCGGCCATGTTCCATGGTCCAAGGTCTACTCGGCCCAACTCGCCGAGTAATCGGCCCAACTTGGAGCTACTCGGCGCAACTCGGCCCTACTCGGTCACCTCGGTCAAACCCAGTCCCAAGGTTAAAATTAGGTTTATTAACAAAAATCGGCTCTTTCTCTTTCCTTTATACCAGCCGACGCCCGACAGAAGTAAACGAGCCGATTTTTTGCTCGATTCTTGCTCGATTCTTGCTCTACCAGCCGATTCTTGCTCGATTCTTGCTCTACAGCCGATTTTGAATAATCATTGAACTTTTTATTAGAACTTTGAAGTATTTGCATTTTCAAACAGTTATGTTGGTGTTTTTAAACATATATTTTGGATAATTAAGTTTTTGCATTTTCAAACAGTTATGTTGGTGTTTGTAAACATATATTTTGGATAATTATGTATATAATTATAAAATTTATATATAAAAAATCCCAATCCAAGTACTCCCCGAGTAGGCCGAGTACTCGCTACAAGGGGGTCGGCCAACCTAAGACCGAATAGCGAGTTTTACAACCTTGGCTAATCCAAACACTTTTTATAAAACTCAGTTATTGGTTTTCCTACAATAATTAATCATATTCATGTTAATCTTGAATACACCCCCAACTTCTATGTTTTGTCATGTTTCTCTATTGGTTTTTTGTTTTGCAATAGAGTTGTTAGGTGAGTTTTTCTCCCTCTTTTTGATAATAGTCGAAATGAGTTTCTTTGACTTATCCATCTTTGTAACTTGTAAGTGGACGCTGATATGAAGCATCAATGATTCGTATAGTATGTGAAGCATCAACGATTAGCGTTTTTGACTATTTCTTCATTTTATAACTGTATTTAAACATTTGCTCAGCAATTAGAACCTGTATTGAACACATTGAGAGACAGTTATTACAAATCTATTTGCTACTATGCCAGCAACTGTGGTTCAGATACATTATTCTTTATATTGTATTCCATTTTTGAGTTCACTCGTCTTTTGAAACTCGTTCTCTTGTGGATATTTGCAGCCGCCATCCTACGTTAAAGTGGGCACAGAGGGATGATTTGCTATTTATCACCATTGATCTGCCGGATGCGAAGGAGGTGAAGCTCAAACTGGAGCCGGAGGGGAAGTTTTTCTTCTCTGCCACAAGTGGATCTGACAATATACCTTATCAAATAGATATCAATCTTTATGATAAGGTGGATGTGAATGTAAGTAACAAAATGGAACCCTTTTTTCTTATTAGTTTGGTATCGAGACACGCGCCGGGCAAAGACATGACAGTTGTTCAACGTTTGGTAAGATAGAACTGAACAAGACAAAACGGATAAAATGAGCAATTTAACCCTGATGGATTGTTTATATCTCTTATATATATATTGATTAGTTTATTAAATTACAATAAAATAGTTTTTTTTTATAACTTAACCTAAATATAGAAACTGTATAGATTTGTATTTTGAGGACGATAAGTGAAAGTTTAAATAACATAAAATACAATAAAATAAAATGTAAAGAGGTAGGCTTATTTAATGTTATTAGAAGAGAATCATATTTTATTTTGAGGTTATATTGGTTTGTTCCATGGGGTGGGGTTGAAACAAGTCAGTTCAACTGTCTGTTCCGTATAATGTCTGTTTCGCAGACATGGGACAGTGATGTCTATAAAGTTCTGTTCTGTCATGTCCAAAGTACCAAACGCACGTTTGGAAGCGCTATTCATAATATTGGGAATGGAATTGCAGGAGAGCAAGTATAGTATTGGCTCAAGAAACATCGTTTATCTCGTAAAAAAAGAAGAGACTAAATGGTGGAGCAGACTTTTAAAGCAAGAGGGGAGGACTCCGGTTTTCATCAAAGTTGATTGGGACAAATGGGTGGATGAAGATGAACAAGATGAAAAAGGTTTATTTTTTTCTCACATATGTTGTTATCGTTTACTGTCTTTGTTATATTTTTTGTATGTCATGCTCTCCATTATCTTCTCAAAATCCTCACAGCTTTTAAAAGGAACAATTCCTCAAATTCTTTATCTGTATGTTGTCTCTCCAAATTTTTCCACAAATCGGGTTCTTCATATGAACATCTTTGTTTCTTTTGGGTAGAAGAAAAATATGTGTACATCATGCCTTCTCTGGATCCTACTTTTGGGTAGGATATGTTTTGGGTTCCTTTATACTCCATTTACCTATGTTGTTCATACTTTATCTTATGTCTCCATTAAAGTTTTTCTCAATAGGATCCATAATTTCTTCATTTTGCCTAATACCATCCATGCTTTATCTTATGTTGTTCATACTTTATCTTATGTCTCAATAATTTCTTCATTTTCTCAATGGAAACGTAGATTGTAATTTGTACACTTGGTTTTGGTTTTTGCAGCTGGACCTGATATGGACTTTGATGATGTTAATTTCTCGGTACGCATTGGCTGCCATTAGTTATAGTTCTATTCATTTTTACAATCATCATCAGATTCAGATCTAACGACGGCTTTCTTCATTTCTTTATACAGAGTCTTAACTTGGGTGGTGGTGGTGGTGGTGGTGAAGACTTCGATGAAGGCAAGCATCTCTAAAAGCCGCGAACCATTTTATTCTCTTAATTTTTTTAATAAGATAAGGCCATGCCTCATATACCATAAATGCGTTGCTTCATCTGTAAAATAAACCAATCGAACCCAATGAATCCAACATGAAGTGGGGTCTAGGGAGAGTAGGATGTAAGCAGATCTTATCTCTACCCTGAGAAGTAGAAAGATCGTTTATTGATATATTAGCTAGCACTTTGTTCATTAGTAGCACAAACATGGACATTTTGGATTATTTACATGTTCGAATAACCCTAGGGCCTTCTAGGCCTGTGTATCCCGTACATGGAACATGACGGGATGGAACATAATAAAAACCTGTTGTCCCATGTTTGGTGCACTATTAGACAGGGGGACATGGATAGGACAGAGTGGGACAAAAAAGCAAAATCGGCGGAACAAAAAGGAGGAATGAGACAAAATTCGTAAATGACTAAACTGCCCGCGTATCAATTAAAACCTTATACAATTCTTTCACCTGCCTACCTCACTCTACCATGTCCTGTCTATGTCCTTTTTGCTACATTATAGGCATATGTCGATTCAAGAAAACGATTGTGCATAATTACATGATTTAATCATTGTACATTTGTACCGGTTTGTAGATGAAGATGAAGATGAAGATGACAGTGACACAGGAGAATATGTTGAAGAAGAAAAACAAAGTGTTGAGGAACAAACCGTTAGCCAAGTCGAGGGAGAAAAACTCAAGCTTTAGATATGTAAGTTTGGTTAACTTATTTAGTTTGGTTTTGTGATGAATCATTGCATATATTGCTTGTTTAACAAATTTGAGTATTTGCTTGCTACCAATTTATTTGAAGCATGATGCAAAGGAGTATTGTGAAAATTAGAAAGAAAGAACATGAAGGGGAATGATTATTGTTGTATTTGCATTTAGAATAGTGGTTTGAACTCTTGCATTTGGCTCTTTGATTCATAAACAACCAATATGTTTTTGTAAGGTATGTTGATAGTTAAAATGTGTGTCGGGTACGCGGGACGGGACATGACAGAATAAAAACTTGTTTTATGTTTGAGGTGATACATGTAGGATGATGTTGAGTGGTACAAAAATGTATTTTTTTTCTCTTACCCAAGTTGACAAAAATTAGGAAGATGGACATAGCGACTAAATTGGTAAGGGTGCGTTTTTCAAGAAAAATGAAAGTTTAGAATATGCGATTGGTTTGTTTAGTTTTTAAAATTTTTTAAAAAAATGAAAATTTATGTAAATTAGAAAACTGTTTTTTAGTAGTATTTCAAAATTTTCTAAAAGTGATTTTTAATTGTCTAAATAGAAAAAGAACACTCGATCATTTTAATCGAAAATGTTTTCTAAATTTTTCATGGAAAAAGTGGTAAATTTTCATTTTTTCTATTTTTTAATTTTTTCTATTTTTTAATTTTTCACAACCAAACATCTCCTAGATATCTTTGGTTGTGTTTATCAAATTGGAAAGTGGGGGGGCACTGCACATTGGTATAAAAAATTCATTAGAAATTAGGGCTTTAATTGGTGTGCCTTTGACGGGTTAACAATTGTGATTGTGAAAAAAAAAGGGCAGTTTCGTAACTTCTACAAGTAGGTGAAAAATATGAACATGTGTAATTCACATATTCACAATTTTTAATTGATTCCTATATAAACTATATGTTCATATGTGAATCTTTGTAATTTACATATTAACTATGTTTAACTGATTCACATATGAACCCTTGAGATTCACATATGAATTAGTTAATTGATTCAAATATGTACTAATTAACTAATTCTTTGATTCACACATGAACCACTGGGTTCATATGTGAATCAGTTATACAGTTCACATATGAGCTAATTAACGGGTTCACATATGAACATATACATATATCAATTACAAGTTCATATATTAACTTGTTTGCCGTCTATTTGTACTAAGGCTACGAAACTAACCCTTTAGTTTCTACGTACCCATGTGAGGATTATTCGATGCTTCACAGTCAAAGCTGCAAAACGTTGATTGGACATAGGGCTAGGATTATTTCTCAACTTCTCATTTTCTAGTAATTTGTTTGAGCATCTCTATAGAGTTGGTCGTGACATAAAAGAAATTCAAAGAAAAAAGGACACTTGATTATTAGGTAAATCATTACGTGCTAAAAGCAATTGATCGCGTGTGTTTGAGTAGTTTTTGATTGGTGGACATCAAAGATCGTGTTAGATTTAATGAAGCCTTTTTTTGTCGGTTTGAATGGTATAGAGGTCCAATCCGGTATGAAAAATATCCAAACCACTCGATTTGGTCTCATGAGCAATTTGAACATTTTCCGAGCAATTTGAATCGAACCGACCTAAAATTCTCATGTATTATATTTAGTTTTCAGGTTGTATGGTCAGTTTTTATGACACGATTAAGGAAAAGTTTGTCCAAGACTTTATGTTTTTAGTTTTTCAATCTACAATGATATCTAAATTGAAAAAAAAAATTCCCGAAATCCATCAAAAACAAATTCCAAATCATCATTTGACAAGCTCAATGTTTGTCCAAAATTTAACCAGCAATGTGGACTTGTTTAACTTTTTTTTTTCCAACTTACTCAATGTTTTTTTTTTAATTTTAAAAATAGATGTTTCTTTTACAATTTGATATACCATATTTTAGTAATGTTATATAGGTTGAAAATTCATTTTAGATATAAATATTATATATTTTTAGTTCTAAGATCATAAAAGGTCTAAACCGGTTTGGTTACTTCTTGTTGTGACACCCAAAATGGGGCAAAGAAATATATGTAAAAAGAAAAGAAAAGAAATAGTAAAAAGAAAAAGGTCTTAATTTATTGGAGCAGAAAGAAAAAAGTTCTAAAAAGGGCTAATTTTGCCATTTAATGAAAATTATATGATGAATAAATGGGTTTAAGTTCATGAAGATTAAAAGTGTTAAAAAGTTAAACAAGAAGGAGATCTAGTTTAATATTCTAAAAGTCTAGGGGCTCAAATGTCATCTTTCCAAAAGACAATGGACTTGTTATGCCAAAGGACTAGTCTATTTGAAGATCAAAATTTTGACGGAAACTTTACGTTTTTGGCTCAGTATTAACGCTCATCATCAACAAATACCCCCAACCAAAACACTTTGGTTCATAAAAGTCGAGAAATAAGCTACAAACGAGAGAGAAATCCGGGTTTGAAGTTTGGAGTCCAAATTTTGTTTTTTCTTTAATTCAATTCAAGTTAAAGTACTTAACCGGATCTCGTGATTTTTATGTCTATGGCTTCGTGTTTAAGAGTCATATTGAACCATAGTAGCATTATGTTCCGGATTTATCTTTTATCGGTCGATAAAAATGGATGTTCAAAGTTTTGTAAGTTTAGTTAAAAACCTAAATTTTGCTGAGGAAATGGAGCTCATTATTTGTCAAAGTATTTTGTTCGTTATGTCAAAACGTTGGTAAAAATGTTACCAAAGCTTTTTATGCAAAAAGAACGAAGAAAAATGAGCAAGAAATGATCTAATTTGAGACAGTTCAAAACTAGAATAAGAAAGTGCATGACTAGTGATTTGGTTTTGTTTTTGTTGCAGTAAAATGAACCCTTGAGAGGAAGGGAATCGAACCCTAATTGTATCCTCCTATCAACTATACGTGTTAACCATCTTTGCTTAGTTGTTGTTTTTAAAAAATAATGATAATAAAATGGTTATTACGTGTGTTAAATGAGATTCTTTTTTATAAAAAGAAAAAGGAGATACATGGGGATGGAAAAGAAACTATGACATCTGACCTCATAAATCAGTAAGGTTTCTAGTATCCCCAACGGTATTCTTTTGTCAATAAGCTCATTATTTTTGTTATTATATACTTATGAATTAGTTTTATTTAATGTCATTGGGGTTTCGAGAAAATTGGCAAAGTAAAAATGGAACAATGGTCGATGCAACTCATTTCAAGCAAATGATGGGGAGTCTACTGTATATCATAGCTACTCAGTTACTTAGTCAGTTCATAGTAAGTGCCACCCAACTACATTTTACGGTAGCAAAGACAGTCCTAAGGTATTTAAAGGGGACTACGGACTATGGCGTGTATCACCAAGTAATGACTTTGATGGAATTTACAGATAGTGATTATGCTGGATATATGGAGGATAGCAAGAACACTTCATGCTATGTATTTATGTGTGGTGGAGTAGTAGCATGGTCATCAAGAAAGCAACCCATAATCACTTTTTTCAAAGACTTTGGATTTGTAGCAGTTGCTGCATGTGTTTGCATGCTATTTGAATTAGAAGGATTCTAGAAGAGATTGGTCATTTGCAAAAAGATCGTAGTGTGTTGATGTGTGATAACACATCAACTGGAAAGTTGTCTAAAATCCCGTATTATATGGTTGAGCAAAGGACATACGAGTAAGGTTTCATTTTCGCACGGATCTTGTTAACGATGGAGTTGTTAAGCTACTACAATGTGGCTCTTGAGACCAATTTGCAGGTTTTAGGACCAAGGCTCTCAAGCTAGAGGCTTTTGAAAATCTTCGATGAGAATTAGGTCTATGTGTTGTTTCTGATTTGAACTAAGTGTTATCTAAAGGGAGTTAGTTTAAGGGAGGAAATGCGTGTGCAGCTAGGATCTTTTTACACATTTAGATGAAGCGAGGGATTAGTTCATACCATCGGTGAAGTTTGGACTCTAAATAGTTGTTTAAACAGGGAGTTAAATTTACATACTATCAGTGCCAACATCGAAAGAGGTTGCTTAATAAGTCAAAGTTTCTAGCATAAAATCCTATTCCTTTGATTTGTTAGGATCTTTAGTTGTTAGAGTTCTTTTTCCTAGTTTTAACGTGATAAGGGCTTAGTGAAAGATATTTTCTCTGCATTTGTAAGTCTATTTAAAGTTAGTTTTAGTTCAATAAATGTATATTTTGTTTCTTGTTACTCCTTATATTTAACAAGATTTATTGTGTACCAATTTAATTTTCATATATTGAAATATTGAGCATTCCTCATGTTCTTGAGTTTTTCATGAATATTTATTTTGAAGGGTTTGGATTTTAGTTGAAATTGAAGGGTTTTCTTGAGTTATAAGATGTTCATCTGGGCTCTGAATGGTAATATTTGAATGTTTAGCTATGGCATGTAGCAATAGCGAGGTGAAGAGATGAAAGGAACATGATGGGATAAAATGACTAAATCGCCCCTCACATGAAAAATATGGTTATCGTTAACAATGTTAACCCAACGAACTCTCTTAGACTCTAAAACACAAAATAAGGACCGCTACTATAATGAACGAATTTTAAAAACAACAATGCAACTTACTCTATAGTTCATATAAAAATGTAAAAGAAAAATAAAAACTAAGAACGGTTAGAACCAAAGCTGCAATTGGTTAAACCATAGATCTGTAGTGTAGCCTAGTCTAGTCCTAATAAATGGAGAAAATGCAATTGGTTATTTTAGATAGATTATTGGTTGTTGGTGGCCATGATAGTTATATATAATAGAAGATAATTAAGAGAAAAACAAACACCAAAATCTGAAAATAAAAAATGAAGAGAGAATTAAGGAAGTCTTCTGGAGGGCAGATCAGTTGGAGGTCGCAATGTCCATACCATCTCCTTTGTTTTCCCAAAGTACACCTGCAAATGCATTCAAAACAACTTTCCTTCACAATAAAAGAATCCCATATAACATATATACATATACATATACAAGGGTTGGATTCCGATGAAAAGTTGGGGTCAACTTGAGGAGGGAGAAGTGGTTATCAACCCTTGGATGCACATTAGGATGAAATACATTCAGATAATATGCACCAACATACACTAGATCAATTCCCTTCTAAAGCGCAATTCATAGGAGAGCATGAGATTAAAAGAGATCAAGAGTTCAGATCCACTTCTCACTCTTTTTGCCGTTAAACTCAACTTCCCACACAATCTTTTGCGCGAGTGTGTGCACACACACACAAATGTATTTAATATAGATGGAGATTCCCACGAAAACACCTCCATTTTGCAAAAAACGCAAGAATACCTTTATCACATGTGATAATACACGTGAGGAGACCTGCTGGTGTGCAGACCATGTGCTATGGAACTTAGGTAGCGCCAAAGATCGTCTGTGTCTCTGATTTGGTATCACACGTGATGAATTATTGCATCACATCAAAAACACTTTCATCACATGTGAGATAGCCTAGTAGTGTAAGGGCGACTTGGCCCCCAACCTAGGTAGCACCAAAGCTCATCCCTATCTCTGACTTAGCATCACAGGTGTACGTTCGTGTATCATAGGTGAATGTATATAGTATCACATATGATTGGCTATATCAAAGGGTGTTACTACATTCTCGTAAAATGAAGATGTTCTCGTTTGAACCAACACGTTAGGTTCACATGAGACCAACATGTTTTGTGAGACCCGTGAGACCACATTTTTAAACTTGAAACTTCACGGCAAAACATTGTGAACATAAAAAAAGTCCGAACGTTCACAACAAAAACATTGTTACCTTCACAGTGTTTCACTGTGAAGTTTCAAGTGTAAAAACTTGGTCCCACGAGTCTCGTAAAAACAACTTGGTCTCACATGATTACAATGATGTTACTGGGTAAATATAGCCGTGGATCATTAAATTGGATGGTAGAGATTGGTTCACAAAGTTCACTAGAATCATGGAGTCCACAAAAGAAACCTCCCCTATGTGTGTATATATAAGTATAAATACACCTACCTGATCAAGTGAATACCGTAACTTCCCCTCAAGTTCTTCTATCATCTTCCCCATGTTGCATAGATGCCCATCTGCAACTGACAGTTCCGCCTTCATCTATACATCACAAAACCAAATCTCAGTGCATGCATCATTTACAATTATAAAAAGATTGATTTGGCTATATATCATCAGCATTGTATTTTCTTTCAAATTGAGAAACAAGTTATAATCACGAACAAAATCTATCCTACTTATGGTTCTTTCGCTTTTCTTGATAAGTTAATCACATGAATTTTGGCAAACATAAATCATGTATATCAACTTGTAACCCAATGATAATTACCTGTCTTCGAATTGATCCTGACAAACTAAATGTGCCAGATGTCTCATGATCTGTAGTCATCGACAACATTACAGTACTTGTTAGACAGTAATCGGCCATTCCTTCCACGTCTGGCCCCACCTGAATATGAAACAATTCCCATGTTATGGAAGTATGGATGAAAAATTTAGGAATTTTAAGCGTGCGTTTGGTTGTGGAAAATTTTCCAGTTTTCCAAATAAGAATTCCAAGGAAAATGAGAATTTAGAAAAGCGCGTTTGGTTCATTTAGTTTTCAAAAGTTTTCCAAAAAAATGAAATTTTCTGTTTTCTAACTTCTATGTAAATAAGAAAACTGATTTTAGTAGTTTTCTAAGAACACGCTTTCTAATTTTCTAAAATGGTATGAAAACTCCACCATTTCAACCAAAGGCGTTATCTAATATTTTCATAGAAAACTGAAAATGAAAACTCAACTCCATTTTCTGAAAACGTTTTATAGAAAAATGAAAACATTTTTCCACAACCAAATGCACCCAAAGCTTTACCCAACAGATCTTGACCGATGAAAACTACCTGGATAACATGTATAGCATCCCAAGCGCCCTCGTTCAGATAACCTCTTCTCCCATGTGCATACTTGGATCCATCTTCATAATTACAAAAAAAAAATTGCAACTTTATTTCAGGTACAATGGAAGGGGGTTGGGTTCCAACGAGAAGTTGAGGTTAACGTGAGAAGCATGAGAAGTGGTTATTAACAGTTGGATGTGAGAAGTAGGCGCACATTAGGATGATATGCACTGAGACGAAGGTTCAAAATAGCGTGAGGCGTGGCATGGCAGCAAATTTGTATGTCATATATAGACTTATATATATATATATATATATATACATAGGGGTGGGTTCAAATGTGAACCACTTTTTGGTTGTGAACGTGAGGACAACCGAGAGCGCAACACGTGGCGGATGACTAGGCGCCACGTCATGTCCATGGCGGATGACTAGGCGCGATTCATGGGAGGGCATTGAATTAAAGGGGGGGGGGGACCACACTCAAAGCCGCCAAGTGTCGCGCTCTCGGCTGTCCTCATGTTCACAACCAAAAAGTGGTTCACATTTGAACTTTCCTCTATATTAACATATATATATAATTCTAATCAACTACTGCTACTAGAAAATGTACATTCATATTAGAAGAAGAAAAATCATATAAATTCCTATTATAATAAATAGTTTTTGAATGAATATTTGAAATAGAACATAGAAAGGTAACTTTACAAACTTTTCTTAATCGTGAGATCATAACGTTCAAGAATTTGTGACACTGCGAGTGATGTGATTAGATAAATTTATAAAAATGTAAAAACACAAAAGATAAAAAAAAATTAATTTAAAAATAATTATTTGAAAAAAAAGTCACGCCTTACAAAAACTCGGCTCGGGCCGCAGTGTGCCTCAAGGTGCCATGGTGTGAGCCACGCCTTACAGAAACGCCATGGGCCATTTCGTAACGGTGGAAACGCATCTTGCACCCTGATTGAGGCCATTGCGCGCCTTTTTGAACATTGACTGAGATGCACCAGATCAATTCTCTTCTAAACATAATTCATGGGAGGGTACTAGATTAAAAGTAATTAACGATTCATATCCACTTCTCACGTTACACTCAACTTCTCACACGATCCTTCGCCAAATGGAAGGATAGTCAAGTATGAGAGATGAGCTCTAACCTTTTTTAATCAAAAAGCAAGCCACAAAGCCTTCGCTATCATCGTCCTCCCACAAGTAGACCGATGAAGCACCACCTTCATAATACCTAACTACAAGATTAATCAAGATGCCTACTCCTTACTAAGCAATAGGCATTGATAAAAAATGTGGTAGGTAATATGGATTTTGTTTCTCATTGCAGGTCCAAACAATTTTTTACATAAACAAGCAAAATCTAAGAAATCCCGTATTTGAATAAAAGAAAAACCTCAAAGTAAAACCGGAATAACTTTTGGGGCAAATGACACACGATGAATCATAACGTCCAACAAAGATGCAACAATTCAAAATACGAGGTAAGTAAAGGACCTCACTGGTCACGATATACGGTGAAGACGTCATTTGCTTCAATTTCAAGTGTCCTCAATTCGAGAGATGGATACTGCCCGCCTTCTAACGGAGGGTGGTATTTGTTTGACCAAGGTGATCTAAAACAAAATCACAATATTAGAAATTTAGAACCTATTATTAGTTGCTTTTTTTGTATGCATAAAAATAATCAACTTCTCAAGGGACCTTAACAGACCATATCACTAAGTGTTTGGGATTGCTTACTTAAAGTGCTTATCTCCTTTTTGAGGTTTGAAACAGCAAATAAGCTAAAATGAGTGTTTGGATTGCTTAAAAAAGAAGAAACTTACGGCTGATTCAAAAAGCAAACAAGTAGTTTTGAAAAAGTTAAACCATACTTACTTATTTGCTTCTCCTTTTTCAGCTTATCTTCCCAAATTACACATTTACCCTTATTTTCATAGAGCTCTCAACTCTCATCTCTTCACCTTTAAACACAAATAAGCAAAAATTTGCCAAACACTAAAAAACAACTTATTAGTTTATCACGTTTTGGTACAACAATAAGCTAATCCGAACACTTCTTTATAAAACTTCTTTTCCACACCACATAAGTTGATAAAACACTTCTTCAATAAATAAGCAAAAGTTGTTTTAAGTAAACAATCCCAAACAGCCCCATTAAAGCATGATCTTTATGAAGTTTAAGGTGATTTGGGTTGGTTACTTTGTTAAAGAAAGTGTTGTGATATTGATGTGATGATATTTGTTATTAGTTACCTATAAGAGTCGGCATCTCTATTGTAGTCACACAAGAGGAATTCTCTCCCATTGTCCACATCGCATAAGACCTGTGAAAATCTTAATTAAACCTTGATGAAGACACAAAATTACACACAGTAGCATCATCATTTTTGAAATATGTCTCATTAGCTTACAATGGATTAATTAGCATGATATATAGCATCCTTAAAAGGCAAATAAAAAGGTAGTAAAATCAATAACCAAGAACTAAACAACCATAGAAAGATACAATGGAAAATATCTCATCTGATTAACTTGAAATGAAAACACATGAAATTGCCTCAAAGCATCTCCAACAGCTTCTCTAAAATAAAGAAGATGAGGCCTTTTGTTCTCTAAATGGCTCCAACACCTTCTCTATATGGTTCTCTAAAATAGAGAAAACTAGACAAATCTCCAAGTTTAGAGAATTCTCTAGAATTTGATGTATGGAGAGAGAAATTACTTTTTTATTCATTTCTACCAACGAGATTAAATCATTATTATTTTATATATATATTTTTAAAAAGTGTATATTGGAAAGATAAGGTGGTGTTTGGGAGTGCTTATGATGAAAAGTCCTTATAGCTTCCTTAAAAACTCTTTATTAGCTTCTCTAGAAACGAGATAAGCTAATCCAAATACTTCAAAAACAAGTTATGACTTCTCCAGGAAGAAGATAAGTCATAAGCACTCCCAAACACCCCTATAAATTTGTAGAATATTTTAATAAATTAATAGAACCTGACATCTTAAAATAGAGAATCTGTTTCTCTTTTAGAGATTCAAACTATTTTATAGAGAATCAATGCTCTCATCAATCCAAGGCTAGTTTTATCTTATTATCCATCAGTTGTTCTTGTATTAGTCTTCATATGTTTGATTGAATATAAGTTGATACATTGTAAATCTCATAACAAAACTTTAAACTTCCTTTTTTGATGCGTGATTTCATTTCATATATTTCATTTTTGATCGCAAGGATCAAAATCTGCAATAAATCCGATATGGATGAATTTTTTCTTTAACATGAAAGAAAAGAGATTGATACATTGAATCTAGAGATAATGAAATTAGGGTTTAGAAAAGGAAAGGTAACCTAACCTGGAGAGGCTGATCGACTTGAGAGAGGAGATCGGAAGAGTAGGTAGGCATGAGGCTGATGAGGGCAGAGAGGGCTGTTTCTGTGTGTTTTGGAGGGATTCTTCTCATCAATCCCATTGCTGCCTCCATTTCAGATTATTCAGATTCAGATGCATGCAATTGCAATTGCAATGCAACCACTTCCTGTCCTCAAACACAGAAACAAAAAACAAAGACACAGGAGAAGGAGGAGGAACAGGGTGGATCCAATCTTTAGGGAATTTTAGGATTTAAAGTGTAATTTTTTAATTTTTAAAGGTTCTTACATGTAAAATTATAAATTTTAAAGGTTGTGTTTGGTAAAGAGAAAAGAATTGGAGAGAATTAGAATTGGAAATGAGATGGAGAATTGGAATTAATCTCTTATTTGGTATCATCAAATAAATAAAGAGATAAATGATAGCTCATGTCGGAGATGCACAAGTTACTCTCGTTGTCAGAGATGGACAGGTCGTCGGCGATCGTCGGAGGTGGTCTTCAGCGGTTGTCACCGACGCCAGTGGTCGTCAAAGGTGGTCGTCGACGGTCATCGCAGGTGTAGGTGGTCGTCGGGTTAGAAGTTGAACAACATCAGACATCAACTCTCTCCATTTCTCCTCAAAATATAGAGAAATGCATTTCTCTATTTTTAAACTACAATGAATTCTTAGATAATTCCATTTCTCCTCCCAAAATGACGTCAATTCTTCCAAGCAAGAGATTCACATCCATTTCCATTTCTCTACTTCCAAATCTCAATACCAAACAATCCCTAGGATGAACCCCATGATCTTTAAAACTTTTTAGGGGTTATATGTGAAAATTTAATAGATTAAACTCCATTTCCGTAAATTAATGATGTTTTTTAAGGGTGTCCAGGCCAAAGCCCAACTAATTTCTGATAATTTTGGGGGCTAAACATGGCCCCACTTAAATGATGTTGGTTGATGAGAAGTTATAATATCATCCTTTTAAAGACTTTAATGAGTATTGAATATAACACTTCTATGATAAATACATATTTAATCATTACTTAAGTACACATTTGTCTCAATGTTTGTTGTCGATTGTTATTTTGAATTTTTGAATAAAATTTAACGTGAATGATAAAGTAAAACTTCTTTTTCATACAATTAAACTTGAATATTGTTAGTCCCGTGACGTACCTTTAGGCAGTTAAGTCCCGTGACGTACCTTCTTTTTCACCTTGAAGTTTTAAGATCCCAAATAGCATGTTGACCTGATGCATGTTTTCCTAGATCAAGAGCGAGCAAATCTCAGTTTCCATTTTAATATTTTTGAATGTTGTTTTATCATCACTAAATGCTAGAACTAAGGCTGAGATTGTTATCTAGATGATGAATACAGTGTAGAACTAGATGTTAAATTTCATTTGTTTGATGAGTTGAATGCGACAAAATAGTTGGTGGTGGTGGTGGTATATGGTGGTAAAATGCATTTGTTTGATCCATGTATAAAATGCATGATACCTTAAATTTCATTTTTTTCATGATCTATTTTTCTACCGAATAAAAAAAGTAAACCGATATCATGCATTTTATACATGGATCAAATACCATGTTTATAAACAAAGAAATAAAGGCGATAATATATACATGTGTTGTCATCAATTCAATTCCAAGGTATTTTTATTATTTCCATACATATTCGATACGTTCATTGACCGGTCAATTGTGTTCAGGTAACGGTTGGACCTTCTCAGGTATCGGTGAGTTCCCACACATCGGGCAAGTAGGATTAGCCTTCAACCAAGTATCTATACACTTGACATGAAAAAAGTGGCCGCATTCCGGCAATAAACGGACCACGTCCCCCACTTTATAATCAACCAAGCAGATGGAACAATCCCCGGAGGCATTGGCATCATTATTATCCCCCTTGTGAATCAACATAGCCTGAGAGTAAAGAAATGTCGGAAAAGTTAGGAGAACATCTTCATCAAGGCCTAGAGGACCTGGAGAGAAGACCGTTATGAGTCGGTGGTCGTCGGCTTCGTTGGGGATGGTGGCACCTAAATAGATGGCGGTACCAAAAGAGAGGGTGGGTTGTGGTGGTGATGGTCGATAGCGCTTGAAGATATAACAAGCGAAGGTAAGGCCCAGTAGGAGGAGGACCATCGAAGAGAATACGATCACAAATACTAAGTCCTCGAATCCGTGAAATTTATGGATGGTGGTGGTGGTGGCGGCGTACGGTGGTTGTACGGCTTCCGACGATGACACGTTCATATTATGATCAACCGCAAAAACTTAAGGTTGGAATTGGATAGAGAGAAATAAAGACTTTAGTTGGAGTTTCCAATTTATATTTATGGAGGGGGAGACTTGGAATTTATCCAAGTTTTTTTATTCAATTATTTTCATTCTTGATTTTAACTTCTAAACCGAGAACTAGAATAGGTATTATTTTGTTATTTTAAGATTAAAAAAGATCAATAGATAACTATTTTGTACATATAGTGCACAACTACAAATAACAAATTATCATGTATAATGGTTATATCTACATATTGAGAAGCCATAGAAGGATAGTCTATATATAGAAAGTCAACTTATGTCATTTTCTGTAGCATATAAGAAATAATATCGTCACATCAAGAAGGTTGAACTTGAAAAGGAAGTAATTAACTGGTGAGGAGGGATCTAAATGTTCAACAACAATAAAATATGTATAAAATGTATTAAGCCAACATTGAAATCATAAAGTAATGCTTGGTGCATGTGAACAAACTAGTAAGTAAAAATGTAAAATAAAATCTCATATTTTGTTAGAAATTTTGTATTCCAAAATGCAATCCAAATTCCTCTCACTCACAACACAAAATTGATAATTGGTATGTAGTGGAAAGTAACCGTTATTCTCATCAAAGTAACTATATTACAACATAAGAAAAACCGAGGACGACGTATTGCAAAGTGTGTAGCCTTATACCATTTGATGAGAATGGGAAAATGACTTTATGGGGGATATATTATTTGCTTCAAACGAAACAAACAAGATTTGTGGGATATAAGACCATTCGTTATGCCTAAAACGATGACATAGGGTAGGCCATCGGCTTCATTGACATGATCGGCAACACCGTGGCGTTAGCTTCGGGTAGGGCGAATTCGGTGTGGCCAAGTCGAGAGGCAACCCACCCCCACCCTACCCCCCTTCACCCTCTTTCTCTCTCTTGTTTATCTCTCTTTTATTTTCTTTTTTCTATTGCTTATTAATTATTTAATGTGCGGGTAAGATTGGGTTGGGTATAAGGCCATCCTTTGTCGAAGGCGGGTAGCCTTCGGGTTGCCTTCGGTTGGATGCAAGCCGACGGCTTGTTTGATACACACCGCCGCGTGTGTGATCGGCTTGAGGAGAAACGGTTTCTCCAAGCCGTTGTGTTTCGACCGTTACCCCCACCCCCCCCCCCCCCCCACCTCAAACGGCTACTTTTTGTTTTTTTTTCTTTTTTTCTTTTTCAAATGTCAATATTATATATACTACACAACTCTCTACACAACTCTCTACACATCCAAATGGATTCACAAAAGACTCCGAAACAAAGAAAAAGTTCAAGCCGACAAACCCAATCCCAACCGATACCGACAAACCCAAACCAACCGATGCCGACAAACCCAAACCATACTTTGAGTTCCGCCGGTTCATATATACCACAAATGCCGAGTCCGAATTTGATGAGGTACCCGAAACGCAACCAACGCCACCGCCTTCCCCACCACCACCATCGGGCACGAACAAAAAAGGCAAAGGCAAAGGCAAAGCCAATTCCCCGAAAGACGGGAAAAGAAAGTTCCCCGACCGGGCGGCGCCGAAAGCGTGGACACCCGTGGAAGAGGTTGAGTTGGCGAAGGCATGGGTGGCGACGTCGGAGGATTCCGTAGTAGGTAACAATCGTACGCAAGGTATTTTATATATGGATTGTGTCATTTTGTCAATATAACGCAACTTACGAACTTTTAATTTTTTTCATGTAGATGATTTTTGGGATACGGTTCGACTATCTTTCGAGCATCGCACGAGATGCCCACCAAAATACCGCACCGTGCATCAAATAAGGAGCAAATGTGTAGCGTTGGGCAAAGTTGTCCTACAATTTTCCAACATCTACAACAACGTAAAATCGCAACGTAAAAGCGGCGAGGGTGACAACGACTGGTTAACAAAGGCTCGCTTCCGTTACAAAGAAGAGCACAAGAAGGCTTTTCATCACGAACATGTTTGGGATGTGCTCAAGGGGGCCGAAAAATACATGCGCACACCTCTCATAGGTGCCACCTCTCGTCCCAAACGATCAAAGACTTCCGAATCCGCGACGCCCACCACCGACGCTTCCGACGCACACGGTCCTTTCGATGTCGATGTCGATGAGGAGGACGAAAACGAAGAAGAAGAGGAGCGTCCACGACCCATCGGAAGAAACGCGGCGAGAGCTTCGGCATCGGCTTCTACGGGAGGCGCCTCGAGCGAATACGTCTCTGGGTTGTTTCGCGAGTTAACGACGCTCAACACGACATCTCAAGAAATACTCGATCAAAAACGAAGGGATTTGGACTTGTGCGAAAGAGATTTGAGGTTTCGTGAATCGGAGGCGGAGGATAAGAAGCAACGGCGAGACTATAGGTTTTACATATCGCCGCATCCGCATCTTTCGGGCGGTGCGTTACATACAACGTTGCAAATGAAAGAGGAGCTACGAAAAAAATACGGATGGGCGCCTCTCGATTGATTTTTAGTTTTTAATTTTTTAGATTTAACGCAATTTTTAGTTTTTAATTTTAAGTATTGCAATTTTAATTTTAATTTGATTGTAGCGTTTTTATTTTTAATTTTTAATGTTAGTATTATTTTTATTTTCAATTTTAATGTAATTTTTTAATTTTTATTATTAATATTTTAAAATTAATTAAAATGAATTTTGATGGAGTGGATTGCAGTGGGTCGACAGTGGATGAAATGGGTAGTTTTGGGTAGTTTTGTGGAAAGCTGATGTGGTGCTGATGTGGCAGCTGAAACCATTGGGTTGCAGTGGGTCGACAGTGGATGGCCTAATGAATGGTTTAGGTAAGGTAGTAAAAAGCTGATGTAACGCTGATGTAACATTCATTGTATTTATTGGCACCATAGTGAATGGTCTAAGTATTAACCGCGAGAGCAAGAGGTCTTAAGGCTAACATATATAACAGAGTTCATTCAAGCTCGTTATAAAAGCCCATGACATTTTAAAAAGCATGGCGTATCCAATAGGGGGCATAGCCATTAGTATTTTTGGGGAGCTTTACCGTTATACCCATAGCCCCACCCCCACTTTGCAACCCATACCCCCAAATGTGCGTTATAAAGGCCGTTATACCAAAACGCCGTTATAACGCACTTAAACGCCGTTATAACGGCGATATAACGCACCAAAACGCCGTTATAACGGCGTTTTGGTGCGTTATAACGGCGTTTTGGTGCGTTATATCGCCGTTATGTCGCCGTTATGTCGCCGTTATGTTGCCGTTATATCGCCGTTATGTTGCCGTTATATCGCCGTTATGGTATGGGTATATTGTGCAAAGAGGATGTGCGTTATGGGTATACAAATCAATTACCCGTATTTTTGGTTATTTGTTTGGTATATATTGCAACACCCCTCCTACATCACCATTGGGAGATGTTATATCTACCCACTCTAAAAGCATCCATAATTATGAACTCCTTTAAAGGTTAATGGCCATTTCACATTAGCTTTTTTTGTTGTTGCATGAGCATTAATTTTTTATTATCTACAACATCTTATAAACCTTTTGTTTTCAATTATACACCGATTCATAATTCATATAATAATAAAGTATAATAAAAAAATTACTTATTATAATTACAAATTGTTTATTATAAAAATAAAAGTTAGTTGATAAAAGATCAAAAATAAATAAACAACAAATATCAAATAAAATAATATTAGGAACATTATTATTTTCAAATATAATTAATTTTTGTTACATATAAATAACTAGTTATTAAGAGCTCGGGTTTTGCGTCTGATTATAAACTGTGGTAGATTTTTTTTATTTATATGAAACATAAAATTTGTACGTATGTTGTCATACATATGGTTAGTATGATGAACTTCATGCATTGTGTTGGATATTTAACTATATGCTTACAATAAAAAAATATATGGTGCAACTAATGTCTACTTTTATGACTTTATGTGACTGTCAGCATGTAGATAATATGTAGATAATGTGTGTGTGGGGTGGGGGGGGGGGGTGTTATATGTCAATGGTTATTTAAAATAAATAAAAAGATTTAAATAACCAATAAATAAAAAATATTAATTTATAGAGGTTTTAACCTAAAACTTTGGAAAAAAAATCATGTACTTATCAATAGTTTAATGAAACTATTTGATTATTTTTTTTTATTGAATTTATAATAGTTTATAATTAACCAATAAAACAAAATCGAACTACCTTTTGGCAAACCAAAAGTCGAACCTTCCCTCGTGTTTAGATAAATTAGAAAGAACTACCTTTTGGCCCTTGAAGCCTTAAACTTCATTTAAGCCGTTAATTTGACACAAGTACAAATTGCTCTAATATTGAAAGTGAATCTTCGTAATTTAATCCCTAGAAAGGTAGATTGTTATGTAAAGAATCACGTATGAGTTATACTAATAATGCAAGATCAAGCTCGTTTTGAAAAGAAATTATGGGAAACATTTACATACAATTATCACTATGGCCATGTATTTGACAAAGCTATACTACAGACGTGAACAAGCCAAAGATAACCATAAGAGTGGTGGCGTATCAAACAAAAGGCCTAAGAGTATGTGATGGATATCCCATTAACCTGGGTTCGAGTCCATGCATCAGACAAAAGGCCTAAGAGTATGTGATGGATATCCCATTAACCTGGGTTCGAGTCCATGCATCAGCATTATGTGGCCATGCTTGGTGACGGCTGTTTCTTAATTTTAAGATTGCCGAGGATGTACTTTAGGCAAAAGTCTAGATGAACCTTTGAAAAAAAAACAAGCCAAAGACGATCTAGGTACAAGAATATAGTTGTGGAGTAATTTATATGAACCTTATTTTTGCACCCTTTTTCCCAACTCAACAACTTAAGAACCTTTAGAAAACTAACAAAATAACATTAAGACACAATGATCAAGAAAAGAACGAAGATTTTTGTATAACTCAAAAAACAAATATTCGACTGATAAGCACTTTACTTTTTGCTTATAAGAACTTCCCATTATGAATTCTCTAAAGTCCTCACTTTCAATCTTTATATTTTACAAAAAGAAACGATTAAGTCGTGTTTCACGACTTAATCGTCTACAAAACTAAATCTGGTTTGTTCATGGGTGCTCAACAAAACATTCTTACAAGTCCAACCTAATTCAACCATCTTCTCTTTTAGCAACTTCATATCTCCTTTTGCACATTGTTTGCATTCATCTGCCAGTTTAAACCAATCCGTGATACCCGAACGTGAACCTTCTTCTAAAATCTCCGTTTGTTTGTATGGCAACCGCTCACGGATGTAGCACGCCTTCACCATATAACACATAAGATCATTGATGCAAACCACATAAATAACCTACATCTTCTAGGTACTTGTCTATAATCATTGATCTATACTAACTTGAAAAGAAAGCTCCTTTTAAGTTAACGAGCGAGAGATCCACATGACAACATTCAGCTTGGGTTAAATACTTCGATTTTAGTTGAGCCACTACAACAAAATCGGCTTTATAGGACATCAGAATATGTCTAAATGTCCTAGTAGACTGCTTTATAGGACAACAATTGTACGTCCTATGTAAAGATGTTGCATATGTTGATTTCACATGATCTGGGTACTAACAAGTTTTTATGACAACGTTGAAATAAAATGTCCTATTAGTCTTTTTATATTACATTATTTGAAAAAATATAAACAAGGGTTCATAGGACGCTTTACAAAACCGTCCTATGAATTGCCAACACAAGACTATTTCAAAAAAGTGCCCTAAAAACTTTTATGATACCAAAATACATCCTAGTATAATACCTTTACATATGCTGAGCTCATAAACGAGTTAAATAGTCTCGAGTTCAAGCCCACAAACGAATTAATTGATCTCAAATTTGAGCCCATAAACGAGTTGATTGATCTCAAGTTTGAGCCCATAAACGACCTTATAAAGCTTGAATTTTAGGTTCAATATATAACTCAACTATGTTAAATGAGCATTATATTGAAAAAGTGCTTCGTTAGCAATGTTAGTTATTGGAATAAGGATTGGAAATTTAAGGAAAAAAATGGAACCTGTAAGAGACCCGTGATGATGTCTGCAGTAGTTGCTCCTTCACGTAAACAAAGAAGAAGACCCTGCGATTTTTTTTTTGTAATCATATTAAGATCTTGCATTCTTGCTATCATAACAAACAAACAAACAAACAAACAGAAAGGGTAAGAAAGAACTTTTACGTACCACTTGAGATCTTTGAAAGCCGACCTCCATGCATACAAAGTAAAAGTCGTGTTTACTTAAAGATTGCATGGCCATCATTGATAGCTTCGGTATTTGGGCTTTGGGATTCAAGCAACCAATCCTTATGGGCCATTTTGGTCTACTACCTGAAACAATCAATCCAACCACTTAAATTCTAAATCAGCTAAATGTTAGTTATAATCGTAGAAAAAAGTTACCACGGTCTAGTCTAGTCTAACCTTTGCTTGGAAAGAAATTGACTCCTTCCTTTTTACTTACTTCTGCGGGTGAAGGAACGTATCCGAGCTGAATCCATGTATCTATAATCATCTCTAGCCTATCCTATACATTCATTAAACTCGCAACAAGTGAGGTACAAGAAATGAACACTTCACAATAAAATCTACTTTATAGGACGTCATAAATGTCCTATTAATACAGCTAAGAGGCTTAAGTTTATAGGACCAAACAATTAAGGTAAAAGTGTTGCAATAGGTTGATAATATGACTCTTTTAACAAGTTTTTAGGACACCTGTTTTAATAACATTTTTTTTTTCAAATAATATCATAATATAAGACTTTATATCAAAATGCCCTAGAAACTTGTTATGCAACACCCCAAGTTCTTAATACTTTTGTTTTGGGTTAATTACTATGTTCATCACTTAAAAAAAACTCTTTTAAGTTAAATATGTGGTCTAAATGTTTTGGGTAAACATTTTTGTATATTTGGTGACTTTCGGCCATTTAGGTTAAGTTTTGACAAAATTTAGTGTGGGAATCTATCTTTCCTATTATGATACGGTTGCTTCAAACTATAAAAGTATTCGGAACCTAAATCTATGAATTTGGCATATATTGGGTTTGTCACTAAACTGTAAAAGTTTTAGCAGCTAGCAGAAATTTTTTCTAACCTTTGTTAACGTTTGCAGATGTACGTGTTTGAGACTCATATATATACCATAGAGATCAATGGCAGTGAAAATTGGGTATACGACAAAGGGTAAACCTGCTTGCAATCTTTTGCATAATCAGAGTTAGCCAGCAAATCAAAATCTTATAAATCCTTCATCATCAGAAAAAACAAAACGAACCTTTGGTTGTTCTTTAACATAATATTTAAGGTTGCAGCCAGCATAAGACCAAGGTTGTCAAAGCAGACTGTTTGGATCTGAAAGAAGATAGATATTGATTTGATCGCATACAAAGAGTAAATATATATATATATATATACATATATATCTAGGGTCAGGTTCAAATGAAAACTCACATTTGATTGTGAACGTGAGGACCGTTGAGATCGAGCCATGTGGCATATTCACTCTGAATAATCATGTATTATTCAGAGTGGATAACACAACATTCAGTGTTATTCAAAGTGAATAGAGCTGAATAATATAGAATGTTGTATTATTCACTATGAATTGATTGTTGTGTTATTCACTCTGAATAATACATGATTATTCAGAATGAATATGTGACGTAGCACGATTATGCTGTATTATTCACTCTGAATAACACTAAATGTTGTGTTATTCACTCTGAATAATACATGATTATTCAGATTGAATATGCCAAGTGCGCAATCTAAGCGGTCCTCACGTTCGCAATCGGATTTGAGTTTCCATTTGAACTTTTGTCTATATGTGTATATAAAACCACAAGAAAGAACGAAAGCCCGAATTCAACATGAACCAACCTGTGCTTTGGCAGAAACTTCACCGAGGTTATCTGCTACTGCAAAACTTCGATGCACTGCAGTCTGCAGAAAAAATAAAATCCCTAAGAGTATGAACTACATGGTAAAACTGTTTATCCTTCTTGGGTTGTATAATTATCTATTTAAGTTCAAGAAAATAAAAAAGCATCTACTCTCTGTGGAACTCGAATATGATTGATCTGATCATATGCCTGTGAATAAAAATGTAGATTGAGAAAGTGGAAAGATTTGAACTTACACCAGTTGCTAGGTAACAAGCGAGGCTGATCTGCTTAGCGATGTTGGCTATCGATGCAAGAAACAAAAAGTATTGCGGAAAAGCAGGAGTCATCAACTCAAGTCCAATGCTCAAACTGAAAACAACAGATGTCGAGAACCTAACTCTCTTCAATCAAGGTAAAAGAAGGTTACGCTTAAAATATCATCTATGAAGAAAGAAGTCAAACATAGAACGAAATCTTGATTAGTTATGGATCGGCAAACAAATACCTTGAGGTTTGTATCAAAAGCAGAGGCTAGGCTAGCTGTGTAGACGCATCTACTTAGCCGTCCAAGTCCGTCCTTCAAAACCCAACTCAGGGCTGCTGCGGATGGAAGTGACCGAGCATATCCAATTCCAATAGCCCTGAACATTGCCTAAACTAAGACATACTTGTCAATTCCATGCCAGAGAGAAAAAACAGATCGAATAATAGAGAATAAGAAACAACGAAAAGAACATCCATACAGAAATATAAACAAATCCACCAAAAGGGGCATTAGGAGGTTAAGGGTTCAATTTTCAAACTTCACCAAAGGAGTGGATTGTGCGTGAGTGAGTATTTTCCGTATAAAGATTATATACTTCAATATATATATATATATATAGATATATTTAGAGTTGTTATCTGGTCAGAAGTTGAGGTTAACTTGAGAAGACTGAGATGTGGTTATCAGCCGTTGGATGAGAAATGGATGCACATTAGGATGAGATGCAGAAAGATGCACCAGATCCATTCCCTTCTAAAGCGCAATTCATGGGAGGACATGAGATTAAAAGAGTTCAGATCCACTTCTCATGCTTCTCAGTTCTCACCGTTAACTCAAATTCTCACGCGATCCTTTGCCTATATATAGGGTCAGGTTCAAACGTGAACTCAATTTTGGTTGTGAACGTGAGGCGAATCTAAGTCACACATCTTCGTTCACAACCAAAATTGTGAAGATGTGTGGCTGAGATTTGTCCTCACGTTCACAACCAAAATTGAGTTCACATTTGAACCTGGCCCTATATATATGGGTTAAGTTTTGGTGAGACCAAGTTGTTTCTGTGAGACCGGTGAGACCACATATTTTACATGAAACTTCAAATCAAAACATTTGTGTAGGTAAAAAAATTGAACATTCATCGTAAAAACATACTAAAAAACAGTATCGAAGAAAAAAATCCAAAAAAAGGTAAAAGACGAAACCTTCACAACATTTCTGCTGTGAAGGTTCGCATTATTTATTTGTAACCTTCACAGCATTTGAGCTGTGAAAGTTTCGTTTTTTACCTTGTTTTAGATATTTTTTTGCATCGAAAGTGATTTTTAGGTCTGTGTATTCGAGTTTTATTTACCTTCACGGTATTTTTTTGTGAAGTTTCATACGTTAGGTATTGGTCTCATGCGGTCTCACGGAAACAGCTTGGTCTCGCATGATCCTAAGTCTATATATATATATAGGGGTCGTATCTGTTACAAACTGTGTAGTTTGTACAAACTATACAAACCAATCTCCACCGTACATGTACATGATCAATGGTGTGGATTAATTCAGTTCCTATATTTTCTCTCAACTACATTTCAAAATCACCTAAAAGTTAGGAGATAAACAAAATCAATGGTCAAGAAAAACAAAATCAATGGCTAAGATTAGGTTTGTATAGTTTGTACAATCTACATGGTTTGCAACGGATACTTGCCCTATATATATATATATATATATAACACATCCGTCACCATAGCTACAAAAACAGTTTGTTTAAAGAAACAAGATTGAACAAAGATGGAAACTATTTATCCAGATACATATTCACAAATATTTATCAAAAAGCAGGTAAATACATGGTGATTCAAAACATATTGAACGACTGACTGAGATATTTACGGAATAGGGAGCATGACGAATACGTTGCAAAATATGCCAACTTCAAAAGTGTGTAACTTTTGATTCAGGAGCATGTTTGGAGCCCTGACCTGATCGTGGAAGGTCACAACAAGCGACACGTTGAATTCAAATTGTAATTTTGGGGCTCCAATTTTGACTCCCCCCCAAATTTAGAATATTCTTGCGATTTTCTTTTAGTTGGTTTTCAATATAAATAGCATGAAATCAAGGATTTCCGTCAATCATGTGCTATCTTAGGTTAGAAATTTCAGTATTTTAGGCACAAGTTTGAAAGTTGAACTTTTAGCCAAATAGGCCAAACTTAGCAGCATTGAATGCCCACATTTGCTACAACTTACAATGTATGTAGTGTGCTTCCATCCTACATCATATGTATATGCATCCACAACTATGGCAATTTTATACATAAATATACAAAAAGGCTCATAAGAATCAACTCAAAACATATAAGATTTTGGCATCAAGTTCCTAAATTTGCAAACAAACATCCACTTCTATATAACTGGAGAGTATTATTATTATACCTGTGTAGCAAGAACTTGAAGAGCAGAACTGAAGACTCTGTGCAAGAACTTCCATTTCACATATTCCAAATAATTTTCATTAATTTCTCTGGGAAGCAAGAAATTTCTGACACCCAAACTGCAGCTTCTGAACAACCTTCGACACCCATCTCTCAAATCATCAAAATTATCAAAATTAACTGGCTTCCCATCAACAGAAACCAATTTTATATCATTACCATCCCAAAAGTATCGAGAAACACCATCAGACTGTCGAATAACAACCGGAAGTAGCGTAGGTGATGTGGTTTCAAGTTCCTTTTTCGATTTCTCCTCTTCAAATTCAAAGTGGAATGAAGTCTTCAACGGAATTGGCAGTTCTGAGATTCTTCTAGAATAGGGGTTTCGCTTAATTGGAAGAAAGGTTTGGACTTCTTTTCGTCTTTCCCATTGCGAACCGAAATTGAAAGCAGACTTTGAGGTAGAAATATGTAAGGCAGATTGCATGAGATTGAAGAAAGAATTCAGACTGCAACTTGATGAACTGCGTAATATTTGTGTGGAAGGGAATCCAGGGCTACATGATGGTTCAAGAACATCAAATCAATGATTGATCATAATCATATATATGCATCAATTTAGAACTTCGTCCCTCATATTTATCAATTTCAGTAGATTCCGTTCCTCTTTTGAACGCACATCAACTTTTTCTGAATCCGGTTTAATAAGAGGCATTTAAGTCGATTTACATTTTCAATTATCTCATTTTTTTTAGTAATAGATAACTAAATATATTATATTCCCCTCCATGACGCCCTTACGTGAAAAACCCGATGTAACTTTTATTGTTTCTGCATCTACAACAGTTAGGAAATCGCCCACTTTGTAACCTTTTCTCAAAACAACAGAATCCTAAATTAAATTATCTTTGATTCCCCCCAGACACCCAAAACTCAACTATAGTCAACATGGCAGTCGTTCTTGATTTACAGCATTCCTTCAACAAACACATTGTCAGTTCATTCCACCACTTTCTGTTATACATAGATTTATAATATATTAGTATGTATGTACCTATTTCGTGGGGAAAAATCATGAATAAATTGTGTGTTTATGTGTTTGTGTGCTTCTGCTGCACTAAGGAGGATCGAAGTGAAGAGGGCGGAGATATGGACGATTGATAATGCTGTAATGATATGGTTACTCAGGTTGCTAGAACATGTTGCAACAAATTTATCATAAGAAGAAGAAGAATCAATAGGCAAATTTGTGCATTTATAAACCCAAAACATGAACAAACTTAAAAAAAGAAGCTGAAAGTTCATGCAAACCGACTAAAAGAGACCTTCCAAGTAGGAGAGGAACAAAAAGATACAATAACTCGTTGGTAATACCTTTCGATTTGAAGATTCTACAACTCGATGGGTATCGAGTGCCTTCGGTTTGCGTTAGGTTGGGTTGGATTGGGTTACCGGGTCGATCAAGTTAGTCGAGTTTATATGCACCCCTAGTGAGGGGAGAGGGCTTAGTCGTGGAGAAGAAAAAGAAAAATTAAAATTAAAGGAGATATTAAATGTATTTTTATAATGTATAAAATATCTTGTAATTTTTTAATATCTTAATAAAAAAATAAAAAATAGATCAAATAACTAAGATATCCACATTTAATTAGACTTGAGGTAAGAAGTTAGTGGTCATTAGACAAAGGGACGAAGTCCGTTGGAAATGAACAAACGTGAATGATCAAATCCGAACATTTGAAGTTTAGGGACAATATTCGTTGATAATTGCAAACGTCTTAAGTCCATTTTTTGAATAAATACGGGTTACAAACTGCGGTATGTAATTTATAGTGTTTTGCGTCTCTGTCACTAACTCCATTAAACAACTCTCTATTAACTCATTTTCAGGGCCGGTCCTAAGTCTTTGTATGGCCATAGCAAAAGAAGCTAAAAAATGCCCCGATCCCAATTAACATAACATAGAGAAGCAGTACCTTAGTTCATAGACACTAGATCTTGATAAATGGGTGTATCAATAGTTGAGCAACAGTCAACGGATAGTTTGGTTAACTTGTAAGCATTAGATAATAACATTGCTGGAATAGAAGAAGATTCACGCCTCCTGATTTTCAACTGAAAACAAAATGCATATTTTTATTACATTAGTATAAAACCTAACCAAATTATAAAAAGATACCAAAATAAACAAACTATCTTTTCTAAATCATTATTCTATATCCATTTACTTTCAAGATAAGTAGGACACCAAAGAAACACACAAGCTTTCAAGAAAAAAAAATCAAAGATATTTTGGCTATCTCAAGAGTCAAGAATACCCCTTCCAAGTGGGAGTACGGATTTTTTTATTGTTGATGTTAACATCCCCAACACAGTGCACCAAAGACTCCATATATCAGCCACAAGTCCATAGCTATTATTCAATCGATCAACAACATGAGAGGATATAACATCAAATTGTCAAGGCAAAATCATCCAACATAAATTAGCGAATGGATTGAACACTGTAACTGGTTGGACATACATGGTTTAGGCATTAAAGCGCTCAAAATGGTCCTATCTAGAGTAGCAAAAAGATGGAAGTGGTAAAAGAATTGCAATTCCTATGTCCAGTCAATGTTTAGCAACAAAAACTTCATAAGGATATCAACACTTGAAAATAAAAAGTTGTTGTCAAATCAAATGTTATGGGGCTAAATTTCAGACATATCCCAAATTTCGGTAACTCTCGAGACCATATCTTGGTTCTAGTGTGTATAACATGAGACTGAAAATTGGCATCCATGGATATCCATCTCAACCATAAGACCCTTGTTCGCTATGCATGTTAATTTAAAATAAACTATTTCTTAGTTTGCTAGAAGAGTTTACTGTAAATTTCTTATGTTCCTTGTAGATTGTTTCCTGATTGCAAGTAAGGTTCTTTCTAACACAAAATCCCGAAGAAAGTAATATACAAATACGAAATTGGACCATTTGCTATGCCAAGAACAGAAAAACCATTAAACCACCTACCAATGTAAAAAACACAAATGAGCAGAACCACAAAACATATCCAAAACTCCAGCTTAATTCAGCGGTCGATTTAGGGACAGCAAGGCAACAACCACTCAACCAGTAATGGATTAAGCTAGATGCCAACAGTATTGGATTTAGTGCAGCAACCACAATAGTGATATTGAGGGTTGGCTAGGGCAGAATCAATAGAACAATAACTTATTGAAGACAATAACCAATTGATTGAGAGAATTTGAGACTTAAGAGTGATAGTGGTTCGTGAGACCGACTCTATGTTTCTCTTTGGTTAATTTTTACATTTTTAGGCTCCAATGAAGCGATCAAATTGAATGCATGCACCTAAAAACAAACAACAATTTGAATGATTTCCGATGTTTCAATCAATAAAGCGAACAACAACTAGAGAAAAACTGAAAATTAAGAATAAGGACTGACTACGAAGCTATTAGTGTGTGTGTGTGTGTGTGTGTGTATATATATATATATATATATATATATATATATATGATACGCACTGATGAAGGAAAGTCTTTACCTGTCGATGAAGAAGAAGAAGAAGAAGAAGAAGACGGTCGATTTAGGCAGCCAACGGAGAAGGAGTTACAGATGATGACGGAGGTAGCAGCGGCGGAGGATCGGCGGCAGCGGTGGCGGAGGAGAGGCGGCGGCGGCGGCGGAGGAGGGAGGAGCGAGGGAGGAAGAAGCAGGGGGGTTCTGAAATATTTGCATGCCAACGTGGAAGAAAAGGGTTCAACGGTTCATTTGGGGTGGAGGTGGTGGACCCCACCACATTGATATTTTGGTAAATTACGATTTTAGTCCCTGTGATATGTTGCAAATTTTGATTTTTTTGGAAGGAGCATTGAACCAATGAACGAACACACACGCGCATCCATGCACGCCCCCTCGGTGGTATCAGACAGCCCAATAATCTGTCATTGTCCCGGCCTAATTTATGCCGGACCTAAAGCACAACCATAGTCTTTGACTGGGGCTAGGGGGCAGCCAATCTATAACTGGACCAACTCAAGAATTTGATACTCCTCATAGCAATTGACTCCCTTTGGGATCGAACCCGGGTACACTAGGTTTCCATCCACAGCCCCCCTCCTAGGATGTCACCGCTCTTAGGAGACCAACTGAGCTAAACATGATTTGTGTAAAATTTGATTGTTTGTTTTATGGTTTAGAAACGTGATTGTTGTTTGCACCTCCCCTATGTAGGGGTGGCAATTTTCGACACGGCACAAAACACGGAGATAAACGGGTTTGGGTTGACGTCAGCCCGCCAATTTTCACGGTTCATGTTCGGGTTGATCCGTCGGGTTGGTGGGTTGACCCGCAAACCCATTTAACTTTAAATTATTTTTTTATAATTTTTATATGAATTGAAAATTTGAAATAGACAAAATGATAAATACATAACCCTAAATCAGTAAGCAGTCGTCACCTACTTCTAATTCCAACTCTCTATCATTTGACGTTCCAAAGTCCAAACTTCCAATTCCAATCGTCGGCTCGTCGAACACTTGCTCACGTCTTCCAATCGATGTCGCCGTCGCCGTCACAGGTCGCGTCTCCATGACTCTGTCGCACTCTACCGCCACAGGCTTTCTGTCGTTGTCGGTTTCATATTGGAAGTTTGTTTTTTGTAATTTGATTGGGATTAGAGGAGTTTAAGTTGGATTAATGCTTTAATTATAAATAAGATTCAATACACTTCTCCAGCAGGTGACAAGATTTTAGCTCTGTTGGTCGAGTTTTTGTTTGATGATTTCTGATAATTTATGTTTTTGTTGCTTTAATTTCAAACTTGTATGACCCGTCAACGCGCCACTGACCGCCAACCCGTGACACGACTTGTCACGGATAAAAATCGAAGATTTCGACACGATTAGCTACATGGGTCGTGTCACGGGTTGAGATTTCTAACCCGCCAACCGCTGCTGTCCCGGCCTAGCTTACACTGGACCTAGTGTCCATCCATAGTCTTTAACTGACCTGTGCGGGCAGCCCAGTCTATGACTGGACCAGCCCAAGGACCGTGTACTCCTCATGCCCTCAATTGACTCTTCTTGGATTCAAACCCGGGTAGACTGGGATCCCATCCACAGTCCCCTCCAGGATGTTACCTCCCTTAGGAAGACTAACTAAGCTAGACATTATTTGTATTTTAATAATAGAAGTAACGGGGTTTTTTCCAAAACGTAAAAACTTAACGGAGTTGAATGGACACATATAGCGAAACTCTTACAAAAATAGAATTCTTGATGATGGAATAACCAAAACATTTGGTTTGTAAAACTTTTGAAAACAACTTATGAAACATTAAATACTGCTCATTAAACAATGAGTATCATACAAAGTTTTGGTTTCAACTTTTCACTACAATATCCACATCACTTTTCTCCTATCCTATCCTCAAAATCCTCACCAACATTTCAAATCCCATACTACAACATTTCATATCCTTACCATTTTTTTATTAATTTTAAATATAAATATAGAAGAAAGAGAAAGAGAGGAGGAGGGAGGGGGGGGGGGGGGGAGAGAGAGAGAGAGAGAGAGAGAGGGTATGGACGGGTTCTAGAAGCCGTCGTCCAACCTGTTGGGCGAAACCATGTGTGGCGTAGCACGAACCCGCTCGACAAGCCCGTCCATGCTACGACATGACCTTAGTACATAATCTTTGGAATTCAAGTTTATAACTTAATAGTTTGAATTATAAAAAACCAAAAGATAAACATATTCAAATAAAAAAACACTATTGATATTGCATATCCAACATACAGCATTAAAATGAATATTGGATTTTTGTAACTGAAAATTGCATTAATATTTCATTCTCAATTTATAATAGAATTTAAACTATGTTGCATTGGAGACGGATACAACTTATTATTTTAAATAATCTTCTTTCAAAAACTTTATTTTGAAAATAATTCAATTAGGAAAATCTATTACATGTTTAGATAAATTAGCATTAACATGCTATAAGTTTATAAACTGGAAAAAGAAAACGTATAATAACTAATAAGTTTATAAATAAAAAGAGAAAAACTATTAACCTTTTTTTGTTTTTAGATGCCTTTTCATAGCAGGCAACAAAATAAGGACGGGAAACTGTTATCAGCATTGAAGTAAAGAGGAATAAAAATAGCCATTCGATTTCAATAATACTTACCATAAACTATTTAAAATAATGTTCAAGTTATTATATAGGATTCACATACACTAAAAACAATTAAGATGAATACTTGAGAAAATTGCAAAGGTTTGAGAGTTATAAAACGACAATTATAAAAATAGCGTTACGCAAATGGCAACAAGACTTCTACAATCCGTTGCCAAATGGTCTCATGACATCCGTTCAAAACCTCTTTCATATCTCAAAAACATGCAATCGTCAAAGAGAAAGGGTAGACACCATCCTTTAAAGACCAGATCTCAAAAAGCCTGATAAAGCCCAACTTTTTGGGCAGACCTGCACCTAGGCCGAAAAAGCCCGATCGAGCCCTTTATCAACCCCAAATCCCATTATTTTGCTCACTAAAAACAGGCTTGCATTAGGCTTTTTTTAGTACCAATTTTGTTTTTTATAAGTTACATAAATCAAAATCAAAAAGGAATAGTAGCAAATGCCTAGTAAATGGTACATGGAATACAAACACAAAAGGAAATATAAAGAAGATGATCTCATAGTGTTCATATGTTGTTGGCCACATCAGATTTGGGTTGTGCTGAAGAAGTTAGTTTAGCACGCCGCTCGTCGTAAGATGCTGTAAAACGTTCACTCATGAGTAAAAATAATATAAGCAAGTGGAACATCTCAAATTGCATGAACGTAAAACCTACTTTGGTCCGTTTCCTTTTGTTTTCTTCGACTTTATCCGGTTCCTATTTCACGTAATGTAATTTTTCCACTTTGGTATATATCAAATGGGGCATCTCTAATATTTAGGTATAGTTTAGGGTACACGCCACCCTCTAAGGTGCTCCCACCGCATCCGCATCAGTCCCACGGGTAGGTAAATTAACGCATGCATCTCATTGGCAGAGAAGCAGTGCCTGGGCTTGAACCCAAGACCTCACACATGGATTACTACCACACATCTACCGCTAGGACAGGTCAGCGGGAACAAGGATGCATGAAAATGCAATGTTCTTTGGTCTGATTCTTATTACGTGTAACATGTTCCAGTCTAAATGTTTGAGATATTACGAGGTACCAAAATGAAGGTTTCAGAAGTATATCACACAAAATAGAATTAAGGCCAAAGTACGTTGCATTTTCATGCAATTTGACCTTTAATAAAAGGTAGGATCATGAGTTAAATGTTCAAATATCATTTCAATAATGATAAAATAAGAAAATATTGTCAACTAGAAGCAATACCAATTCTATCTGATGTCGACAATAAACAAATATCAACTTACTTACGGGATACGACTATTTGAGTAAAGATAAGATGGGACTTACGTTCGGTAGGACGCGATATAAGAGAAACATGAGCCGAAACTTTCTTTTTGGTCTTATAACATGCTGCACCGGCATCTGCATATTTGAACAATATTTTTATCACCAATAATAATAATAATATCAACAGTTGGTTTTTATCAGTTGAATTGGAAGTTGTTACCATCTTGGGTGGCTGAAAGGCTCGTTAAAGCCGCATGGAAAATTGCAGCTTGAAGTTTGTATGTCTGACATTCTTTCTCTAAATGCAACTGCAAAGCCCGTCTGGCATCTATTCATAGTAAAGGTCAAAAATATAACATATAAGGTTAGCAAAACGCAACTGGTACCAGTGATTCAGTGTAATTTATAAGGTGAGGTTTAAATAGAACCAGGAACTGCTTATTATACCTACTTAAAGATTGCATATGGGCTTATTGATTCAGATGGGACTTATTATTGATTGGTTGGAAGCAGCCACTCTACCATTTGGGGCCGAGGTCAGGATTGCATACATTTTACCCCTCAGACCTCACCTTCGGTAAGTTTTGTAAAAATGCATATCTTTACAAAGCCGACAAGTTTTGTAAAATGTGCAAAGATAAGGTCAGGATAACAAAATCCCATACAAGCAATAATGTAAAGAATGCAACACATTATTGCCCAATAAATAGAGGGCAAAGTTATATTTAAGTTATCTTTGTTAATTAAGGATAGGTAAACCCTCATATACACAAGCTTAAAACATAATATAGCAAATGCAAATAGATTTTTAGGTAACTTTAAGTCCCATAAATACCACAAAGATACCACCGCATCTTTTTAGCTCATCTTCCTACAGTTTTTCATTTTCAACTTCGGGGTAACTTCTCTATTCATATTCATTTCACAGAAATGGGACCGGCAAAATGAAAATAAGAATGAAACAAAATGGACAAAATGAGCAGGAGGCCATCAAAATTTAGCACAAACATTGTTGACTAAAATAAACATGGAAAACGATTTATATGATAAGCTGCTATTAAGAATGGGATTACATAAAAGGGGTGGTTGTATTAACTTAATCAAGTACGTACCTGAGGAGCACATAAAATTGAGACCTTCAAATTCACAAGATTGAAGAACTAGTGGAATCTCTGAAGCCATCTTATACTGAGGTTTCCTAGGCGTCTTTTCAACGTCAAGCAAAGCATCTATAACCTACAAAAAAAAAATTAATCTCAGTTACTGTAAGGAGATATAAGTAAATATGTTAATAGTTATCTTCAGAATTCTCAGGACTTCCTAACACAATTCAAAATGTATGCTTAGAAACCCTTCAACAAATAAACATTCCATCCCATTCTTTCAGGCGAATACTTGGATATCATCTATATATTAGATAACATCATAAGAAGCGTTCCTTTTTATACATTTTATTATTTAAATGCATAAAATTCAAGAGAAATCAAATCAATTACGTACATCTGGTGATTCGAGACCTTGGCCAATCAAGAATAACACAGCAACCATGCACCGAACCTGGTGCCACAAGAAAGCACTGCCTTTCACTTTCAATAACATGAGCTCCTCACTGTTAAAAAGGTAAAACCCTCAGGTTAGTAATCAGTTAGCAGCAACCCATATAGATACAATAATTATCGTTTCACTAAAGAACTTCAGTAACAAAATTTATGATTATTGTCTTGACTTCCGTATATATGAAGAGCAAATAATAATTAATTAAACATCTTGAGTTCAATAGTAATAAGCTGTGGATGTGTTTCAAACCTTCCATCACAAGGACATATATCGAATGATGTAATGCGTCGTTTGTAATTATGCACATTTGCCGCATCCATCTTACAAAAATTTCTAAAATCATGTTCACCAATGAGCCTTTTACATGAACTCTGCATTGCCTGGAGAAATCAAATACCGTATAAGAGTCAAAAGGAGAAAAACAAGATGTTTCCTTATAGCAGCAGCAAGCTAAAAGCTAAATTCGTAAAAAGCCAAGACATGAAAATAAGTGTACCAATATGTTCAAATGTTGTCTCCAGAAGAAGTATATGTATTCCCTACCCAGACAACTAAACCTGCAAACAACCCAAGCGCAATGAAACAACCATTTACTTCAATCTTAAACTGATTTCAAAATTTGAAGTTATTACGACTTTAAAAATAGCTGATTGAAACACATCACAGAAACAATAAAAGAAAAATCATGAGTGAAAAGATCTGAAAGGCCATACAACAAACCTTGCGCTAAAATTAATCGGAGCAGGAGACCAGCCTATCACTCGAATATCATCAGGGAGAACTCCATTCAGTATTCTTACATAATCCAGCTCTCCTTCTGAAAAAGGAATCCAAAATATAAGGGTCTAAACAATTAAAAGATGTAAAATCCAAGTCAAGAGCTTCTGTTGATTGCTAAAAACAATACGATTATTTAGTTGTTGCAATTAGTATTTGGGCAATTAGTACGGATTATTTAGTTGTTGCAATTTGATGAATATTTATTTTTGCCCAAAAGGATTGTAGCAATTAGTATTGGGTATCTCATATTGGAAATGGTTCCAATTTTCACGAGATATAGGGAGTATGTACATAAAATATCTATAAAGTGCCAAGATAAGTATTTCTGAAGCAAAATAAGTAATCAGGAAGGCTTAAGCTTAGTTCAGAAAATTGGAAAGCGAAAAATTAAACAAGTGCTGCAATCTTAGGTAAGATTAACATTTATAGAATGAACATCATAACCAACAGTAGATTAATATTTAAACAGAAATTTGACAGAAAAAAGTGTAACTGACCATCGTCTACAAGTTCCTCAGATGTACTGCCTCCATGTTCCTTAAGTTTTGACCTCAATAGTAATGCAACAACCTACATAAAAAAATCATGATTGGAATCATAAGAAGAAACAAGATGATAATATTTAAAATTTGGATTAAGCACATATGTCTAGACTGTAAACCATAGGCTAAGAAAGATTACTACATAGATGTGCTGTTTTAGCACATTTAGTTGAAATGTTAATCTATAATTAAGGCATGTGATCAAGCAGATCAGGATCTCTTGGTAGTTGAACCTGTAATAGTTCAATATGCTTAGTTGTGTATGAAGATTAACAAACTCAAGTTGAAATGGATAGGCCTAATGATAGATCATTGCTTACAAATAGCTTGATAGTATTAACCGATGCAGGATGAAGCCAAGAAAACAAATACTAAAGAAAACGACTTGGGGATTCGGAAGTACTCCCACAAACCCTAGAATATCTTAGAATTCATACTAAGATGTTGACATCTTGCAAAACAAAATTTAACCAAAAGCAATCTTAAAACTGAATTATTATTTATTAGTGCACTATGACCCATCCATAGGCCCACTGAACAACATTATAAATCATGTTCCCAAACATGGGAAAACAAATAAAACCTAGAAAGCATAACCGTATAAATAAACCAATGGTGATTGCAGTTCCTATTATTAATGTTATTGTGATTTCATATAATAGAAATAATTGAAGAATATGAAACTTACTTCTTTTGTCAACTTACTTGCCCCACAGAGGAAACACCCTTGTCTGTTCTACCGCATCTTGAATACTGCAAATCCTTCTTGTCACCAAGTACAAGTCTTGTCTTTTCAAGGGCTTTGAAAATCTCGGACTGCAATTAAGACAGAAAATAATTACGTCCATCGAGACATTTTCCTGAACTTCGTATAAGTGTTGGCATTGTAATTAGATAATGGACACAAAAATAGCAAAATTCATTACTTTTGTGACATACAGTGCCAACAAAAAGATTAAGTCAAAAGATCAACAAACAGACCTCGATAGTTGGATCCTGCTGAGCTTCTGATGCAAAACCATAAAACCTGTCATGTTGCACATTGTAAGTGTTGATAGCAAAATACGTGAAGCATTCGGTAACCCTGGTGTACCAAGGCTCCTCGGCTTTACAAAACTCTGCTTCCACCCAAAAACAAAGGCTATGTTTGGCAAACTAGCTGATAAGCTAGCTTATGACCGATAAGTTAACTTATGACTGATAAGGTAGCTAACGACTGATGAGGTAGCTGATGACTGATAAGCTAGCTCATGAATAAGTTATGTTTGGCAAAAACTTGCTGATAAGGTAGCTTATGACTGTAAAATGACAAAAAAAGACATGTTTAAAAATTGGTAGTGTAAAAGTAGCAAGGGTATATTTGGAATAAAAAAATAATAAGTCTCATAAGTCATCAAAATGCTAGTAAGAGTAGCTTTTAAAAAAGCTAGCTTAGAAGCTAACTTATAAGCTAGCTTATGGTCCATCCAAACATATGTACCTGACTTATAAGTTGACTTATAAGCTACCTTATTTTTACCAAACGTTGCCAAAATAATAATCATAATTTATGGTAATATTTAATAAAATCCGTCCATTTTTCTCACCTTACCTGGTTTGTATCACAGTTATTTACAATATTGCATGCAATTCATTGTAAACTGAAGTTCTTCTAAGGAGAATATATCACATATATGCACTTAAGTCTATTATTAGCAGGCAGTGAGATCATGATCATGGTAAGCTACTAAAGAGAAGTGAGTGGATGGAAGCATCATTTTACCTCTGACCAAAATACATAATTTTGAGAGCCACAAATCTTTGAGAGAGATGATTCATGGAGTTCAAGTTATAACCTGTAGAAAAGAGTGCATTTTGTAAACAAGCAGTAGAAGGTTGCAGTGTTTAAACATGAGCAACAAAAACATCTTCTCAAAAGACAGTCAGAAAGGTAACTCTGAACCGCTTAACATTAATTCATTATAAAATACTTTGCTTCAGGTTGGATAATAAGACATCTAATTAGCCTAAACTAAGTAGGCTTGCTTCATCTGAGTAGCTTGGCACATTTATTACACAGACATAAAATCAATAACCATGAAGTTTTTATGTTTGTAACATGTGATGTTAACTTATCAAACATAAAAAATAGAATTCAAGTCTTACACCATCCAGATTGTCAACTTATAAGACTCTTACTTCAAGCTTTTAAGCTCTGTTTCTACAAACATGGACAAATGAACCAAATCGGAGTTATTGGGTTTGATCAGATCTACCAAAAGTGTAAAGATAGATAGTGTCATCAATCCTTCACTTTCGAGACTACTATAGCGATGTGCTTGGCCAAGGATACATAGTTCTTTAACTTCATTTTTATACACACGGAAGGATCCAAAAAATATGAAGTTAAGTGGCGATAATAAAATAATATGTCAATTGTCATGATGATCCCATGGATTGGAAATATATACAGTTGGGTCCAAAGTAAACAATTCTATTGTAGGTCGACCACGGTTCATATGAACTTCCATATAAAAAGTTGATAGAGGAGTTGGCATACCTTCCTAATCTTTAATCAATTCGCATAGAAACCACATATTCATTAAGAGTTCCTATCTTCATACAACATAGCAGTCACTTCTCCTCTTGGATTAAAGGCCTCCACTTCTTAATTATTGACCATGGATATGGAGAGATGATGTCCAAAAACATGTTTGGGATGATAAAACATGTTAAATGAAATGAATACGCAAAGAAGTCCAAAGTCCAAACAGATGCAAGGGGATTGAGAAAAATCCAAAGCATAAATTCTTAAAATAGATGAAGCTCTGCATGCATGGTGGCCTTACAGATATGAAACTTCTTAGGATCCCTAACTAGGAATAACATTTGCCAAAGAAGATAGGAAGTGAGTAAATAGAGGCAATATACCCTTATTGGTAAGGAGTTGGATGGTGTGATAGAAGCATACCAAAGTCTATATAGGTTCACCTATAATCAACTATCCTCTATAACCATCAACAAGCTACAATCGAGGTTTTACATTGTAGTGGCTAGCACAGAAACCACTATTGATCGTGAAGGTAACATGCTAGTACATGTACATGAAGTGGGATTCTAGGCTATAAAATAGTTGTTATAGACAATTTTGGACATGCTAGGTTTTAATCATCATTGCCTCAACTATGGTATGGGTTTCTATCAATGCTTTATAATTGAGGGAGAATCCTATAATAGTACACAGTTAAACCTTAATAACACAAAAATGGAAACCTAATATCAATAATACAATACAATACTAACATAGATATTGTCTCTATGTGCCCAACATTATTGCACAATAAATCACATCATGTCTTACAGTAACTTGGTTATCTTTCACTGCATGCAACCACTTTGTTCTCCATGCTTTGATACTATGATGCAACCACTAACATATTCGCCAATCTTCTCTTCAATAATAATCCAAATAAATTTTTATGTCTTCCCTTCCAATTCAAATCTTCAAATTATTTACAATCCTGGCAAGGTTACGCCTTGCATATGCAGTCTTACAAAGTTTAACCCTTAGAATTCCAATGGTTTTTCCACACAACCCAAAGCGTTAATTTCTGGCCTGGTATCTTTATTAACACCAACAGGTCACCCACAAAGTTTTTGCCAATATTCCTTTCTATAAATCATTTGTCACATTTACAGTTCCTTGCAGAGACTTTCTTCTCAAAAACCTGCCGCATAATCTATTTGGCACCTTAGCACTTATAATTTATAGATTAATGTATGTTTGTAGACTATACTTGCATAGCTTTGCTTATAATAATACAATTAACCGTTGAGATGTCATAAAACAAAGTTTTCACCACACTATAACCTAACATGAACCTAGGCTCGATAAGATGTGTACACAAATTCTTAGTAGTTCACTCGTTAAATATCATTAGCATCCTATTAAGTCATAATATGACTCTCTCTCAAATATATATCCAATACCCATTAAAGTTAGTATTAAAAGACGAAACATTGCATGCTTGCATGTGTCTTAAAGGTTAGAACGTTCTTCACCTTAGATGCTTTTATTCTATGTACAAAATTTTATTAGTGTCATCAAAAGAATCATCAAGTTCTCCACTGAACAACTTATCAAAGTAATCCTATTCCTCTGTCTGACATAGAGAACTTATTATACGGTCTTTGGTTCTCGACTTCTTGTCAATGCAACAATATAATTTAGGTTCAAAGTTTACTTTTTCTATGTCTTAGGGGCCGTTTACTTCACACTTACCCGGTAAGTACTTACCGGATCAATTTACCTTACGGGACGAACATGAAAATGACAAAAATCTTACCCGGTAAGAGCGATAGCATGAACCGAGAGTCTTATCCGGGTAAGTGAGATCCACAACTCTTACCCTGTAAGAGCTTACCGAGTAAATTGTTGTGTACGATACCGTTTTGAGAGGCTAAAATATTGTCCGATATGATAGCGATAGTATTCAATTTTACCGGTAAGCACTTACTGGGTAAGTGTTCAAGTAAACGGCCCCCTAGCCTACTTGGAGACATCATTTTCCCTCAATGGTGTGTGAAAAATGTGATTATTTGAATCATATGTTCTCTTAGCAAATACATTCATATTTGCACAAGGTGATGCAAGTTTATCATAATTTTATTTAGCTGACTAAAAGATTGCACCAGCTAACTATGTAACCTGGTCTTTAATGTCTACGTCCTTTGCTTGATGGGAGAGGTGGAGACTTGAACTCAAAATATTCTTAATTTAATTTCCTCCATAGAATTTTTTTTGCAAATGACAAATTTTCAACATAAAAATAGCAAAATACATGACGTTAGTGATGAGAAGCATGTCCTCTACACATGTAAATTAGAGTTGCATGATTAACAATTGTGAGTCATGGAGATTTACATGAAGGATAGTATTACAAAAAATTTAAACTAATACCAAGTGAATGTTATGCTAGCTTTCCTTTTCCCATCCCATTTGCAAATTCCAAGCTTCAACTTTCCACTTTTTAGCCATGGTATATTCGAATTTCTTTCACCAAGTCAACCTTGAAGACTACTTTACTTGCTAAGGTCACAAGGAGAATTGGTTACTCAAACTCAAAATAGTTGTCTTTTTCCAATTCTCCACCATTGTTACTGTTTTGCAAATGGCAAAACTATTTCAACAAACAAATAGAAGTGAAAGATACAACAATGAAGAAGTTTTTGGATTAGAATACTTTTGTTTCCTCATTCATCTTGTAATGGACATCACATGCTTTGTAGTAGTAACTAGCCATTCGTTCCCACTTCACAATTATGTAAATGAAGGGTCATAGTATGATATTTAGCAACAAATACAAAGCAAACACAGACCTGATAGTCTCTTCTTTGGCTTCCTTTTTCCATTCCCAACACAGGTTCCTAGCTTCAATTTTTCCAAATCTTCAGATAAGCTATTGTTGTCTGTAAAATCAATATTAGAATTTTCCTCCACCTGCACAGGGGAAAAAGAAGAACTTAGAGATTCTTACATAATCACTTGCTTGATGCTACTTACACCGCTGAAGAACTTTCAAAATGTTTGTTCTCACTTATGTTTACAAACAGGTTTTAGAGTTTCTTAGATGTCAAATTCCAAATAGCATGCTTTTCATAAACATATAAGATACACAAATAAGCTATCATAACCAATTCATTTGGTGCTGGGTTTTTAATTTTCTATGAGGTAGGCAAGGCAACCTAATTGCTGAAAAATAGGTTTAACTTTGTACTCTTACAAACAGAAAAATGTTTTTCTTTCCATCAAATACTAAAATAGAGAGCATTGCGAGTGAAACAAAATTCCAATATACCACGATCGAATACAAAATACCAAAAAAAATCTGGTTGCACCATCACCAAATTTCTCATTATTTATTACTACATGAATTTTAAATTAGATATAAAACTTGAGTTCTAGAGCTAGAAATATCCTGAAAAATCAAACTATCTTGTGCTTGTTTCACATAATTGCATACCCAAAATTATGTAAAAGCACTACTAAAATACTATAGTTACCATTCTCCAAAACTAATATAGAACAACATAATAAACCCATAATAGTTTATGAGGTCAAGATTTTTAAGTACTTGCAATTAGCAAATATATGCTCCAAACTGTGGTTTTACATCTTTTCCTTTGAGAAAAATTAGATTCAAACACATTTCAATTGAACTACTTTTCATAACAGAAAGAAAAAAAAAAACAAACTTGTTTACACCTCCCATGGCGAGAAACCCTATTCCATTGTCCACAACGAAAATTGCAACTTGCAGATAGAACAAAAAAAACAAAAAAGAAACCAGAAAATTGGTTATGAAGAAAACACAGCCTAACCTTTTGGCAGCTGCAACTTGAAACAAGAGATGCTAATCTCTCGTTCTCTGATTCAAGCTCCTGTGAAACAAACTGGTGATTAGAATTTAGAATGGAAGAAGAAAAAAACAACAATAGTAATGAATCGAAGAAAGTAGAATGAATATACCTTTACTTTTTGCTGAAAAGAAGACAGCTTAGACCTTAACTCCATGATAATAAGCTCACTCTGATTATTATCATCCATGGCAATGGCACTGGTGCGACTGGTTTTCTTCTTCTTCGCTCTGTTTTTGCAGGTCAAGTGTTCGACAAAATGCCAAATGCGAGAGAGACTCAAATGCGAAAGTAGTTTTAGTGGCTCAATTTACACTTTCTACCCTTTCACTTTGAATTATTAACCTATTTTCTAGGGTTGAAAACCTCGCAAAAACCGGTTGGACCGGACAGAATTGGACCTTTTGTTGTGGTTTGAACGGTCTGGTAACGTGGTTTGGTTTAGAAAAATGTAGAACGTGATAGTCCAGTTTTGTTTCTAAACCAATTAAGGTTGGACCCAACCAAATTAGACCTTTTGGTTTGGTTCGAACTATCTGATGACCTGGTTTGGTTTAGGAAACTATCGAACATGATAGTCTAGTTCGGTAATAGTCTAAACCAACTAAATTGGACATTTTTGATGTGGTTTGAACTGTCTGATGGTCCAATTTAGTTTAGAAAATTGTCGAATATGGTATTCATGGTTTGAGCAGTTTTTTAACGGTTTAAACCAATTAAAGCGGTTGGACTCAACCAAATTGGACATTTTGTTGTGGTTTGAAGTGTATAACTTGGTTTAGAAAACTATCGAACATGATAGTCTAGTTTTGTTTATGGTTTGAGCAGTTTTTTAACAATCTGAACCAATTAAACCGGTTGTGTATGCAAATTATAATATTAAATATGATTGATGTGACTGGTTTTGTATATATATGTAGAGAATGATTCAAAATCTTTACAAACTCTTTTTCCAACTCTAATAGTTTTTTTTTTGTTTTAGAGAATCCATCATTACTTATACTTAGGGATGTAAATAAATAGAGATGAAACTTATTAAGAGGGTGTTTGGGAGGGATTATTTGAAGGTGTTTATAACTTATTTCATCCTGGAAAAACAAATAAGTTAAAATAAAGTGTTTTGATAGCTATTTTTAAAAGCTCTTTACTTCATCCCCTAAAAGCTAATAAGCCATTTTTTAAAAGTCACTCCCTACTAACTTATCAAAAACTCCTTATCAGCTTTTGAAACCAAAAGTCATAAGTTAATAAGCTAATCCAAACACTTTTTAAAAAAACTCTTTTTCCACACCACATAAGTTAATAAGCACTTTTGTCAAAAGTCATAAGTTGTTTTAAATAAGCCCTCCCAAACACCCTCTAAAAAGGTATAATGTACTCACATTGTTTGGTTTTCGTTGAAAACCTAAAACTAAGAAATCAGAGCAAATGAAGATGAAATTTTGCACTCTTGCACCCTAGGTTGGATTTATGTTTGGACGATGATGCTACACCTTGATCTTCAAGAAAAGGGGTCTTAAATGCCTTACGTTTTGTATTTAATGAGAATGATTCGAGATGGGAGGAAGTGGATAGGATAAATAAATGAAACAGGGTTAGAAAGTGGGTTTTTAAGGGTCTGAAACTGTTCGCGAGAGTGCCAAATGATTGTGATGTTGTCACTCTCATGAGGCACCATTGCCCAGGTTGTGCCGCTGGGCTCTTTAAACCCCGCAAATTATTCCCGACGATGATCACAATGTCACTCTCTTGCCAAGTGTATCGTGAGTCCCCCTTTGCCTGCGACCTTGCCCTTTCATTAGTAACCATGTTATCGTTGCATGGCACTATCGTTCCAAACACAATGAACTCTAAAGTTGACTTTTCATTTTCGAATAACTTAACTAATTATACTCAAACTATTTTTAGTGTTCACTTATCAAGCTCTAATATTTGGATTTTGGTTTTAAATTGTAATATAATAATCTTTTTTACCATACTCAAAACTCAAACCGCCCAGCTCAATCCAACCTAACACAACTCAATCCATATGCATTACTAGTAACACTGAGTTGTGAATATAGGTGTAACCGAAGGGCCTTTGGCTTAGTGGTATACGATAACCAAACAATTGTAGAGGTAAAAGTTTTAATCTTACCGAAAATAAGGTAAGCATTTAAATTTTATTTGTTGCATATAGATATGGTATACTTCAAACGATAAAAAAACAAGAAACATATCTAAAATTTACATAACATCATTATGACACTTATACGTGGAACAAAATAAACACAAAATATAACATTTATTCATTGGAATTCTAACTTATTGTGAAAGAATGTTGTCATCCTCTTGTTATGTAATTTTTTGAAAGAATGTTGACATCCTCTGGTTGTGTAAGGTTTTTGTATTTTCAAGATTCCTTCATTAAAAAAAATAACTAAACAAGAGAATTAAATTTGATCAAGGAAGTTCAGAATGCAATTGTGAAAAGTTTTCCATTTTTAAAATTTTTTTTTGTAAGAAACTAAAAGTTTAGAAAATGCGTTTGATTCTTTCAGTTTTTAAAAGTTTTTCGAAAAAAATGAAATGTTTTTGTTTTCTAACTTCTACGTAAATTAGAAAACTGATTTTAGTAGTTTTCTAACATTTTCTAAATGTGTTTTCTAATTTTCTAAGATGGATAATGGAAATTCCACCATTTCAACCAAACGCATTTTTCAAGTTTTTCATAGAAACTGAAAATGAAAACTCGACTCTATATTCTGGAAATTCTTTTAGGAAAATGAAAACAGTTTTTCATAATCAAACACACCTTCAATATTTCATTTTCATTCAAAATATATGATCCAAACGTCACCTTATTGTAGTCCATAAATAAGGGTGTAAGTGAGCGATCTACTCGTAAGCGGCTTGTTAAAAGCTCGATTCGAGCTTCATTTTGAGCTCAAGCTTTTATGATTATGTTTGCGAACCCCAATGTATATATATAATAATAATAAATAAATAATAAATAATAAAAACAACTAATTATTGATTTATAGGTAAATAAGTCAAGTTCGAGTCGATACTTAACCTACTAAGAGCATCCACAATGGAGGTTTTTTTGGGGTTCTTTTTGAGGTTTTTACAGGAACATCCACTGTGGGATAAAGGTTCTTGTCCAGCCACATGTTCTTATTGGAACCCAGATGCTTGAACAGGAATCCGAGTTCTTGTGTATACTTTTCTTTTGTGTTATTATTTTATTTATTTATTAATCATTTTATAAATTCAAAATAAGGAAAGTGATGTTTTGTAAGAACCTTTATAGTGGAGTTTCATTGAGATTTTTATTTTGTTGAGGTGTCAATAATATAGCAGAAAAAATATGCTAATTAAGGTTCTTAAAGGTTCCATCATTATAGATGCTTTAAATTCTTGACAAGCTCGAGCTTAAAACGAAGTCAAGCTCAAACTTTATAAACCTAAACGAGAGCTCGAGTATTCTAAACTTAGTTGGGTTGTAGCAAGTCAAACGGGTATGCAAAACGGGTCGTTTGATTGACCCATAAATATTTTATATAAAAAAATGAACATATATATATTTATAAAGAAAAAAAGTTAATATCGTTATTTTTGGCACAAATTTTAGCATCCTCAATCTTCGGAGGAAATTTGTGTCTGAAACTCTCGAATGCCCGGTATTTTCTCCTTCTTGTTTGAAAATGTAATTCACCTTTTTCCTTTAACTCTTCTTACGCTCCAATTTCATTCAGATCTCTCTTTTTTTGATTCATTTATTTGGGATGCAACTTTCTTGGCGTTAGAATTAATCCATCATCAATCTGCAATTTGTTTCAAGAATTTTCTGATTGATTGATTGATTCATTTATCCTCCTTCATAATCAGGTAATTCAACCAATTCGATTGACTGTTATGATATAATCATCTATCTCTATGTGTTGTTTTTTGTGATCTTAATTTTTGAATTTGGGATTTCAATTGAATGCTGCTGATATAAAGTTTGTAAAAAGTCAAACTTTTTTAAATTTTGATAATTCAACATCAAGTTCTTGATTCATAGTTGATAAACAAACAAAAATTTTAATCGAATTGAAGTTTATTAGATGTTATTGAGTAGAAAAGATTTGGGATTTTTTCCTTTGTTTTTTCTTGATTCTTGATGTGAAATCTTGATTTATAGGGTGCGTTTGGTTTTGGAAAACTGTTTTCATTGTCTAGGAAACGTTTTCAGAAAATGAAGTTGAGTTTTCATTTTTAGTTTTCCTTAAAAATTTTAGAAAACGCGTTTGGTTGAAACGTTGGTGTTTTCATTTTTCATTTTAGAAAATTGAATGGACCAACAGCGTTTTCTAAATTTTCATTTTCCTTGAAAACTTTTCTTGGAAAACACGAAAATTTTCAACAACCAAACACACCCATAATATCCCATTTATCATTTCTATGGGTTGCTTTTGGTACACTTGACATGACATATAAGAGATAGGTAACTCTCTTCCACGATTGACATGACTTTTATGTGGAATAGATAGGATGAAAGTCGGGGTGGAACAAGCTTGTATTTTACTAATATACCCTTATAATAAAACTTAATTCTATTTTAAAACATCATATACACCTCACCCTTCACATTTTATTTATTCTCTAAATGTTATTTACCTTCTTTTATCCATTTGTCTTATCAAACATTGAACAGTTGTGCCCTTGTGTCACGGTACCAAACACACCCTATGAGAAGGAAAAAATTATATCTTGCTCAAATCTCAATGGCTCAATGATTTATGCTTTGATTTTGAATGATTTGAGAATTGATTTTGATTTCCTTTCAACATAACAAAACACGGGTCACTATTGCATGATTGACATGCCTTTTATGTGAAACAGATAAGAACATTTTGGGACAAAGTGAAATAGGCGTGTGTTCCATTATATTTTACCAATATACCCTCAAAGTTAAACCTAATCCCTTTTAGAGCATCCTCCCTCTTTACACTTTTTCTATTCTTGTCTTAACACACACTAAACAATTGTCATGTCTCGGCACCAAACGCACCTTATGAGAATGAAACTCATTTCTTGGTCAATGACTTAACGGTTTATGGTTTGATTTTGAATGATTTGTGAATTGATTTGATCTCCTTTCAACATATTTGATTGTAGGTGCATCTCTGCAAGCAATCGCTCTAAAAACTTGTTAGAGAATAAGAATAGCTAATTAAAGCTTCAAAGGAGGCTCCGAATTTCTTATTCTCTTATTAGTATTATTATTATGAAACTATAGCTGTAGCATCCTCTCTATGTTTGAGAAATAGAAATGGATTTGACCGAAGGGTACATGTCAAACGAGCATAAGGAACAACTTCATGCTGCTTCAGAGAGTGCGGATCCGTCGTCTGTTTCTCCATTGAGAATCTCAACGTCTCCCAAATCTCCAAAGGTTCGTTATGGTAAAGAAAGCCCCGTCAAAGGGAGCCCTACCAAAGGCATTAGTCCAAAGAAAAACGATCGCCATTCGCATTCTGGAAACGATGGCCGTCCTAAGAAAGGTACCAAATCTTGCTCGTAGAGTCAGGTTCACGGGAAAACCTCAAAAAAATGGAAACCCGAGGAACAGTCTGGTAGCCTTTCATCATGCACTTGTGCATACAAGTAATTTGTGACATGCACACGTGCATAAAAACCAAAAACAACTGAATTTACTTGTATGGAAAAGTGCATACAAGTAATTTGTAGTATGCACACGCGCATAAAAACCAAAAACAACTTAATTTACTTGTATGCACTTTGTAGCATGCACACATGCATAAAAACCAAAAACAATAACTTAATGTACTTGTATGCACAATTTGTAATAATTTGTAATATGCACATGTGCATAAAAACCAAGAAGAGAAACTTCATTTACTTGTATGCACAAGTGCATACTAACCAGATGAAGGGCTACCATGGTGTTCTTCAGTTTTCCATTTCTCTGAGGTTTCCCGAGACTTCCTTACTCGTATCATGGAATATTTAATTTAAGATATACATCCCTACCCCACCTTCATTGAGGATATATTGGACTTGTTTGATTTTAGTTTCGTAGCTTTTGGATTAACGCAAGGGAGTTTGCTTTCTTTGATGGTGTTGAACGATGATGTCGTTTTTGTGCAGGTGGTTGTGGGGGAAAAGGAACATGGGGAGGATTACTTGATATGGATGATAATCACTTTATAGACAGTAATGATCCAAACTATAGTAGTAGTGAGGTTTGTGTATCGTTCTTCTTTCGTCTCTTTTTGCCATTTTCATTCAAGAAAGTACCCGGAAATATTGGAGAAATGACACTCCAGTGAATTTTGGTTTGCATAATGGAATTTGATGGAATTGAAATCTATCAAAGGAATTTGACTTTGAAGGAACTGGAAAGGAGTTTGCATTTGGTTGGTAGGAATTCAGTTCTTTCACTTAAGCGAAGGAATGATGAAATCCCTTAAATTGTGGAATTCGGTGGAATTTTGAAGATTTCCATCAAGTTCATTCTGCGAACCAAACATCACTAAGCAATTTGGTCAAAGGAATTTGTCATTCCAAGTCCATCAAATTCATTTCAATTCCCTGAACCAAACAGTCCTCATGTTTTTATGAGACCAAACTGCGGGCATATAAACTTAAATAAGATTTTAATTATATCCTTGAGCTCCTAGCCTATTAAAGAAAAAATGGATTTAACTAAAATCTCATTTATGGTTATATACCTAATTCACTACAGTTGGTTTCGGCTTAACGGTTTTGCCCCAATTTCATGGTGGTCAGTCTTTAAATCATCACTAAATCGAGATCGCTTTTTTTTTTCTTTCTTTCAGGAAAACGATAAATCCGTTAGAAAAGTGTGTCCACGATTCGAGGAGTACAAGAAGAAGGCCGCGATTATAGTCGAAGAATACTTTGCCACGGACGACGTGGTCTCGACCGCAAACGAGTTAAAAGATCTCGAGATGGCAAGTTACAGTTACTATTTCGTCAAGAAACTCATCTCGATGGCCATGGATCGGCACGACAAAGAAAAAGAAATGGCCGCCGTCCTTCTTTCATCTATCTACGCTGACGTCATCGATCCCCGGCAGGTCTACAAAGGCTTCCGGAAGCTCGTGGAATCCGCCGACGATCTGATCGTCGATATCCCGGATACCGTCGACGTCTTAGCGTTGTTCATCGCTCGGGCGGTGGTGGATGACATCCTCCCGCCCGCTTTCTTAAAAAAAGAAATGGACGCTTTGCCGAGTGGGTCGAAGGGTATTGACGTAATTAAACGCGCGGAAAAGGGCTATCTCTCGGCCCCGCTTCACGCCGAGATCATCGAGCGGCGGTGGGGCGGGAGCCGGAATAAAACGGTGGAGGACGTCAAGGGCAAGATCGACAATTTGCTGGTGGAGTATGCGGTGAGCGGGGATAAAAAGGAAGCGCTCCGATGTATTAACGATTTGAAGGTTCCGTTTTTTCATCACGAGATTGTTAAGCGGGCGATTATTATGGCGATGGAACGGAATAAGGCGGAGGAGAAGCTTCTAGATCTGTTGAAGACGGCCTCGGAAGAGTGTTTGATCAATTCGAGCCAGATCTCGAAAGGGTTCACGCGGATTATTGATACGATCGACGATTTATCGCTCGATATCCCGAACGCAAAGGAGTTGCTGCAATCGTTGATCTCGAAAGCGGCATCGGAAGGGTGGTTGTGCGCTTCATCATTAAAGGCGGTTTCATTTCAGCCGGAGAAGAAGTTGGTGGAAGACAGCATCATGAGGGCGTTTAAGTCAAAAGCGCAGTCGATAATTCAAGAATACTTCTTGACGGGCGACGTTTTGGAGGTGAACAGTTGTTTGGAGTCCGAGAATCTTTCGTCGATCCCGGAACTGAAAGCGGTTTTCGTGAAGCGTTTGATCATGTTGGCGATGGACCGGAAGAAACGGGAAAAGGAAATGGCGTCGGTTTTGCTATCGTCATTGTATTTTCCGGCGGACGACGTGGTGAATGGGTTCACGATGCTGATCGAGTCGGCGGACGATATCGCGTTGGACATTCCGGTAGTCGTGGAGGATCTTGCGATGTTTTTGGCCCGGGCGGTGGTGGACGACGTCTTGGCTCCGCTGCATCTGGAGGAGATCGGCGGCGGGTCGTTGCGGCCGGATTCTGTCGGGAGCCAGGTGCTGAAAATGGCGCGATCGCTGCTGAACGCTCGGCTTTCCGGCGAGCGGATCTTGCGGTGCTGGGGCGGGGGCGGGAGTTACACGAACGGGTGGGCGATCGAGGACGTAAAGGACCAGATCGGGAAGCTCTTGGAGGAGTTCGAGTCGGGTGGGGACACACGGGAAGCGTGCCGGTGCATAACGGAGCTCGGGATGCCGTTTTTCCACCACGAGGTGGTGAAGAAGTCGTTGGTGACGATTATCGAGAAGAAGAACGACCGGCTATGGAGGCTGCTCGATGAGTGTTTTAGCATGGGGCTAATAACTCCGATCCAGATGACGAAAGGGTTCGGGCGGGTGGCGGAATCGCTCGATGATTTGAGTTTGGACGTGCCTGATGCGAAAGAGCAGTTCGGATCGTTGGTGGAACGGGCTCGGGGACATGGGTGGTTGGATTCATCGTTTAGTTTCAACAGAGGACCGGTGGAAAACGGGTATCATTCGTGAATCGAATTGGCCGATGGGGGTTTGTTGATTTTTTTTTCGTGTAGTTTTACGATTGGGTTTAGTTGAGAACACAAAAATTTGGAAAAACCGGCAATAAGATTTTTCGAATTTTACAATGTTATGGATTTTAGGAAAGAGTATACTACGATTTTTGTCTCTATGGTTTGTTAAAAGTCGTAGACTTTTATTTCTTGGTTTTGAAATTTTGGAATTCGTCTGATTATTATTGTTGTATTCGTCGCTAAAGTTAGTTAGGTCAGTGATTTATCCTTAAGTATAAGCAATGAGAACCATAATAAATACCTATATGGTTGAAAACAACAAAAAATTGTAAACTATAAGAATGAAAATAACATTGTTCAACAAACTATAGGGACCAAAAAGCGTAGTTTTGCGATTGGTTTTAGTTGAGAACACAAATATTTGGAAAAACCCACAATAAGATTTTCGAATTTTATGATGTTATGGATTCATCTTTATGGTTTCTGTTTTTGAAATTTTGGATTTTGGCCATGTGGTTCGCAATTGATTGTTGCTTTTATCTCTAAAGTTAGTTCTTTCAGTGGTTTATCCATTAGTATAAGAATGAAAAACTGTAATAAATTATAAACCATATGGATGAAAATAAAATATTAATGAATTGTGAATTATAAGGATGAAAATAAGAAAATTCATTAAACGGTAGGGAATCATAGTTAAATCTTGTATGAATTGAGCCAACCATATGAAATGGGTTTAATGTCTAAGTTATCAAATCCGATAAATCAAAATATAGCTACTATCTGAAAATAGATGCAAAGAATCAACAGTCTAACATAGGCGACAATATAGAAGCATAAACGATAATTAAACCAGAGAGTGCAATTGCATTATAAAGTCACTAAGAAATATCAAAAGTTGGTTATTTAGTTTAAGGTTCCATGAGATCATGAGGTTAGGGATGTAAATGATTCGAGTGGCAGATTAGTTTTGCATAGAAATATAATATCAAAGCTCTAGGTTGAACTAGAATATCTTTTTTTAGGTCGGTATTTGATAATCGTCAATAAATTTGAGTTACACACGTTTCTACGGTTCTAGCTTTAATAGCTCGTTTATGGACACAAAACAATAGTTTTCCACTTCATATGTTAACCAACATAGAATAAGTCATGGAACAAAGAGAAAGTTGCATTAACATAAAATCAATTTTAGGTTGATTTTTATTTTAGGGAACAAACTTTTAAAAATCTCCATTTAGATGTCAAGACTAAACTTTACATCTATTTAAAGACTAGCTGAACGGCTAAATAAATAAATAAAGCATCACATTAATATTAAACCAGATAGTACAATAAGGCTATGCGTACCGCAATCTTAGGCTCAGCGGACAGCGGTACGCGGGGTGCGGGCTCAGCGAGTAGGGGTGTGCATCGGGCGGGTCGGGTGGGTTCGGGTGAATAAATCAAAAACCCGATCGGATTTTCGGATTTGAAAATTAAGCCCCAAACTTTTGATTTCGGATTTCGGATTATTTCGGGTTCGGGTTGGTCGGGTTTCGAGTTAAGATCGGGCGGGTTCGGGTATATCCGTGATGAAAATTTTGTATATATTCAATCAATGTTGATGATGAATACAATCAATTGTAAGAATTGATGAAATCGATGATAGTTTAGGAATTAGAAAATTGAACAAACGATAAGAATTTAGAATTTTCAAGAGATAATTTGATAAATATATGTATTTGTATAATATTAAAAAATATATATTGTATATATATATTTCGGGTTTTCGGGCGGTTCGGGTGGAAGAAAACTAAACCCAACCTGTAACACCCCGCTAAAGCGGAACCGCAAGGTGTGACAGTCTAGATTTCATAGCGATAGGAGATAAATAACACCAATCAATCATACCCAAAAGTAAATAAAGTTTACAGAGTATTACAATCCAACCATAAGTTTAAGTTTACAGACTTTAACAAAACGAAAATGACATAATCTTGATTGGTGATTACAAAATCCCAAAATTTAGCCATATCAAACCTTCGGATTTCCTGAAAAGCATGTTAAAACAAGCGTCAACTACGAGAGTTGGTGAGTTCACAGGTTTTCATATGCACAAAACAGTTTAAATGCAACAAATTTTTAGTGAACCTTTTTATTCACTCAATTTTTCATAAACCAGTTATAGTGAACCTTTTTGTTCACTACCGATACTAGCCTGAACATTAGTGAACGTTTTTGCTCACTCCATTTCTAGCTTAGTATCACATGTGAGTAAATTTCCCGGGTCAAGTTAATCGCATGATATTTATTCTTTGAGTCACTACTAATCCTGCCATTTATGACATGCTACGCCCCTATTCTACCTCAGCGGTGGGACTAAATCCCACATGTGTAGAATTTTTATTCAATACAGTGCACCTATATTCTCGTCAGTTCAAGGTGGGTATGTCAACCAAATAGCGCTATCCACGTGTATTATAGGCCCATTGTTATGAGTTAATAGTAGTTACCGGGGACTTTTTCATTTCAGACTCACTATATCATGCCGCATAACATTTCAAATTTAACTCACAATACATTTCATTTCGTAACATTTTCACAATTATTCACATTCATTTGTAAACATGCTTTTCACCCCAAAATACGTAAAAACGGTAAAAAGTGGGGTGTGAATACTCACCTTGAGTAGTTTAGCGTTTATGACAATCGGTAGTGCGTGAATAGTCCTGACTCCAAGTCTACTTATGCCCTATAACATACGTATTTGACGTAAGTCTAAATTCAACAGTCCGCATCTAGTCAAGTCATTACCGAAATCCTATTATAATGCCTTCACTCAAATTTATTAAGTTCAACTTAGTACAAAATAGCTTTTAGTTACTTTATACCATTATCCAAACATATGGGATATCTTGAAGTTTGCAAAACAATCTTTTTGAAGAAATCTGATTCTGGCAGATTTGTATTGTTTCAAAAATGCTACCATTAAGCTTAGTTCTAAAAGGAGTTAAGCTACCAAAATTTTATCCACTGATATTGGGGGTATTAACAACAATCCTACCAAATTTCATGATTTTAAGAGATGTTTAACATATTTTAAAAATTCTTGAAAAATCAGTGTGCATGTATCAATCTTGGAAATACAAGTCAGTGGAGTTTGTACCATAGAGATTTCATTACTACTCCAAAATTTGAATTTCAAAAGGGATTTTAAATCTAACTCAAATATCTAACAAATGAAACTTGTTGCACACGATTTGGATGATTTTTGAATGAGATATGACCTCATGAATTCAAGCATGTGAATCTGCCATCATTGGGCAGATTACACTCCGAATTTCTTTTCATTGGTTGAACATTCAAAACTCCACCAAATCATGTGATATCAGCTTCTTTGGAAAGCTAACTCACTGAACTTGAACTTAGAATCAAGAATCACGCATTTTAGTTAAGTTATCAAGAAGATATGCATGCATGAAGTTGATATAAAATTCTGACCGGAAGCTGATGAACACTAAAAAGTTTTAACATGGTTGAGGGCTCAAAACATGGAATTTTTGAATGATTCTAGTGGGGTTTGAACCCTAACACATAAAATATTGAACTATAAAAATTTCAGAGAAGAATGAATCCAAAAACACCCTTTTTCGGTCGTCCAAACACCATGCAATAATCTGTCAGCAACATTCTAGATTCAACTCAATAAACACTTAAAAATCTCTAAGATTTGAGGTTTATTTGATGTTAAACCAAAAACCCCCAAAATATATCAAGTAAATAAATAGAAAATACATGAATATCATCAAGATACATGCATGCAATAACAAAGATTTTCAGCCCCTTAGGAGCATCAAAAACACCCAAAAATGTGTGGTTTTTCATTCAAATCTTGTGTTCATAAGGGAGAGTCATAGAACTTCACCATCCTTTGAATGTTTTTATACATTTCTATGGTTCATTCTCTTCTCCAAACATCAAAATCATCATTCAACCACAAAGAAAGGTTTAAATATCAAGAAATGTAAGAAAAAGCACCAAAAGTGCTAGAAATTGAAGCTAGAATGCACATACTACCCTTACCTTGATGATGCAACTTTTAAAGCTTTTGAAACTTTGCTTGAATCTTCAAAATATTCAGATTTGAGAGAGAGTGTGGCTGGATTTCTTGAGAGGATTTTGAAAATGAGAGAGAGAGAGAGAGAGAGAGAGAGAGACAGAGAGAGAGACAATAGAATAGAGAGTGTTTAGGAAGATTTTTTTTTTTTTAAAAAAAAAGTGAAGTGTATTCAATAAGTTTAATGATTGTGTATGGGGAAAGGAAAAGAGAGGGAGATGGTATATAGGGGGGTGGCCGGCCACATGGGGCCCACCCCAACCTTCTTTCATTTTTTTTAAATGTAATTCTAATACTGTTTTGCTCAACGCAGTGTCGGGTTTTTGGCGTTTTTCGGTAGAAACCGACTTTTTCGAAGGTGAATTTGGATTGTTTGATTCAGTTTACTTTTATTTTAATAAAGTAACATTTTTTTTTATAAATCGACTTTAAATTTTGCATTATAGGATTTTCGGGTGACTTTGGGCCGGTACGGGCTTTTTCGGGATTTTTAGGTTTTTGCCTAAATTTTTCACGCAAACTAACCTAATTTCTTCTAATAACTTAAATGACTAAATTTTTACCTATGGAAACGCTACTGAGTGATTTAACGAGTAGCTAACCTGAAGGTCAAAACTGTCAGTTGTCACACAACCCAAACCCGAATATATCCTTACAAATCGGGTTTCGGATTTTCGGATTTCGGGGCATTCGGTTTTGGCACAAATACGTAATTTTCGGTTCGGGTTCGGATTTCGGACCGTTCGGGTTTTGCACACCCCTATCAGCGAGTTCAAGGTGGTGTCGGGTTGTGGTAGCCGATGGTAATAAAAAACTTTTTTTAAAAAATATGACCATTATTAAACGGCTTTTTTAAAAAAAAATTTAAATTTTATAAATACACTCATATCCCAACTCATTTTTCACACCAACTTTAATCTTTTATTCTTTACACACTTTTATTTCTCATACCAATTTCAACACACCAACTTTCATCTCTTTTTCTCTATCACACTATGGCAAAACCCGATTACTCGACCGGGTCATCATCCACGGATACCGACGAGGAATGGGAACAAGATGCGCAAATATTTGCGTCGTTCGTTCAACAGGCGACCGCATCACCGTCAATTCCCTGTTCGAGGGCTGCTAACATAGAAAGAGGTTGGGTAGCTGCAAACGAACGGCTAATGGCTGACTACTTTTGCGATTACCCGATGTACACAGATGATATGTTCAAACGACGCTTCAGGATGAAGAATGAACTATTCCTACGAATAGTTGATTATTTAAGAACAAGGTATCCATATTTCCAACAACAAACTGACGCTTTGGGGAACCCAGGTTTTTCTCCAAAACAAAAGTGTACTGCGGCAATTAGGCAAATGGCGTACGGAATTTCCGGCGACGCATATGACGAGTACGTCAACACGGGAGAGAAAACATCACGTGATTGTCTAAACAACTTCTGCACGACAATTATTGAAGTGTATGGACAAATATATTTACGCAAGCCGAGTTACCAAGATATTCAGCAGTTGTACGCCATGCATGAAGCCCGACACGGATTTTCCGACATGCTCGGTAGCCTTGACTGCATGCATTGGGATTGGGGGAATTGTCCGGTTGCATGGCAAGGTCAATTCAAGCGAGGCGATCATCTGTACCCGACAATCATCGTAGAAGCGGCGGCCTCCCAAGACACATGGATTTGGCACGCATTATTTGGTTGTGCTGGTGCCATGAACAACCTCAACGTACTCGGTCAGTCGCCCGTCTTCGACGATGTGTACAACGGAAAAGCACCCGAGTGCCCTTTTCAGGTAGACGGGGCCACGTACAAGCACAAATATTATCTAGGGGATGAGATATATCCGGAATGGGCTACTTTCTTCAAATCGTTTTCGTTTCCTGAAGACGTTAAACGAAAAAAGTTTAAAAAAGCGCAAGAAGCGACACGTAAAGATGTCGAACGAACTTTTGGCGTACTCCAAAAACGTTGGAGTATAATTGTACAACCGGCACGCGGATGGGAGATAGCTAGATTGAGAAACATTATGTACGCGTGTATCATATTACACAACATGATACTCGAAAACAAAAACAAGGCCATTTGTGTTGTCCCGCATTATATACCGGATCCACCTAACCCACAACTCACTGAGGAGGAACGTTTAGTGAATGTTCTCGTAGTAAGAAACAGAGACTCGCCATAACATTCGGTCGGATTTGGTAGAACATATTTGGCCTCTCGATATAGTTTTTAATGTTTAATATTATTGTTTTGTAATTTTTTATTTTAAATGTTATGAAATTTTATTTTTAGTATTTTTAGTATTTAATATATATTTAATTTAATTGTTTATTTGTATTAATTAATTAAATAGATTAAAAAGTGAGGGTTGGAAGGGTTGGGGTACGGGTTGCAGAGAGTTAATGAGAAGGTTGAAGAAAAGCTGATGTGGCAGCTAATGTACCAGTTAGGTTAAAAAGGTTGGAAGGATTGGATACTGATAGCCTAAAAGTAAAAATAGGTTCTAGACCCTCATCCGTTCTAGACCCCCTCAAAGCTTGGTTTCCCTGTAATATAATTTTCCTAGTAATAAAAGTAAAAATTCAAAGAAAAAGTATTTTAACCCTTTTACATTTTTCTATAAACCAAACAAAAATGAAAATCCAAAAAAATAACATTATCATCATTTTGCATTCTTTTATAAACTAAACAAACATATTCTAAACTATTTGGTAGATTATATTATATTTGTTGTTAACCAAACACCTAGTTAAAACTACCATTCCATTTCAATTCTGTCCACATTCCAACTTCTTTAAAAAAAAAAAAAACCATTCTACAAACAAAACCCTAACCTAAATATTTTTTTAACATAGTGATACAAACTCAAGATATATATATATATATATATACGTATAACCTTTTCTTTTTGAAAAATGAAGTGGATAAAATAAGAAAAGGACATAAGTGAAAGGAATATTGGCATAATCTAGAACACACATCAACTTAATCAATAAGTCATAAAAAGAACAAGCCCATAGAGCCAAGATAATAAGTCAAAAACAAACACCACCTCCACCAATCTAAATCAATATTACTTTTGTTATTAAAACAACATACTATTAGACATTCATTACCATAAGCATGACATTAATGTAGCAGGATTGTTATCATGTCTTCAATGACAACATTCTTGAGAAAAATGAGTCTTCCAACTCTAAATAGATAAAATTTCCTTAGCTCAACAAAGAACATGAAATAAATCCCTTCCTAAATTATTTTAATAATCCCCGACATTATGTTGAAAACCAAAATCAACGATTGATGGGAGTGTGCATACGCTCCACGATCTTGTTAACAGCATCACGAGACATTACCAATGTATCATGCAGAAGGATACTGTATACATTCAAACCCTGAAACAAACGCAAATCATTAAGCAAAATAATCATATATATATATATATCGTATAAAAGACCCACAAATTGGAAGCTTTAAATGGCCAAAACAAATAAGAGGTAAGTTAGGAATATGTATAATGTTACATAAATATTTGTTTGATATCTACATTAGTAAATATGCAAGGATGCAAAAAGTGTGCAAACAAATGATTCATATGTAAATCATTGGTAAAAGAAAACATGGATTCACATGCACCTCTTCATATGTAAATAATTGGTAAAAAGGTAGTGGGTTCACAAATAAATGGACTTTTTCCTAGTTTACCAATGATTCACATATGAATCAGAATTAGGGTGGTTTCACTTGCAAACCACCCTAATTTTGTGCAAACAGTTGATTACATTGGTTTATCTAATGAAATTGTTTCAATACAATTATTTTCTTGATGAAATTGTTTCATATATTTGTGTTTTTATGTAAAAGTAAAAAAGTTTCATCAAAATGAGAAAATACATGAAACAATTTCATCTTTTACATAAAAAACACAATATATGAAACAATTTCATGAAAGAAAAGAATTACGATGAAACAATTTCAATAAATTAACCAATGAAATTGACAGTTTTCACAAATTAGGGTGGTTTGCATTTGATATCTCCCCTATATATGTATATACTTAAGAAAAAAAACCAAAGGGTCAGTGGCTTACAATAGAAGGAAGAACATTAACATAATGAAGATTTTGAGTAGCAAGTTTTAGCTTTTCATCGATCGGACCCCCATCCACCAGCAAAAGCTTCTTCGTTTCTTCCATTTGCTTCATGTAGCTCACAATATTCTTTGTTTTGTGAGTAGGGAGCTCTAAATCATCAAACACCATAAGCTGCACATTCACATTAGTTATTTCACATCAGTTAAGCAAACAAATTAATTCAATCCTTACACACACATTGGGGTAGTTTGAATAGAAAAGGTAAAAACGATAAGAATAAATTATTCATATGTGAAATATCGGTAAAAGAAAACGTGGGTTATCATATGCATTTTCATATTTGAATGATCGGTAAAAGGGTAGCTAAAGACCATGGGTTCACATATGAATCTTCACATGGGATTTTTTTTCGGGTTTACCAATGATTCACATATAAATCATTTATTCTTATGTACTTGCCATCATTGCCTTTCTTATTCGAACCTCCCTATATATATATATATATTTATATATATAGGTGCATGTTCATTTAGGAACCTTAAATGTTTGAGAACCCAGCGACCACCTAGTTTGTGTAGTATTCTTGATGAATAACGTGATAAATATTCATGATGAATGTCGTGGAAAATACTCTTATTCAACAAATTTGGGATTGAATCGACTTTGGATGTGTTTTCTTCAATTGTTTCTAAGTAATTGAAACAAAAGAGACAAATCATTTTAAAAAGATCACTGTATCAAAATAGTATGAAGATAAATTTTGTTTTACAAATTTCAACCGACGGTTTATGCTTCTACTTGCAATTAAGTGTTAGAAGGTCACTTGATCATAAAACACTAGTTTGATAGGTCATAAACAACCATTCCCAATTGACTAATTTGGTTGAGGCTGTTTACTTTTTTTCCTGTTAAACCCTCTATGAGTTAAGCTGTCTGTCTGAATAAATTTGTCTGGGAGACCGAGATGGGTTTAAGGGAGGCAAAAAAGAGAGTTGGATTATTTCTGGGATATTTATGGTATTAATTTTGTTTGAGGCATCTTAATAGGGACAAGCGAGGTTTCCTGCTTTCTCCATATAGCCACTTTGACTTAATGTCTTAACAATTAAGCCATAAACCAACACTCCTGTACGGCTAAGCAAATAAGCTGCCTAGACCGTTAAGCTAATTAAGTCGTAAGTAAGCAGTCCCTTAGTCAGCTTTCAGCCCGTTTAGCTTACCGGTATGAATCAAACACTTCCATTTTTCTTAATGGGTATGATTCTAATCCATTAAAACAGCATCGCATGTAACAATTTTTCCGGTAAGCTCTTACCGGGTAAGACTCTCGGCCCTTACCATCACTCTTCTCGGGTAAGATTCTCGTTCGTGACACGGTAAGCCGTAAGCGTTTAGTAAATGGCCCCTTAAACTGCTTAATGGCTGCTGTTTGATTATACAAGAGATTTAATCCCTTGCCTCCTGGGCCACTTTATATAACACTGGTTATGGCTTAATTAGGATTTACATTGTACATGTCATAGGTAATACTTCACACAATACTCTGCAAACAAGGGGAGAAAGAAGACTTGCCTTCCCTTCAGCTGCACGAGCAGATAAAGCAATCTTAAGCCCGAGCCGCCTGACCTTCTTGTTGAGCTTAAAAGCATGACTACGTGGCTTTGGCCCATGCATAACAGCACCATGCCTAAACTGTTGACCATGATTTCCAAACATTAGGATCAAAGAAAACCTACCAAAAATGTAATATATATATATATATAGAGAGAGAGAGAGAAAGGTTCAAATGAGAAGCGGTAAAAAAAATATGAAATAGAAAAGTGATCTCAACCGTTGATACGGTTGAGATCAAAGTTGAAAAGTCAAAGATTGCGGCTTTGACCAATCAAAGCCGCAACCTTTGACTTGTCAAGTTTCGCATGTACACGCAAGATCGAGGGGCATTTTCGTAAATTTTACAAATAGTCGACAAACAGATTCATATATGAATACTGTGTAATTCATAAGATTCATATATGAATCTTCATATATGAAGAAGGCGTTCATATCTGAATTTTCATATATGAATCTGTGTAATTCATATGAAGATTCATCTGTGTAATTCATATGAAGATAATTTACGAAAATACCCCTCTGTGTCCTACAGCATGCGCGAGAAATTATCCGGTGCCTCGCGGTCAAAGCCGCATTTATTGACCAGATGAGTGGTGGAGATCACTTCTCTACTTCTCCAATTTTTAGCACTTCTCATTTGAACCTAATACTATATATGACAGTAAATTAATTACCTGAGGTCCACGCAATGTTCCATGTCTTGCTCGGCCAGTACCCTTTTGGCGCCATGGCTTTCTTCCCGTACCACTGACCTCACTTATGGTTTTTGTTGAATGAGTTCCCTGTCAAATACTCATCTCTATAACTCTCGGATTACTTACGAAATAGAGAATCTGAAAATAGAAAACCATCGACCTAGTGGATTTTGGGGGTAAAGGTTGACAAATTGTATTTACACATTTGGCCTAGACATTGTTCCAATTTTGTGGTCATGCATAAATTTAATTTAATCCTATATATTAAGTTCAACGATCTTTTGAGACTAAATTATAATATAGAGAAATCTATTATTTTGTCCCCAAAAAAAGCAACATTTCCTTTTCAGTAAAGTCCCAATAAATTTTTTTACCTCTTTGTTCATTAGTGATGATTACAAATATTGATAGCATTGATTTGGTCCAACGATTCTCTTATTTTCGTTAGAGTGGAATTTAATATTTTAAATACTTCTATTTAACCTATGTTTCAAAGCAAATGAAACATTAAATGAGGGAGTATGGACATAGTTAATGCAACTTGGGTGTAATAAAATCATACTCAAAAGACAAATAAAACAACCATGAAAAAGGAAAATTCCAGAATGAGTTTCGAAACATAAAAAAAAAATCATCAAAATTTATCCAAGGATTTGATTATATATAATTGGACACAAAAATAATGAAAACTATTTTGGGCCAAAAAAAATGTAATTGGCATCATTTAACAGTCTAAGAACGGGCCACATGTTGCTCAAACAAGTCTTTCTAATTAGAGTGTAGAATACCTGTTGTCGTTTTGCAAGCTGCCATCTTACAACACGGTGAATAATATCCTTCCTAATGGGTACATCGAAAACGTCACCTGCTAACGTCATGAAACCTTTGTTTTCGTTGTGAAAATTTGTGACTGGGATCATCAGGTCCTGTAATTGCCCTGTGTCGATGATTCAGTAAACACATAAGCATGCATACAATACGATTATATCAAGTTGAGTTGATAATTTCATTGTATTATTGCTTAATTTCATAATCATTTAACTTAATACAAAGTACAAAGCACTTGGTACAAAACAATCTTTAACATAAATGCCACTCCCTCTTCCCAAACTAAGTGCAACAATTTTCTTTAAAACGATAGCAATATTTACCATCTTGGCAAAGTTTCCATCAAAAACTGTTTGTCCATTAGCCATCATTACAAGATATCGTACCACTAACAATGATCAAAAAGATGCATGCCCATCAATTGAACTTGTTCATCTTAGAAAACCTCCTATGTATTCTATCTCTTCAACTTAGTTATATATATTAATTACTACACATGTAGTGTTGGGTTCTGATGAGAAGTTGAGGTTAACGTGAGAAACATGAGAAGTGGTTATCAACCGTTGGATGCACATTAGGATGAGATGCACCGAGATGCACCAGATCAATTCCCTTCAAAAGCGCGATTCATGGGAGGGTGTGAGATTAAAAGTGATCAACGGTTCAAATCCACTTCTCACACAATCCTTCGCCTACATATCTAATACCTAGTATATAATAAATCCAAAGTGTCAAAATGATGG